>BPTQ01000004.1:160252624-160411883 GCA_019973895.1 Chrysanthemum seticuspe
ATATTCTAATTTGTCAAAAATGGTCCTTGAATAAATCTTTTGTAAAATAGCAGAAAAGGTCCCTGAACTTTCAAAATTGTCAAGTTTGGCCCCTGGAAAATTGCAAAATGACAGAATTGGTCCTTGCACTTTTGATGATTGTCACTTTTGGTCCTTAGAGCAACTTTGTTAAATTGGCAGAATAGGTCCTTCAAATTTCAGATTTTACACAATTAGTCCTTGTGCAATTAAAGCCTTTTACACCATTTTGACCCCTGCCATTTGCATTTTGACCCCCTGTCACTAACCCCTTTTGACCCCCTTGGTTATTAGCCTGCCAAGTCAAAATTGGTTTGACTTTCACAAACGCGCCAACAACTGTTCCTCCTTCCACTTGATGCCTGCTAGCCCTGCAACTCCCCTTTTCCACCACCCTTATCCTCACCCTTATCTCTTCCACAACCCACCTCATCATTACACCTCTCACCCCCCCCCTAGCTACAATTTCAGAGCCACAGAGGTCAAATATAGGTTTCCCGCCAAAAATAGTCAAAAGGCAAATGAAGTCTCTGCTCTCCCATTGGCCAGAAAAAGTGGTGGGAATCATGAAGAAAGCCACGTGGAACACATTGGGTGTATAAAAAAGGGAAGAAGGAGGCAAGAGAACCAGTAGTTAGTTATTTTTTAATTTACCTTAATGTCGTTTTTTAATTGAATGTTTTAGTTTTAGTTAAATTGATGTAATTTCAGTTTCCTTGTATTATTTTTAAGTTTACAAAACATTTTAAGTTACTTTTGACTATCAGTCTAAATTTTCATATAAATTTCCACAATTCATGCTACTGTTACAGTTTTCATGTTTCAAAATCCTAAGTACAAGTGCTAGTATCTTATTGTTAAGCTCATACAAGCTCACTTAAGCTCATTGAAGCTTTTGTTAAGCTGGGAATTCAATTCTAAGAAATTCCTTATCTTGGTCAAACAAAGTCAAAATGGGTGAATTTGACAATGGTGATGAATGTTGGGTGGATGCAGTGATGATATTGGATTGTAATAGAGTAGTTTAGATTGGTTTTGGTTTTGATTTGAGCCTGCAACATCAGTTGAATACCTGTGAGTCTCAATCTCATTTTCAATTTTCAAGTAATTTTGCATATTTTGTTAGTATTGGTATTTATAGTAATGATCTGTTTTTACTTGTTCATTTAGTTGTATTAAAGATAACTAAGCTCAGTTTGATGGTCTGTTTAAGCTAGTTTAGAAGTTTGTTTCAATTTCAGTTGCATAACAGTTTGAAAAGGGTGTTTGGATTAACTGTTTGAGCCATGGTTTGGGTTTACTCAGTGTTGAGTTCCTGTTGGATCATGCTTGTGTTGTTAATTTGAGTTCATTTGAGTCATCAAATTGGATTTGCAACTCACAAAAGTCAAATTCTATTGAATCTGTCATTGCAGCCTACTGTTGGAACCATTGAAAGCCAAAAGCTTATTTTGTGCTTAAAATTCATAGAACTAGCTTTCTTTAAGTTTATTTCACCATAATACTTCATTTCCAGTCCTTAAATTGAATCCAAACTTCATAAAAGTCAAACTTGCATATCTACTCATAAAGTCAAAATGTGGAAAATCTCAGTTTGAGCCCATCTAGGAAGATTTTTCATGAGCTCATTTCAGAATCATTTTCAATGTAACTTATGGTTTTAGAAAGTGCTACTGGTCTAGTTTCTTATGTCTATTTTATTAGAATTTTGTAATTTTTTCTAAAAGCTCATAAGAGCTTATCAAAAGACTGTCAAATCCCCTGTGCAGGGCATCAAGCCTGCACAGGGATTGTGCAGTCTTTGCAGCCCTTGCACAGAGTTTATTAAAGCTCATCTTGGTTTGTGCTTAGGTCTAGACATAGCCAACCAGGTCTATTTTAAGGTCTCTCACTTGTTTTCTAGTTTCAAGCTTATTTGAGTGCTCCATTTCTTGTCCAATATAGCCCCCAGAAACTGCTTTTAGATTATAAGCTCAACTCATCAAACTGATCAAGCTTGCAAACCAGAGGTTTTTGCTTGTTGAAACTTGTTCCATTTGTGTTATTTTAGCTTATTAGAGCTTCATTATCAGTTTGGTAGACTTTGGTGCTCTTTTGCTTAATCAAGTGCTTATTTCATAAGTACTTTCCACATCAGTTTCAATATCTTGCACACAAGCCCTGGTTTTTCTATTTTTCCCAGCTTCCTCACTTTATTTTAAGCTTTTCCTGCAAATTTCAGATTTTTCCAAGTTCATTTGCTATTTTTCTTAATTTAAAATAGTTTTTAAGCATTTTTAAATAGCTTTTAATACAAAAAATTAAGAAAAGCTTCTAAAAAATAATTTTTCAATTTTATTAAGTTTAGATAAATATAAAAAGACAAAAAAGTATTTTTCCATATTTTTCTTAGTTAAATTTGCATTTTTAAATATTTTAATTAGTTTTTAATAGTTTAAAATTCATAAAAAATAGAAAAATAATCATAAAAATACAAAAATAGTTTTGAAAATTCTAGTTTGATATTTTAGACTTTTCTAAGTCTTAATTTTATTTTTCTAGCTTTATTTCCTATTTTCTTGTATTTTAGGTAATTATTAAATAGTTAAAAATAGTTTTTAATTAATAATAATTAGAATATTAGTTATAAAATTAATTTTCTTTTTCTATAAATTTTCTTTTATCATTAGGATTGTAAAAATGTATTTTTCATATTTTTAGGCTTAATATTGTGTAAGTTTCACTTTTTATTTTGTGCGTTTACGTAATTTTTATTTAAACGTACGTTTTTAGTTTTAAGTTTTAAACGTTCATCATTTTAAATATAGTGATAGCGTTTATTCAATAGATTTTATCTTTTTAATTTCCTTTAATTTTCATTTAAGCCCCTGTAGTTTATGGGCTTTTTCCTTAGTTATAATAATCTTCAAATCTCTTTTCCCGTTCAAATCTCTCGATCACTACACGTTTGACTATTCTCGCACAGCTCGTTGGGACTTAACGACCTGGGGAAACACTATACTCTCCTGATCTTCATTGCATTCGTGTTTGAGCAGTTTTAAGTTCCTTACGGCTGATCATTCACCGTGATTAGACTTGACTGTTTTGCGCGGATCAGCTGTGTCCAAGGATATTGATATCCTTGATGATGTTGTAATAAGGAGTGGGTCTCCTTTGGGATAGGTGTTGTGTAGTGTTGGGTAGTAGTTCCTCCATTGTAATGGAACTCGGTATCTAGCCTTGTACTGGATAAAGTGTAGGCGACGTTGTGATAGGTTTGGTTCTACTTCGTTGAAGAACCCAGTGTCTAGCCTTGTACCGGATAAAGAGTAGGCGACGTTGTGAAGGCTTCTCCGCTACAAAGAGCTTGTGTTGTGTAGTGATAACGAACTCTCGAGTAGGTGACTCGGGGAGTGGAGTAGGGAAAGGAAGGTGTCCTTGTAGCCGAACCACTATAAATACTCGTGTCGTGGTTTTGTACTTCTAACTCTTTATCTTTGCATTGTTTATTTATATGCTTATAATCAACATCCAACACACACATTCAATAGATTGACATAAGTCGATCAAAATATTTTAAAATGAAGTTTTAATCAGTAAAACTATTCAACCCCCCCCCCCTTCTAGTTTTCCACAATTGGTATCAGAGCTTCGTTACCAAGTTTCTTAAGAGTATATTGTACTTTTAAAAACTTGATACGATCCGTGTATGATTGAAAACTACAAAGAAGAAAATTTCTTAAAAACAAAAGGTCACGTTTTAAAATCATCATATTTTATAATGTTGGATAATGATAGATCTTTCTAATATTTTCCTTGTTGAGAATTCTCCATACTATGATTTGGGCATCCTAAGAAGATCATAAAGAATTTCGCTTCAATATTTCTTTTTCTTAAAAAGAATATATATAGCAAAGGTATGTTCTTTAATAAATTACTTACAAATAAATTATTATTGTATATTTTCTAGATTAATTAATAATATTATTTCATATAAACATGTTAAGATTAGTAGACTTATTACATTTACTTAAAAATCAGTAAAGTCGTTATCTATATTGAACTCATCATCAAGAATAGTATTTTTCGTTGATCTCTATATACAAAACTACAAACTAGTGATAATGATATCTTAGCTATTCGAGAGCCTTGGTCATCACTCCTCACATAAGGTTATTGACATTTCATCTATATCAATAAGTATCCATGTGAAACTTCTCATATCATGATAAAATAGTATTTTATCATAATCCTTAAACTTCCCAAGAATTATGATTTATTCATAAAAAGGGAACCTCGTCAAATAGGACTAGTAAAACACGTCAAAACCTCAAACCATAAGTTATAGAGTATAAACATCAACTCTAGCCAAGAATTAGAACTCCCAAATCAAAATTATCAAAGATCACTTAAACTGTTAACTGCTGATATACCGGATCCCTAAGTTTGCACTAGCCGGATCCCTCATTCAAGGGATCCGTGGGAACCGGCATATCAGAAGACAGTTTAAGTAAAAGATGATCACTGTGGACTTTTATTCTTCACTTTACTCTCTCAAACTCACGAACATAAAACTCAATTTACTGTTCACATGAGTTAATTTATCATCTCTTCAAAGGAAACAATCACTTGTGTAAGTATAATCTTCATTACATTGTTATTTCCATTCTTCAATTCCTAGGAGTACAATTTTCATCTTTAGGAATTGAGCTCAAATGGGTTTATCACAATTTGGTATCACATTGTTTTCTAAGATAAACTAAATCAAAGAATCAACATTGTTAATACAAATTAAACTCGTTTTTTGAATTCAATGAAGATGTATTGAGCAAAATTGTGATGAATCCTATTAGGATACTATTCACACAATTAACACTACATTGTGGTTTTGATGTTTAGGACCAATCATGCCTAGCAATAGACAACAAGATTACCAAGACACGGCACATTATATTCCCATGTATCATCGAAAGGATGGCTTAAACCCGGATGACTGAAAAATCTTCAAAATGTTGGAAAAGAGATTCTTCCACGAAGGACGAGTAGCTAAACCCTCATTCATCAACAACACTGACAATTTACAAGTCTTTGCGGGAATCAACTTCCATTGCCTCTTGAGCATCAATGAACAAATTTGTCCGGTGTTTGTCCTAGAGTTTTACAAAATCATGAGGATCATTCAAAATGAAGATGGAACCATTTCGATAGCTTTTATCATCAATGAGCACGAGTTCACCTTCACTCTTGAAGAGTTTGCTAGGATAATTGGTATCCCTTGTCAAGGAGTATGCATGTACTCAAATGAATGGTCATTGGCCGAGATTCATGACATGGTGGATCATCACGAGGTATACTTCACGCCCATCCCTGAAGCGACTACGGTAAGAGATACCGTCTTCATGGAAAGAGCCTCTCCGTCAAGAGTCACTAGGAAGTCCAAGGTCATCTATAGAGATCCTTTTAAAATGGATCTTTCAGAAATGTTCCCATTAAACAATAAATGGGAACTAGTACTAAGGGAGAGCGTCCTTTGTTTGGGAGGAAATAAGGATCATCCCAACGCTTGCCTAAGCTTCATGATCTATTGCCTTGTAACCGGGGACTCATTTCAACCTCGCCTATTACATGGTGAAACGAATGGCAAGTGTGAAAAGGATGGACAAGATGGTACTCCCCTATGCCATGCTCCTGACTCGCCTAGCACTTCGTCTTTGCTCGAGACCCATCTCCTTACTCCAATGACCACACCTTTTGCAACAAGGTTATGGTGCCATTGTCCGATGGGAAGACTACAAGGATTATGGTCAATGGAAAGAGACCTCACCCACCAACGGACTCATCGGATGAAAGAGAATGAGAAGGTAGCAACCTCATTGGCAACGTGCAACTCGACCCCCTAACATACATTGACCAACTGCCAGAAGCCCCGAGCCCTTCACAAGAATTCCAACAAACAAAGGGCATGTTTAAGTGTTTTGATAACTTCTTTATGAAGAAGAAAAAGTAGGGGTGGAGGAGTAAAGAGTGAAGACTAGAGGCGATGGAGAAGGAGTTTGAGGAAGGTAATGTCATGGACCTTAATTTGTGAACATTGGTTTGTAAAACAACTTAAACACTATTTTTGTAGTTTAGGACGTAGCTCTAAGTAGATGGTATGACATAAAACATTCTAACCTAGGAACCCAAAAAATGAGAATTTTATGACGGCTTGATCCCAATTAAGAAGTCGGTCCCGCTCATTTTACTTACCTTCTAGTCGCCCTTACTTACTATGTGATATTTGTTGCTTGCATATTTGATTATTGAATGTAGAAATTATTAGGATGAGTATTTGCTAGAAAGTGCAAAAACTGCACATTTGTTGAGAAGCTACTGGTCAGCAGTAGCCGGATCCCTGAGCTATAACTAGCCGGATCCCTCAGATGAGGGAACCGTGGGATTCGGGCAAACAGACTTGGGATTTACACACTATCACCTCAATCCAATCCTCTAGACCTTATCACACTAGCTAAACATCATTCTTTAGGATCTATTTAGTCTTCCTCAAGATCAGTAGGGTTCATACTCACTCATAGCTAACATAGGATCACATTCAAGGTATTTTTGATTTATTACTTCACCAAAACTCACCATATTTCCGCTCCAATACTCACACATTGTTTCTCAAATTCCAAAGCACTTAGTTGGCTATTTCTCTTAATTTTGACAAATTGTTTTTAGTCATCCTTACCCCGAAATAGGCTTAAAACTAGTTTTTCATTCATTTTTATTTTTTAGGAATTTTCCAAATTTTTCTTGAGCCACCATCTGATCTCCAGGATCAATTGTCCTCATTTTTCATCCTCAAATCAATAGTATCATCCTTAAATACTTAGTTACACTCTCAAAAAGTCCACTTTCCTACCAAAAAACCATCATTAGGTATCTTCACTTCTTGTGGTTGGACATTTAAGTCACATACCATTTAAGACATCTGAGGGAAGTCAAACCCTCAAGATTTATAGGTACTAGACCTTAAAACAGCATAATCACTCCACCATTTTGTTGTCTGACAGACGAATCCCTAGTTTATAACTAGACGGATCCCTATTGAGAGGGAACCGTGGGATCCGGGTCTACAGAACAACTTATGATCAGCTTTTCCTTCTAATTCAAACTCTCTTTGCTAGTCTAAACACTTTTACTTACCATTAAATGACTCCCTAGAATAGAACAACACTATAGTTGACCTTAGTGCATGCCAAAATTCTTAGTGGTCAAGAAATTAATTCATTAACTTAACCTCGTCCTTTATAAACCAAGCATTCTTATGATCTTAAACCATCATTCAAACCACAAACCAAAAATCAGTAGCTAAGACATCTATTACATCATCTTCTTTCACCATGACTAAAGCATCTAGCAAGAACTCTTCAACTAAAGGTTCATCCAAAAAGAATGCTCATATGGTTCATGAGATATCATCCACCGAGTCATCACCCGTAAGAAGTCCAAATGCTAGAATCCCCCCTCAAAAAACTCAACCAACCAAAGCTAAAACAACCGCTAGAACTAGCATTTGACCTTTTGAGTTGGAAAAGGCTTCATCAAGCACTAAACCAAACACACCTAGCTCTAGTAAAACACCCAAGCCTTCATTTCTAGAACCTAGACTACATTCCTTTACCGGACCTCTTTCCCATCCAAATCTATACTCGTTAGAACACTCACCACCAAGGACTTCCCACTCACCAACTTTCTCGTTAAATAGGGAACCACCTTCATCACCAAATAGTCCATCTTTGGAGACAGAGAATCACCAAAGATCTAACCATATAGAGGACTTTCCATTTCCACCACCAACTCGTGCATCATCACCCTCATTTTTAGTGGAACCACATCCTACGTTGCTCAACTCACCTCACAAGTTCCACCATCCTTTGTGGAGCCTCCTCAAAACATCCCACCTACTCCGGTTCCTAGTCATGACAATAATTGCTCTAATTGTCAACTTACCCAAGGACTTGTTCGAGAAGTACGAAATGAATTGCATTTCATGTTTAATCATCTCCTTGAATGATTGGACCAAATCAACAAGTCTACTCATCCTTAGATTTCAAGCACATTGTTGCTTTTTAGGTTTCCGTCACTTCTTAGAATTAGTATAAAATGTATTACATGTTTTAGTCATTCTCTTAGTTTTAGAGATATGTATATCATTTCTCGCATTTTTATTGAATGAAATTACATGTTATATGCCATATGATCTCGAGAATATGTTTAGCGCCTTAATACATAACTCTTGTTGATGTTTATACCACTTTTTACATCCATATTGTTGTCTTAAGTATGCATGGGGACGGATCCCTCATTTTAGCCTAGATGGATCCCTCCAAGGGAGGATCTGTGGGATCCGTGCAACAGAATACCTTTTTATTACTAACTTGAGTCTTATTTGCAGGAAATTATGCATCATATATGATAACGCTCAAATTGTGCATGTTTTAAGTAGCGTTATCCGTGCTTTTATGTGTGTTATTTGACTATAATCATATGATTTTGTTACTTAATCGTACAAAAGTGTGTTTGCTAGTTCATTTGTAGCCAAGTACAGGAAAGTGGAGAAAAATACAGAAAAAGAAGTAAAATATGAAGATTTCTCCATATATGAGGAATTCCCGACAAAAGCAAGACTTGTGGAGTATATTCGAGAAGATAAAGTCATCAAGTTAGTGGTCCAAAGACTCAAGATTAAAGTTCAAGAAGGAAAACGAGAAAGAAATGAAGAAAAGAAGCTAAAACGAAGACATATTGGAAGACTCGTTGTTCTCGACACACCTTCACCATTTTGGCCATAACTTTTGCATACGGACTCCGTTTAACCCCCGGTTCACGGCCACAGAAAGCTAAGAGAAAGATCTACAACTTTGCCGTTTATGAATTTTTGTGATTTTGATCCAACCGTTCGGTCGAGCCCCGCAACCAGATCCGGTTAGAGAATGGTCAAGTAGACCAACCGATCCGGTTGGAGCCCAACCGATTCGGTTGGGAGGCCTGGTACAGCCATTTCTTCATCACTAAGGTTCCAAACTTGTTCCAAACGATTTTAGGTCCTTCCCACTCAGTTTCTAGTCCCTTCTAATCTCCTTGGCCTCCAAGAAATGCATTGAATACCCCTAGCCTTGGAAGTAGTATAAATAGAGGCCTTTGCAACCTCATTTCATCATCCCTTCTCCATCCTTCTCATCCCTTTCACCCACCACTCCATCTCTAGGTGTGAAATTCGATCCTCCACCCTTAAGGACGAATTTCCACCTAAAACAACATCCCTCTCTCAACTTACCTTCACCAAAGGTGTGAAATTCGATCCTCCACCCTTAAGGACGAATTTCCACCAACTATCCACCAAATTTATTTCTCCCCAAAGACCACAAACCTCTGCCATTTCCAGAAGTATGCTTGGTTAGAAGTTGTAGTTGATTGGAGGCTTGAAGGAGTGCTATAATCCTTCACCCTTGCCTAATGTAATCTTACTTTGGGTAAACTCTTGTTACTTTTATGATGTTGAATGCTATTGTTCATGTTTGGTTCTTTGATTGTGTTGATTATGTGATTCTTGTGAATGTTGTCTTGATACTTGTTTATTTCATATGAGAACTTGTGATAAAAGGATGTTTGGATAATTGTAGTGTTTGTTTGGAATATGTTGATAACATCCTATTTTGTTGAATTAGAACTTGTTCTTGTTTATTGTTTTGGTTGATCATTGTTGAGTCTAATGTCGAAATATTCTTAACAATGGTTAGTTTCAATTCATTAATCGACAAATGATTTTGGTCTTGTACTTTGTGACGATTGTGCAAGAGAATTAATAAACATAACAAGTAAAGTTTTAATTTGGATTAAGTCCGAAAGGAATCTTTTGAATATGTGTTCTCATTATCTTTCAAGTAAATGGAACTTCACAAATTAATAACATCAAAGTCTAAGGCCGAAAGGGATTCTTTGTTGTTGTTGGTATAAGGCTCATGACATGACCACTTGATTGAGGCTTATGCACATTTGATTTATAAAACACTAAACTATTATTATAGGTTCTATCTTTGATAATATGTTTTCCAAACTAAACATCCTAATATCCTTGTGATCATTTGTCTAAACATGTATGTTCTTTGTGTGCTTTTTCTTAGCGGTTTGATCCGTGACAATCATAACCACGACCTTGATACGTGCTTGTTCTTATATTGCTTTTCTTGTTGGTTTGATATGTGACAATCATAACCATCAACTTGTTACTTGCTTAAACAAACAAACGACACTTGTAGTGCAATCAAGTCTCTTGGGACGACCTTGATTTACCATATACTTTACTACAACTTGACTAGGGTATACTTGCCCGAATGTGTTCCTAGTTAACCGGTAATTCTTGTTATAAATTTAAAACCTCGTGGAACCCATCAAGTTTTTGGCGCTGCTGCCGGGGACTTGTCTTGCACTTGTTTGTTCGTTTGATTGTTTTCTTGTTGAATTGATTGCTTGTTTGCTAGTTTGTTCGAATGATATATAGCTCTTGCTCATGAATGATTGTTTCTTTTCTCTTGTTTGATTGCTCTTGATGTTTGCTCATGATGTTTGCTTGAATGCTTGTCTTTTTCTTAAAATATCTCATTTTCTCATAATTGCTCAATTGATCTTGGCATCAAAATCAAGTATTTGATGTTGGGATTTCGTTTCTTGTGTTCTAAAATCGCCATTTCAATGATTGCTTTCTAAGTGTTCTCGAAATCGTTTGCGAAAAAACCACCAAAACCACCCAAACAACTCCAACCGAATCGGTTGGAGCTCTCAGTAAATAAATTTCAAAAGTCATTTTAAAGTCGTAAAACCAAAAAAAAAAAAAAAAAAAAAAAAACAGCTTACAACCGATCGGTCACCACCCGTAACCGATCCGGTTGGAGACTTATGTTCAAAAAAAAAAAAAAAAAAGTAGTAGTTTTCATTTTTTTTTTGTTCTTGTGTGTTTGTGTTTAGATAAAATAAGTTTAAATGTCTTTTTGTGTTTGCAAGAGTATCATTTCTTTTATTTTGTTTTTGGATTTTAAATTTTGTCATTTTTTAGTACATTGAAAATAAATAAGTACATGTGTTTTTAAAAATAAAAGTGTTTTGAACTTTGTGGGTATGTTCACTGGAAACCCTCACGAGACTATAACTCGTCCACTCGGGCCACCGAGGGGTTTAAAGGCTTGTTGCATTCGCTAAATGCAACCGTGATGCCTACGAAAGTGAGTTTTAGAATTTTACACGTTTTTTTTTTGTAGTTTAGTTTATTTTTGCAGATTTAATAAACTCTTGGAGGAAGGATTGGTTGGATCGTGAACCTTACACTCTTGATTGGACATGTTCGGATGAGAAATCGATTGATCTCACATGCTTATGCTAGCTTTTGCTTAGCACCTTATCATATGGAGTTCGATCGTGATGTTTAGCCCGGGAGGTTTCGTTTATCTCAGACTTATAGTTCTATTTTTCCCTATTTTACATGCTTTGAAGTTTTTGCAATTGCTTTATTTTGTTTCTTTCTTATTTTTCCTTTGTTGGCTTGTTGGTAAATTATTTTATAAATTGACTTCTTTAAGTCCCTCGAAAGTAAGGCTCACCCATTGTAAACAAACTGTGTGAGAGGTATAAGGCGGGTCTCCCTGAAGCCCTAAAGAAGTTGGGTTTTTAATATGCTTCGCGCTGACCTGCTTCTCCGCTTCTTTGTGCGTTTCAATGGAGCTACAGAGAACTCGTGGGACAAGAATAAGTCATGTTTAGTGAAAAAAAAAAGTCGTAACTAGATTTAAGTTATTTTTGTTTTGTGTGCTTAAACTTAAGTGTGGGGAGAAATATTATTGTGAAAAGCGAAACTCGTTTTCAATTTCCAAATGTTTGGGCCAATTTTTAAAATTTTGTGAACTTGTTTGCCCTTATGATCTAGTTGTTTTCACGCTTATAGGTTTATATATTAGAATAACTGGTGAAATCAGTAAATTTTGAAAAACTTGAGATGTGTCCCGATTAATATTGCAATCCATTATGGGATCGATGACATTTGCTTACACATTTTATAGCCCTTTCCACTAAATTGTGAGGATTTTAGCCTATTTCTTAATAGCATACATCTTTTATGCTTGAATCTTTTGCTATGAGTGTGCCGGTGATTTTATTTATTCTAGAACTTGTACTTGTAAATCATTACCAGACCGCAGTAAGATCACATTCGTGTGATATAAGTGTATTCGTGTGATAAAGAGGCATTTTAGGAATAAAACCAAATGGCCTTCCATTTTACATCTAATGATATATTAGCTAACCACATCGGTTAGTTAACCACCCACATGGACCCATTTGTTAGCGCTCATCTTTAGCGCTAGATACCCTTAGTACACCCTCTGAGCCATCCCTTTCTCTTTGTTAAATCCAGAAAAATACAAAAATATTTTACACCTTTAAACCTTAGCCTACCTTGTCAATGTCTAAATGGTTGGTTGCTAGTTGCTTGGTATGATTGGATTGTTTTTGATGATTATGAGTTAGCCGCACTTTACCATTCGTGTGTGCCATTCCGACAAAGATGAAGATTGATCACCTTTATATTTTGTATTTTTGTGGTAATGCTTATACGAAGTGTGGGGGAGATGTGATGTATATGAAAAAAAAAGAATAAGTCATCGAAAAAAAAGAGAAAAATATATGTGATGACAATTATAGCCAATGTGCTATACACTATTATGTAGATGAAGTATATTTTGAGATATCAATTAGCCAATGTGCTAAGACGTGATATATATATTTGGTGATCGATATGTGAAGAAGAAAAGATTGTAACTATAATCATTTTCGGGTTTGCGGATTGTTCGTGACTAGCAACATGGTATTAGACTTGACTTTATTTTTCTTTTAACACCAATTTCATAAATTTTCCCATGCCTTATCCATACCCTTTATTCACCCGAAGCCTGACGTTATAACCCGAATAAAAGCCCTCTTTAGATGTTTATACTTGGTGCTTACGCCCCGTCGGTGGAGTTTTGTTTCTTGTACAAGCCTATGGTAATATTTAGATCATGACTGAGCAATATGAGTGTACTATTCCTTAATACTATCCATCACTAAATAAATTGAGTGTTGAGTGAATTATACTTCATTCCTTTTCGTGAGGTGCTTAGCCATGTTATCAAGCGAGAGAATCCATGGGGTATTGTCAAACATCTCGATTTTTCACCTATAAAAGCTTAAAACGATGAATCTTATCTCGTACTTGTACTTGGAAGATTTGCATCACATTTTTCTAATCATATTTCATGCACCATGTGGGTTTTATTTTTCTTTTCTTAGATTTCCTTGAGGGCAAGCAAAACCTTAAGTGTGGGGGAGTTTGCGCTCATTTTTCGCTTATTTTTATGTTTGTTAAAAAAAATAAAAATATTAGAAAAAAAAAACCAAAAATATTTCGTTTTTAAATTTTTCTTTTCGTTTTGTCATTTAGGTTTGTCTTAGAATTTTTCTTTTCTTAGATTTGCTTGAGGGCAAGCAAAGTTTAAGTGTGGGGGAATTTGATAACGCTCAAATTGTGCATGTTTTTAGTAGCGTTATCCGTGCTTTTATGTGTGTTATTTGGCTATAATCATATGATTTTGTTACTTAATCGTACAAAAGTGTGTTTGCTAGTTCATTTGTAGCCAAGTACAGGAAAGTGGAGAAAAATACGGAAAAAGAAGTAAAATATGAAGATTTCTCCATATATGAGGAATTCCCGACAAAAGCAAGACTTGTGGAGTATATTCGAGAAGATAAAGTCATCAAGTTAGTGGTTCAAAGACTCAAGATTAAAGTTCAAGAAGGAGAACGAGAAAGAAATGAAGAAAAGAAGCTAAAACGAAGACATATTGGAAGACTCGTTGTTCTCGACACACCTTCACCATTTTGGCCATAACTTTTGCATACGGACTCCGTTTAACCCCCGGTTCACGGCCACAGAAAGCTAAGAGAAAGATCTACAACTTTGCCGTTTATGAATTTTTGTGATTTTGATCCAACCGTTCGGTCGAGCCCCGCAACCAGATCCGGTTAGAGAATGGTCAAGTAGACCAACCGATCCGGTTGGAGCCCAACCGATTCAGTTGGGAGGCCTGGTACAGCCATTTCTTCATCACTAAGGTTCCAAACTTGTTCCAAACGATTTTAGGTCCTTCCCACTCAGTTTCTAGTCCCTTCTAATCTCCTTGGCCTCCAAGAAATGCATTGAATACCCCTAGCCTTGGAAGTAGTATAAATAAAGGCCTTTGCAACCTCATTTCATCATCCCTTCTCCATCCTTCTCATCCCTTTCACCCACCACTCCATCTCTAGGTGTGAAATTCGATCCTCCACCCTTAAGGACGAATTTCCACCTAAAACAACATCCCTCTCTCAACTTACCTTCACCAAAGGTGTGAAATTCGATCCTCCACCCTTAAGGACGAATTTCCACCAACTATCCACCAAATTTATTTCTCCCCAAAGACCACAAACCTCTGCCATTTCCAGAAGTATGCTTGGTTAGAAGTTGTAGTTGATTGGAGGCTTGAAGGAGTGCTATAATCCTTCACCCTTGCCTAATGTAATCTTACTTTGGGTAAACTCTTGTTACTTTTATGATGTTGAATGCTATTGTTCATGTTTGGTTCTTTGATTGTGTTGATTATGTGATTCTTGTGAATGTTGTCTTGATACTTGTTTATTTCATATGAGAACTTGTGATAAAAGGATGTTTGGATAATTGTAGTGTTTGTTTGGAATATGTTGATAACATCCTATTTTGTTGAATTAGAACTTGTTCTTGTTTATTGTTTTGGTTGATCATTGTTGAGTCTAATGTCGAAATATTCTTAACAATGGTTAGTTTCAATTCATTAATCGACAAATGATTTTGGTCTTGTACTTTGTGACGATTGTGCAAGAGAATTAATAAACATAACAAGTAAAGTTTTAATTTGGATTAAGTCCGAAAGGAATCTTTTGAATATGTGTTCTCATTATCTTTCAAGTAAATGGAACTTCACAAATTAATAACATCAAAGTCTAAGGCCGAAAGGGATTCTTTGTTGTTGTTGGTATAAGGCTCATGACATGACCACTTGATTGAGGCTTATGCACATTTGATTTATAAAACACTAAACTATTATTATAGGTTCTATCTTTGATAATATGTTTTCCAAACTAAACATCCTAATATCCTTGTGATCATTTGTCTAAACATGTATGTTCTTTGTGTGATTTTTCTTAGCGGTTTGATCCGTGACAATCATAACCACGACCTTGATACGTGCTTGTTCTTATATTGCTTTTCTTGTTGGTTTGATATGTGACAATCATAACCATCAACTTGTTACTTGCTTAAACAAACAAACGACACTTGTAGTGCAATCAAGTCTCTTGGGACGACCTTTATTTACCATATACTATACTACAACTTGACTAGGGTATACTTGCCCGAATGTGTTCCTAGTTAACCGGTAATTCTTGTTATTAATTTAAAACCTCGTGGAACCCATCAATATACTTGTTATCTAACATTTGTTTTATAGATTTTCAATATACACTTAAAGACGTTGACACCCTCAACAAGGGGGAGTTTCTTGTCAAAGCAAAACTTTGCAAAATCATTTGCAATACTTTCACATAGGATTACATTACTTGACGTCCTCTTCACAAAGGAGCACTCGTCAAGGGGGAGCATGTTCGTCAAAAAGACGAAACCATTTGCAAACAAAATTGCAAAGCACTCGCTTAGTTTTTCTAATTACTTGACGTCCTCACAAAGGGATGGACCGATCAAGGGGGAGCTAAGATGAGAATCCTTCTCTTCTCTTACTCTCTAGTTTTCATATTTTTCTCTTTTCACATGTTTTTCTTAAAACAATGTGTTAGTTTCTTTTCGACGCTCTTTTTGTTTTGACAAAAAGGTGGAGAAGAGAGTAAAAACTTCAATTCAGACTTTTACAAATTTTAGTTTTTCCTTAAAATACTCTTATGTTTTGTAATCAACAAAAAGGGGGAGATTGTTAATACAAATAAGCCGTAAAAATGTTTATTTATATTTTACGATCTTCTAATATTTTGTCGATAATAAACGTAAATCATTTTAACGAAACAAATAAAATACGTAAATGGTTTGAGCCAATAGTTTACTAACACACTTATGATTTCATATAAAACACTAAACAAGTAATATTGCTTACAACTTATAAAAATGCATATGTATAACAACTAGTGTTTACATATATGGACATGCACCTACACATACTTAGTATATATTGTAATGGGTAATGTAATGGGTAAAAGTCTAAGTATTTGACCCATTGACTAGACACATTGAATGTAGTTGGGTAAAACCCATGGAGCATGATCCATAACCCATGACCCATTGCATGACATCATGCATGAAGTCATAATGGGTATTATCCATAACCCATGGAGCTAACACATGACCCATTGACTAGATGCATTGCATCTTCTAGATACATTGTATCTATTTGGATACTCATGGTCCAAATTCTATGACCCATGACCCATGATCCATGACCCATAACCCATTTAGGGGGAGCGTCCTACGGATCCCCAGGAATACACTGGACGGATCCCTCAAGCAAGGGATCCGTGGGACAGTAGTGAATTTTTGTCTATAAATAGTGAACCATTTCTTCATTGTAAGTTGCCACTTCTACACATACTTTCTCCTAGTATTGTAAACTCTCTAAACTCAAATCCAAAGGATCTTTCTATGTAGTTTGTGTTTGTTTTTGTATTATTCTCTAGGTTCCTTTTAAAGGCAAGATCACCACCTCTTGAAGTCGAGCAAGCTCAAGTCTATGAGTTGCCAAGCTTCGTCATCATCAAAACTACTGAAGTTCTCTTGTTGATAGTTCTTTCCTCCTCTCTAGAAATGTTGTGTTGAAGGAATTAATGAAGGATGTCAAAAGGGTCAAGTCGAAGGCATTAGTGAAAGATGCCGAAAGTCCGTGTCTAAGGCATTAGGGAAAGATGCCGAAGGTCCATGTCTAAGGTATTAGTGAAGGGTGCCAAAGGTCCATAATGAAGACATTAGTGAAAGGTGTCAAAAGATCATGTAAAGGGCATTAGTAAAAGATGCCAAGGGTGTACAATCTATATGGTGCATCGATGTGCAAATATAGATAGGTTGTGTCCAAGGATATTGATATCTTTGATGATGTTGTAATAAAGAGTGGGTCTCCTTTGGGATAGGTGTTGTGTAGTGTTGGGTAGTAGTTCTTCCTTTGTAATGGAACTCGGTATCTAGCTGTAAAACCCTAAAATCTGAAACAACATTTTTAGATTTAATTTGATTTTTTTTTACCCTAAGTTATATAAATAAAATAGTTATGTTAAGACTTTATGTCATAAAATAAATGTACATTACCACAAATTATCCTAAACTATACCTAATTAAAAAACTTTGCATTTCCTTATCCTAAGTTAACAAATATTAACACACTACTCTTTTGCCTACCTTCCTACACGTTGAAGTGATAAGGACCGAAAATTTTATTACCAAAGCCATATACACGTTTTTTATTTACTTGACATGATAAGACCAAACTTATGTGCTAGCATTAAAAAGATACGCTTAAATTTTTAGAAGGAATTTGACAAATAACTGATCACCATAAATCTCGGCAATCAGTTCCCCACTTCCCTTTTATTTGTGAAATCCGATCATCATCTCTCACACATTTATAAAAACCTAAAACACAAGTGACGGCTGGATCCTTTTTATCTCATTCGATCAAAGCAAGGTACAAAGAATTAGTAACGTGATTCAAGAGGCTGTGGTGTCGTGAGCTGTAAGGTTATGTCGTGGGTTCTAGGCTCGGAGTGGCTGTTTGGTTTGGCCTGGTCATGAAACCTATTCGAAGGCGGTTGGTCACGAGTTGCTGTTATTGTCGTGAGTGCCCCTTGTTGCTGGTTCTATTCCACGCGTTCTATCTATGGTTGGTATTATCACCTCTTTTCAATGTTTTCTTTCTTGTTTTCTTGGTTCTATCGTGAGCCTTGTGAATGCATGCATGAATCTGATTTAGTCACCACATAAAATGATGAGACTTGGCACATGAATCATAAGCACCTCAAACCTGTTTCAAACTCACACACATATCGACCCATTTATACACACATGCTTCTGTTTTGGATTTCATTCGTGTCTAATGTAATAAAAGGGCTCATGAACTTATAAGATTTGATCACATAAAATATTGAATGGGGTGTCCAAGATGTCGACCATATCAACTTTGATGTAACAAATATTATTTCGACCCCATAACCACACGACTACAGGCTTGATTATCTACCTTGTATCGAATTAAAACGGGTCATATATACACGCTTAGATCTTGGTTTATATTGTGTCGTTTAAAAATCTTAAAAAGGGTCTCGTTAGAATGGTGTTAAGGGCCATGAATTACATACTACATACGTGAGTAAATGGTAAAAACATGTATTGGATTTTAATGTGTTTTCATGTTAAAGGTTTGGAATGGTTAGCATCTGCATGGCATGTTGGGTTAAATTGATAGGCGCATGGTATTTTAAAACCAGTAAAGGGTTATAGGTGAATATGGTATATGTATGTAATGTGTTGTGGGGGGGTAAGTTTGAAGGAGATCGCGGGAAAAATTGTCGAGTCATTTTGTATTTTGAAACCGTATCGGGATAGTTGAGGCGGCGATTTATCATAATGCATGGTTTCTAAGTCGTAAATATTAGTCATGTGAACCGCGAGCAAGCTTAAAGATGGACCGAACGTTTACTATCATGCAAACCTTTAAGTTTACCATTTATTATTTGTAACCCTAAATTTGAAAAATTAATGATTATTACCCTAAAGTATTTTAATTCGGTTCATTACTAAAAATGAGAATACGCTTAATAACTCTTAAAATATTAATACGATTCATATAAGCGATAAATCTGTTATGACTTAAATGAGCTAATAATTATCATACGAATTGTAATTCATGTAGATTCGTTGGAGGAGACGTGACGTTCTGTCTTTGTGTTCATTCATTCGTTTGCTTTCCTTTCGTCGGCGTTAAGGTACAAATATTCTATCCCTTCTCAGTAGGGATTTCTCCTGACTTTTCGATCCTTGACTTTACTTCACGTATGATATTCCTTTGCTATGATTTCCTTATGCTATGATCCTTTTGATATGATTCCGACATAATCCTTTGATATGATTCTGTTCGCTGTGATATTCGTTTGTTATGATTATGAACCATCTGATTATGAACCATCTGATTATGAACCTCTAATTATGAACTTATGTTATGTAAACCTGATATGAACCTTTGACTTCTGAACCTTTGATATGAACCCTTATGATATGATATGATTATGCTTTGACCCGTCAGTTTGATACCCGAGCCAAATATGTGTTCCTAGTCATGAAGGTAACATGACCGTGTCATTGATCCACCAATGGCATGACTCCAGTGTGTACGAGTGACGTTACACACCGTCCCCATTATGATATGATTATGAGCTCACTATATGTATATGATTTGGCCACTATGTTTCCGGGGGGCGTATGGATGCATCCTAGATATGATATGTTATTAGTGGATTTAATATGATATGATATGATTTATATGGTGAATGATGTCGTGTGCAATACGCGTCTTCACATTCCGGGAGCTAGCTACTCCATTGGTTACTGAGGTCTCCCCTCCTATTATGTATGGTATTCCGATGTCACCCCTCCGAATACAATGGTTACTTATGATATGATATGATATGTTCCGGGCTCGTGGTAGATTTCTGACAACCCTTACACTTTTGATATACCTATACTGTACTTTCTGTATTCCCCAACGCACCATATTCTGTATAAATTGTTCATTACTCAGTACCCTTATATGACTCACTCTACTACCAAGATATATATATTTCATTGCTTTGATCTGTCACACTCTCATTCTGTTACCTCAGACTATCATTCCATTCACGTATCGGGTTATTATATGTTTATTGAATTTGATTATGCTATTCATGTTTTATGTGACTACTGATTATCCTGCTATGATGTGATTAATATGCGGTTATCTGAGTTACCTGTTGTCATCTGATGATATGTGATCTCACTGTTATGTGACCCTCTGATTTTGTCTGGTGACCATGCTAATGTGTAATCGATAGTTTTGTCTGTTTATCATGCGTACTTCGTTCAGTTAATCTCGTGGACTATGACTATCCGTTGTATCCTTATCTGCTTGTTGATTGACCTGCCATGGTTACATTTCTGTCTATGCTACAGCTTGCTTGGGTAAATGGTTCAACTTGTGACGTCTGGCTTGTTAACTTGTTTAATTGCCTTGCTATGCCCCTAGTTCATTTAATTATAATGCTCATACTGTATTTCCTACTTGTTACGTGTGACTGCCATGTTTTGACTGCTATTAGTACTTCCGCTGTTATGATACTGGTTATGTTTTCAACTAAGGGTTTTTGACCTGTGTGATTGCCGTGCTTACTAACTAATTAATTTCTTCCGCTTGCCTTTAGATTTATGTTTGACTTGTATGTCTTCTGATTTCCTGATTTGATTGCATGCCATATATGTGCTGTGTGGATACGACGTCTGCTATGTTTGTGTATGTTTTGGTACTTGTATACCTGTTTGTATGTGCTTGTATATATGTCATCGATACCTTGCTTTGCTTCGTTCTCCTTGTTATCTGTTTCGTTTGGATATCTGTATAATTGTGTTCTGCAGGATCCTCTTTGACTCATTGTTCTCTTTTCGCTGCGACCTTGTTATCAGTTCCTTTCTTTCATTTCGTTTGTGCTTTTATTTAGCTTTCGTTTTGTTATATCTGTTCACTGGGCTTTTTAAGCTCAGCCGCATTTCTTTTCCTGCGGCAGGTTTTAGGTTTGAAGATGGGCTTTGATGGGCTGAGAGTTGGATTATCTGAGTGGACCAACCCTAGTTACCTTATTATTTGGACTTACTTTGAAAAGTTTTTGTTTTGATATTTCATTTCATTTGGATATTGTATTTCTTCGTCAGTCAATTGTTTATATGATTTGATACTTCATTTTTAAGGTTTCCGTTTGTAAATATTTTATTTTTATGTTCTGATATGACACCAGAATGTGACACTTCTACCCTTGTCGGGTTGGGGTGTTACAATTATGGTATCAGAGCAAAGGTTTCGTCTTGTTGACCTTAGGATTGACCTGTGAGGACTTGGGTAGACACTAGGCTTCCGTCTGTTGTGACCTCTTCCGATTCCTTCTGATTGTTGTTCAGATTTGACTTCGATAATCTTTTGTCTTCACTGTTTTGGCCTTTTTCTCTTCATATTTGATTTTGTTATTTTGTCTTCGCACATCCGTTTGTCGATCGTTAGATGGAGATTTCTCGTAGAGCCGAAGATGATGGTGCCGACCCTGCGTTGCTGCAACAGTTCCTGAGCTGGAGAGATTCGTGAAGCAGAAGCCGTACCCTACTGCCATGCTGCTGGAGACATTAGGATGCTGCTGGAGGGAGCTGGACGGATCAACCAAAGACGCAAAAGACGGAGACAAGATTCAACCGGTGGCTGAGAAGGTTCATCTACTTCATATGATTTGGGCGCGACTCGTGTTACTCCGATTTGTTTGTCACGCGTTCTGAGATGGTTTGATAATTTGCTATATGATTTTATCGGTATTGCTTTTCATTGATTTGTTCAGAACACGGTTTGAATCATGAAGTTTTATCATTTGGCATTTTGGTAATATCTCAGCTTTTCTTTTGGATCGTCAGTAATGAGTCATGAGGAACCGTTTCGAGCAAGTTGGTGGCCTTCTTCTTTGGTGATATGGTAAGTTGGTTTGATGTATTATATGCTGCATGTATGTGGATCTGGTCTGTTTTGGTATGTTACTTGCTACCTGTATGTTATCTGTTTTGTTGTGATATTGGTTATGTGGTTTGCCATGACCCGAGACAGAATATGATGACAATAAGGACTTGTTATGTGATGCAAGTATTATGACGCCTGATCAACGTGATAATACCGAGATCATATAATCTGAACTTATTGAAATGATACGACATCTTGGGAAATGCCTGAGGTTGGTACGTGGATGGACTAGGGCTCATATCCGTTATTTGTCACTCCTCATGTTCGTTTGGAATTCTGTACCTCTTTGCGAGATTGTCACCGACAACTGTTATGTATGAGTTTTGTACGCTTTGGAACCGAAATCGTTATGATCTATGGATAACTACGTCTGCCTTAAACTTGTACGTCTCTGTGTACCGCTGTGACTTCAATTTTCGAGGACGAAAATTTGCTTTTAGAGGGGAAGAGTTGTAAAACCCTAAAATCTGAAACAACATTTTTAGATTTAATTTGATTTTTTTTACCCTAAGTTATATAAATAAAATAGTTATGTTAAGACTTTATGTCATAAAATAAATGTACATTACCACAAATTATCCTAAACTATACCTAATTAAAAAACTTTGCATTTCCTTATCCTAAGTTAACAAATATTAACACACTACTCTTTTGCCTACCTTCCTACACGTTGAAGTGATAAGAACCGAAAATTTTATTACCAAAGCCATATACACGTTTTTTATTTACTTGACATGATAAGACCAAACTTATGTGCTAGCATTAAAAAGATACGCTTAAATTTTTAGAAGGAATTTGACAAATAACTGATCACCATAAATCTCGGCAATCAGTTCCCCACTTCCCTTTTATTTGTGAAATCCGATCATCATCTCTCACACATTTATAAAAACCTAAAACACAAGTGACGGCTGGATCCTTTTTATCTCATTCGATCAAAGCAAGGTACAAAGAATTAGTAACGTGATTCAAGAGGCTGTGGTGTCGTGGGCTGTAAGGTTATGTCGTGGGTTCTAGGCTCGGAGTGGCTGTTTGGTTTGGCCTGGTCATGAAACCTATTCGAAGGCGGTTGGTCACGAGTTGCTGCTATTGTCGTGAGTGCCCCTTGTTGCTGGTTCTATTCCACGCGTTCTATCTATGGTTGGTATTATCACCTCTTTTCAATGTTTTCTTTCTTGTTTTCTTGGTTCTATCGTGAGCCTTGTGAATGCATGCATGAATCTGATTTAGTCACCACATAAAATGATGAGACTTGGCACATGAATCATAAGCACCTCAAACCTGTTTCAAACTCACACACATATCGACCCATTTATACACACATGCTTCTGTTTTGGATTTCATTCGTGTCTAATGTAATAAAAGGGCTCATGAACTTATAAGATTTGATCACATAAAATATTGAATGGGGTGTCCAAGATGTCGACCATATCAACTTTGATGTAACAAATATTATTTCGACCCCATAACCACACGACTACAGGCTTGATTATCTACCTTGTATCGAATTAAAACGGGTCATATATACACGCTTAGATCTTGGTTTATATTGTGTCGTTTAAAAATCTTAAAAAGGGTCTCGTTAGAATGGTGTTAAGGGCCATGAATTACATACTACATACGTGAGTAAATGGTAAAAACATGTATTGGATTTTAATGTGTTTTCATGTTAAAGTTTTGGAATGGTTAGCATGTGCATGGCATGTTGGGTTAAATTGATAGGCGCATGGTATTTTAAAACCAGTAAAGGGTTATAGGTGAATATGGTATATGTATGTAATGTGTTGTGGGGGGGGGTAATTTTGAAGGAGATCGCGGGAAAAATTGTCGAGTCATTTTGTATTTTGAAACCGTATCAGGATAGTTGAGGCGGCGATTTATCATAATGCATGGTTTCTAAGTCGTAAATATTAGTCATGTGAACCGCGAGCAAGCTTAAAGATGGACCGAACGTTTACTATCATGCAAACCTTTAAGTTTACCATTTATTATTTGTAACCCTAAATTTGACAAATTAATGATTATTACCCTAAAGTATTTTAATTCGGTTCATTACTAAAAATGAGAATACGCTTAATAACTCTTAAAATATTAATACGATTCATATAAGCGATAAATCCGTTATGACTTAAATGAGCTAATAATTATCATACGAAACGTAATTCATGTAGATTCGTTGGAGGAGACGTGACGTTGTGTCTTTGTGTTCATTCATTCGTTTGCTTTCCTTTCGTCGGCGCTAAGGTACAGATATTCTATCCCTTCTCAATAGGGATTTCTCCTGACTTTTCGATCCTTGACTTTACTTCACGTATGATATTCCTTTGCTATGATTTACTTATGCTATGATCCTTTTGATATGATTCCGACATAATCCTTTGATATGATTCTGTTCGCTGTGATATTCGTTTGTTATGATTATGAACCATCTGATTATGAACCATCTGATTATGAACCTCTAATTATGAACTTATGTTATGGAAACCTGATATGAACCTTTGACTTCTGAACCTTTGATATGAACCCTTATGATATGATATGATTATGATTTGACCCGTCAGTTTGATACCCGAGCCAAATATGTGTTCCTAGTCATGAAGGTAACATGACCGTGTCATTGATGCACCAATGGCATGACTCCAGTGTGTAAGAGTGATGTTACACACCGTCCCCATTATGATATGATTATGAGCTCACTATATGTATATGATTTGGCCACTATGTTTCCGGGGGGCGTATGGATGCATCCTAGATATGATATGTTATTAGTGGATTTAATATGATATGATATGATTTATATGGTGAATGATGTCGTGTGCAATACGCGTCTTCACATTCCGGGAGCTAGCTACTCCATTGGTTACTGAGGTCTCCCCTCCTATTATGTATGGTATTCCGAGGTCACCCCTCCGAATACAATGGTTACTTATGATATGATATGATATGTTCCGGGCTCGTGGTAGATTTCTGACAACCCTTACACTTTTGATATACCTATACTGTACTTTCTGTATTCCCCAACGCACCATATTCTGTATAAATTGTTCATTACTCAGTACCCTTATATGACTCACTCTACTACCAAGATATATATATTCCATTGCTTTGATCTGTCACACTCTCATTCTGTTACCTCAGACTATCATTCCATTCACGTATCGGGTTATTATATGTTTATTGAATTTGATTATGCTATTCATGTTTTATGTGACTACTGATTATCCTGCTATGATGTGATTAATATGCGGTTATCTGAGTTACCTGTTGTCATCTGATGATATGTGATCTCACTGTTATGTGACCCTCTGATTTTGTCTGGTGACCATGCTAATGTGTAATCGATAGTTTTGTCTGTTTATCATGTGTACTTCGTTCAGTTAATCTCGTGGACTATGACTATCCGTTGTATCCTTATCTGCTTGTTGATTGACCTGCCATGGTTACATTTCTGTCTATTGATGAGTGTGTAAATACTCATCATTTTTAGTCAAATCTGAACTGCAAAACGTTTAAAAATGCTCAGAAATGCATCAAAACACTGAAAATATTCCAAAATTGCATTTTATATGTTTCAGATGCAAAATGTTTAAAATCTGATGAAAAATGAGCAAAAGTTGCATAATTGGCAGTTTCAGTCCCCCAAGTTTCTAAAATTGTCAAAAATAGTCCCTGAGTCAAAATTTCAAAAGAAAAATCACCAAAGGTCCTTTTTAAACCATAACTTGTCAAAATTAGTCCTTTGGTGAAAAATATAAAAAGTTTGAGAATTTACAAGTTTAGTCCTCGGAGTTTCAGAAAATGACAAAAATGGCCCTTATATTATTAATGACTGGCAGAACCAACCCTTGGATCATTTTTCAGAATGTGTATGGTTGGCTCCTCAAAAATCAGATTTGGCAGGTTCAGCCCTTAAGTTTTGGTGAATTACATGAATGGTCCTTATGCTTAAAACAAAACAAATGGACCCTTACTAATTACCCAAGCCCAAACTAATCCTAGCCCAACACCCGGTCCTGTCCAAACCCAAACCCGACCCGGCCATGAAATAATCAACCCCGCCCATTTTAAATAATAAAACAGGTCACGGGTTTCTACTTTCCCCCTCCATCATCACCCTGCAACGCCTGCAAACACTCCACCCCCATCATCACAACTACTCTATCTCTACCCACCAAACACCCTATGCCAAAACGCATTAAATGCTCACCCTCCTCACAAGTTATCAGAGTCAACTGTTAAAACCAAATTTCCCGCCAAAAACACTTGAATGGCCAAGATCATCCATTGGTCAATAAAGTTGCTGGGATTTGTTCAAAGGAGAGAGACAAAGACTTTGGGTGTATAAAAGGCAAGATGAAGCAACAAAAGAGAGTTAGTTAGTTTTTGTAATTCTCTAATGTCGTTTTTTTTTTTTAAATGTTGTAGTTTGATCAAAATAGTGTAATTTCTGTTTTCATGTATCAAATTCAAGTTAACTAATCATTGTATTAAGCTTTTGAAGTTTTCAATCCAAGTTTGAGATAAATTTCATATTTCTTGTCTACTGTTGAAAATTTAGATTTCAAAAGCCAATGCTCAACTCTTTAGAAGTTTATTTTTAAGCTCCTATAAGCTTATATAAGCTTATTACATCTTTGTATAAGCTTAAGTTCAGATTTCAATCAAGTTTGGATTTTGGTCAACTTAAGTCAACTGTTGGTGCAAATGGGTTGGAAAGCTGATAATGGTGTTGCAGTGGCTGGAATAGGGTTGGAATAGACTAGGATTAGAGTAAGTTTGGGTTTGGTTTAGTCTGCTTGAGCTGGAAACAGTGGTTAGTCATATTTCAGTTTTCATTTTTCAAGCAATTGCACATTTTAGCTTGTGACTGTTTCTGTGGTCACAACTTGATTTTATGTGTTTAATTAGTTGTAATTAGGTCATATAAACTTATTTTGATCAGTTATAGTAGTTAGTTAAGCATCCTTATCAGTTTTAGTTTGTGCTTCAGTTTTAAAAGGATGTTTGGATTTGGTATTCAAACTGTGATTTTGGTTTGTTTAGTGGTAGATTTTTGTTGCTTCAGGTTTATTTAACTCTATTGAACTCAATTGAGTCAAGTTTTTGTGCCTGCATATGTCCATAGTCAAAATTGCATGCTTACTGTTTTAATCAGTTGTCTGTGTGATTTTTACAAGATTAGAAGCTTATTTTGTGTTCAATTTTCAGTAATATAACTTAATATAACTTTATTTTATCATAATATATTAACATCAATCCACAAAATCAGATCAAACTTGGAGAAAGTCAAAGTTTCATTGTTTCTTAAAAAGTCAAAAGTTCAAAAATGTCAGTTTTGGCTCAGCTAGATGGAATTTTAATGAGCTCATCTTTGAGCCAATTTCAGTAAGGTTTGGTATTTTAAAAACTTCACTTGGTCCTCTTCCTTATCAGTATTTTTGTACAATTTTGCCAAATTTTCACAAGCTCCAAACAGGCTCATGAACTTGGTCCTAACTCCCCTGTCCACTGATCTCAGCTTATGCTGAGTTTTTTCTCAGCTTTTGCAGACCTTGCATAGGGTTCACCTTAGCTCATCTAGGCCTGATTCTTTGGTTAAACACTCTTGGCCAGGTCTAGTGTTAGTTCCAATTATTGGTTTTCTGTTGTAGCTTATTTAGGTGCTTGTTTTTAAGCTTAAAGTTGGTCCCATAAATCTGTTTTCTGCCATTAATCTCATATACTCAAATCATTGCAATTAGCTTATCAGAGGTCAAGGCTTGTTGATTATTGTTGAATTTGGTCTACTTTAGCATATTTTAGCTTTTGTTTCAGTTTGGTGCTTGTTGTGCTCATCTAGCTTATTTCTAGTGCTTATTGTTAAGCACTTTCCACATCAGTTGCAATTCCTCCCACACAAGCCCATGTTTTTCCATTTTTCTTAGCTTCCTAATATTGTTTTAGACTTTTCCTGAAATTTTCATATTTTTCTAAGCATTTTTGCTATTTTTCTTATTTTAAATTAGTTTTTAATCATTTTTAATTAGCTTTAAATACAAAAAATTAGAAAAAGGTTCAAAAAAATAATTTTTCATTTTTCTTAAGTTTAAATAAATGTAAAAAGCTTAAAAAGTATTTTTCCCTATTTTTCTCCTTTTATTTGGTATTTTTAATAATTTAAATTAGTTTTAAATAGTTTTAAATTAATAATAAATATATAAAAAGTCTAAAAAAATATATTTTCAGTTTTAAAATTAGTTTTATCATATTTTAGATTTTTCTAAATCTTAATCTTATTTTTCTAGTCTTATTTCATATTTTCTTTTATTTTAGAGTATTATTAAATAGTTTAAATAGTTTTAATTAATAATAATTAAATAAATAGTGTTAAAAATAATTTTCTTTTTCTATAAATTTTCTCATATCATTAGGTTTGTAAAAATGTATTTTTCATATTTTTAGGATCTATATTGTATAAGTTTCACTTTTTATTTTGTACGTTTACGTTATTTTAATTTAAACGTAAGTTTTTAGTTTTAGGTTTTAAACGTTCATCACTTTAAAAATAGTGATAGCGTTTATTTAATAGATTTTAACTTTTTAATTTTCTTAATTTGCATTTAAGTCGCTTTTATTTTATAATCTTTTTCAGTAGTGTAATTATCCATTCAAATCCTTTCCGATCACTATCATTAGTGATCAATCTATCGTCTGATCAAGTGTTGTACACACCATTGAGTCTCCGTGGGACATAACGACCCGGGAATCCTCTGTATTCTCCAGGACTTCATTGCATTTGTGTCTGAGCAGTTTTTAGTCTGTTTGACTTGACTGTTTTGCGCAGATCAAATTTTTGGCGCCGCTGCCGGGGAGGCTTTAGCGTGTGTTTAGCCTTTTTCAGACCCATTCTTGCACATATCCCATCCTTTGTAAAAAGTTTTTTGTAAAATTATCAGAAAATCCAAAAAGTTCATTAACACTTTTCCTAAAGTGTTAAAAACGTCAAAAATATTTTCATTCTTTGTTTTTATCATCATGTTTTTCAAAAACACCAAAAATATTCCTCTTTACCCTCTTACCTTTTTGATTCTTCATTTCTTACCCTCTGATAAACTTTGATTCTTCCTATGTCTTATCCTCACCCTCTTGGTTGTCAATGGTGTGGTGGTCCTTATAATGGTGGCAATTGCCCCAGTTGTAGCGTGGTGGAATCAGGAAACGGGTCTGTCTATAACCAAGATCCCTATTCCTACCATAACACGACTGATTCATTCCATCAGCTACCACACTGTGATACTCAGCAGTTTTACTGTTGTGAGTACTGTGGTGGTTTTCATTACAGTTCTGATTGTCAATCGGGAAACACGCTTGTCTATGAGCAGGTTCCTGATACCAATTATGACTACAACACATACCACTCACAGCCACATCAGTTTTACTGTTGTGAGTATTGTGGAGGTCCTCACTCTAGCTCGGATTGTCAAACAAGGAATCCATTTCCTTGTTACGATTACGACTCTTCGTATCAAGACCAACCTCCACATTACCAAATGATTCAAGCGACTCCTCTTGAAACTACGACAGACCTTCTACTGAAGACTCTGGAGTTATTAAAAGAACTTAAGGAGGAGTCGGCTATGCACTCCCATGATAATCCAAATGAAAAATCAATGGAAGTGTTGTTAGCCGAAGAGCGGGCTGCTAAATTAGATTCCCAGATTGCGTTTGAAAAATCTGTTAGGGAATCAATTGCAATAGAAAAAGCGGCCAAATCTAGCTCTCGATTCCGTTTCATTCCTGATGACGATGATGATGAAGATATCCTTGATATCCTACAATTTTATAACAGTTCATCAAGTTCATCAGTTGAGACTCCTTCCATGATCCATCAGGGAGAAAAGACTATGATGGAATTACTAGCAGAAGAACAAATGTTAAGTATTAAACATATGTATGCTAGTCCGTCTAAACTCCCTCAGTCTGTTGTTATCACACCCAATACTCCCACTCACTCTCTAAACATGGGGGATGAGCTTCTTAGCACTATTCCAGAAATGGAATCGTCTAGTGTTGAGGACCTTATCCCAATCCCGAGAGAGTCACATGGAATTTCTGATCATCTGTGTGATATCCCTTTCCCTCTTGAGTGTTCTCTAGATCATTTTGAAACTTTCTCTGATCTTAGCGACGATTGTGCTTCCTATGGAGACATCGAGTACGTTGAGGCATCACTTCCTCAATCTGATACTGATCCCCTTCTTGAGGAGTTCTCCGGTGAACTCACTCACATCAATCCACTCTTTGATCTCGAAGCCGATCTGGGAGAGACTGAAAGTCTCATTGATAATGATCGTTCACTCACTTCTTATCCCAACAATCCAAATGAGAATGTTGATCACTTAGTTCCCGAAACATTCAAAGCTACTTTCACTAATCCTCTATTTGAATTCAACTCTGAATTCACTTCAATTTCTGAGAATCCACTCTTTGATACTCAGACTGAGGATAGTGATGAGCCCACAATGGAACAAGAGTTCACAAATTCACATCATGTGAATGATTCTCTTCATGAGGAGTTCTCCGGTGAACTCACTCATATCATATCTCCGCTGGAGTATGATTGCGTGGATGGCAAAAATCATGATCGGGGGGAGAGAATCTCAATTTGCATAATTATGACAAATCTTCCCACCCATCCTCCCGAGATGCCTTCCAAACCAAAGAGCTCTACCAATCAAATCCAAATAAGTGCAATTGCATTTAATCCCGAGGAAGAAGATCTAATCATGATTGTTATCATGATTTTCCTTCTTTTCTTCACCTACTCGGTGACTTCCTCTCTTCTTCACTCCTTTGGGAGTGAGGACACTATCTTTGACCCCGGCATTTTCATTTATTATTTATGAGCCGGTTCTCTGTATATCTCATCGGTGTGGAACTTTCGCGTGCTTCAAATGTTTGTCCAAACATCTTGAATGAAAGTCCGATGGAGATTGTTTCTTCCACTTTGCTTCCCCATGAACCAATGAATTCGGGGTCGAGTCAAGCTAGCGACTCGGTAATCAAAAACAGTAGCGTAACATGGGTTTTCACCCGTGTGTTCTACCCTAGTGTGGGGGAGTTACCCCACATGTTATATATATATATAAGTTTCTCTAAAAAAAAAAAAAAAAAAAAAAAAAAAAAAAAAAAAAAAAAAAAAAAAAATCTTTCTAAATAATGGCCGTAGTATTTCCCTTTTACGTTCTTTGTTTCGGCATAACCGCCGGTACTTTGAATATTGAGGGCAATATTCATTTCTAAGTGTGGGGGGGAATTCTCACGAATTTTATCATATAATTATACCAATTCCCCCGTTTTTGGCCAAAATTTTTTTTTTGGAGTAAGTGTTTTACACTTACTCATTTGGTTATCAGTCCGCCTTGTCTGTAAGACAAAAGGATTGGCTAATCCAGGAGCAAACGGCTCTTGGTAAAGATATCTCAAATCCGTTTATATGGCTTGCAATTTGCCCAAAATTGTATGGTATTCAGCTCACCATATCCTAAAAAGTGAAGAGTTGGCTAGCCCGCAAGATTATGGCTTGTGGTAAAGGCAGTGGAAAAACCATAATTGGTAATCAGCTCACCAAAGATAATACTGATAATTTATCTAAGAGTTGGCTAGTCCAGAAGGGTACGGCTTCTGGTAAAGACAAATCAAATCCGTTGAAAGCTGGTGGTTTGCTCAAAATCACATGGTTATCGGTGTACCATGGTTCTTACTTGAACTGAAACATTTGGCTACTCCAGAAGTAATGGCTTTTGGTAAAGAGATTAAAATCCATTATGTTTTCTCAAATCATTGCTAGGGACTAGCAATAGTTTAGTGTGGGGGATTGATGAGTGTGTAAATACTCATCATTTTTAGTCAAATCTGAACTGCAAAACGTTTAAAAATGCTCAGAAATGCATCAAAACACTGAAAATATTCCAAAATTGCATTTTATATGTTTCAGATGCAAAATGTTTAAAATCTGATGAAAAATGAGCAAAAGTTGCATAATTGGCAGTTTCAGTCCCCCAAGTTTCTAAAATTGTCAAAAATAGTCCCTGAGTCAAAATTTCAAAAGAAAAATCACCAAAGGTCCTTTTTAAACCATAACTTGTCAAAATTAGTCCTTTGGTGAAAAATATAAAAAGTTTGAGAATTTACAAGTTTAGTCCTCGGAGTTTCAGAAAATGACAAAAATGGCCCTTATATTATTAATGACTGGCAGAACCAACCCTTGGATCATTTTTCAGAATGTGTATGGTTGGCTCCTCAAAAATCAGATTTGGCAGGTTCAGCCCTTAAGTTTTGGTGAATTACATGAATGGTCCTTATGCTTAAAACAAAACAAATGGACCCTTACTAATTACCCAAGCCCAAACTAATCCTAGCCCAACACCCGGTCCTGTCCAAACCCAAACCCGACCCGGCCATGAAATAATCAACCCCGCCCATTTTAAATAATAAAACAGGTCACGGGTTTCTACTTTCCCCCTCCATCATCACCCTGCAACGCCTGCAAACACTCCACCCCCATCATCACAACTACTCTATCTCTACCCACCAAACACCCTATGCCAAAACGCATTAAATGCTCACCCTCCTCACAAGTTATCAGAGTCAACTGTTAAAACCAAATTTCCCGCCAAAAACACTTGAATGGCCAAGATCATCCATTGGTCAATAAAGTTGCTGGGATTTGTTCAAAGGAGAGAGACAAAGACTTTGGGTGTATAAAAGGCAAGATGAAGCAACAAAAGAGAGTTAGTTAGTTTTTGTAATTCTCTAATGTCGTTTTTTTTTTTTTAAATGTTGTAGTTTGATCAAAATAGTGTAATTTCTGTTTTCATGTATCAAATTCAAGTTAACTAATCATTGTATTAAGCTTTTGAAGTTTTCAATCCAAGTTTGAGATAAATTTCATATTTCTTGTCTACTGTTGAAAATTTAGATTTCAAAAGCCAATGCTCAACTCTTTAGAAGTTTATTTTTAAGCTCCTATAAGCTTATATAAGCTTATTACATCTTTGTATAAGCTTAAGTTCAGATTTCAATCAAGTTTGGATTTTGGTCAACTTAAGTCAACTGTTGGTGCAAATGGGTTGGAAAGCTGATAATGGTGTTGCAGTGGCTGGAATAGGGTTGGAATAGACTAGGATTAGAGTAAGTTTGGGTTTGGTTTAGTCTGCTTGAGCTGGAAACAGTGGTTAGTCATATTTCAGTTTTCATTTTTCAAGCAATTGCACATTTTAGCTTGTGACTGTTTCTGTGGTCACAACTTGATTTTATGTGTTTAATTAGTTGTAATTAGGTCATATAAACTTATTTTGATCAGTTATAGTAGTTAGTTAAGCATCCTTATCAGTTTTAGTTTGTGCTTCAGTTTTAAAAGGATGTTTGGATTTGGTATTCAAACTGTGATTTTGGTTTGTTTAGTGGTAGATTTTTGTTGCTTCAGGTTTATTTAACTCTATTGAACTCAATTGAGTCAAGTTTTTGTGCCTGCATATGTCCATAGTCAAAATTGCATGCTTACTGTTTTAATCAGTTGTCTGTGTGATTTTTACAAGATTAGAAGCTTATTTTGTGTTCAATTTTCAGTAATATAACTTAATATAACTTTATTTTATCATAATATATTAACATCAATCCACAAAATCAGATCAAACTTGGAGAAAGTCAAAGTTTCATTGTTTCTTAAAAAGTCAAAAGTTCAAAAATGTCAGTTTTGGCTCAGCTAGATGGAATTTTAATGAGCTCATCTTTGAGCCAATTTCAGTAAGGTTTGGTATTTTAAAAACTTCACTTGGTCCTCTTCCTTATCAGTATTTTTGTACAATTTTGCCAAATTTTCACAAGCTCCAAACAGGCTCATGAACTTGGTCCTAACTCCCCTGTCCACTGATCTCAGCTTATGCTGAGTTTTTTCTCAGCTTTTGCAGACCTTGCATAGGGTTCACCTTAGCTCATCTAGGCCTGATTCTTTGGTTAAACACTCTTGGCCAGGTCTAGTGTTAGTTCCAATTATTGGTTTTCTGTTGTAGCTTATTTAGGTGCTTGTTTTTAAGCTTAAAGTTGGTCCCATAAATCTGTTTTCTGCCATTAATCTCATATACTCAAATCATTGCAATTAGCTTATCAGAGGTCAAGGCTTGTTGATTATTGTTGAATTTGGTCTACTTTAGCATATTTTAGCTTTTGTTTCAGTTTGGTGCTTGTTGTGCTCATCTAGCTTATTTCTAGTGCTTATTGTTAAGCACTTTCCACATCAGTTGCAATTCCTCCCACACAAGCCCATGTTTTTCCATTTTTCTTAGCTTCCTAATATTGTTTTAGACTTTTCCTGAAATTTTCATATTTTTCTAAGCATTTTTGCTATTTTTCTTATTTTAAATTAGTTTTTAATCATTTTTAATTAGCTTTAAATACAAAAAATTAGAAAAAGGTTCAAAAAAATAATTTTTCATTTTTCTTAAGTTTAAATAAATGTAAAAAGCTTAAAAAGTATTTTTCCCTATTTTTCTCCTTTTATTTGGTATTTTTAATAATTTAAATTAGTTTTAAATAGTTTTAAATTAATAATAAATATATAAAAAGTCTAAAAAAATATATTTTCAGTTTTAAAATTAGTTTTATCATATTTTAGATTTTTCTAAATCTTAATCTTATTTTTCTAGTCTTATTTCATATTTTCTTTTATTTTAGAGTATTATTAAATAGTTTAAATAGTTTTAATTAATAATAATTAAATAAATAGTGTTAAAAATAATTTTCTTTTTCTATAAATTTTCTCATATCATTAGGTTTGTAAAAATGTATTTTTCATATTTTTAGGATCTATATTGTATAAGTTTCACTTTTTATTTTGTACGTTTACGTTATTTTAATTTAAACGTAAGTTTTTAGTTTTAGGTTTTAAACGTTCATCACTTTAAAAATAGTGATAGCGTTTATTTAATAGATTTTAACTTTTTAATTTTCTTAATTTGCATTTAAGTCGCTTTTATTTTATAATCTTTTTCAGTAGTGTAATTATCCATTCAAATCCTTTCCGATCACTATCATTAGTGATCAATCTATCGTCTGATCAAGTGTTGTACACACCATTGAGTCTCCGTGGGACATAACGACCCGGGAATCCTCTGTATTCTCCAGGACTTCATTGCATTTGTGTCTGAGCAGTTTTTAGTCTGTTTGACTTGACTGTTTTGCGCAGATCATCTATGCTACGGCTTGCTTGGGTAAATGGTTCAACTTGTGACGTCTGGCTTGTTAACTTGTTTAATTGCCTTGCTATGCCCCTAGTTCATTTAATTATAATGCTCATACTGTATTTCCTACTTGTTACGTGTGACTGCCATGTTTTGACTGCTATTAGTACTTCCGCTGTTATGATACTGGTTATGTTTTCAACTAAGGGTTTTTTACTTGTGTAATTGTCGTGCTCACTAACTAATTAATTTCTTCCGCTTGCCTTTAGATTTATGTTTGACTTGTATGTCTTCTGATTTCCTGATTTGATTGCATGCCATATATGTGCTGTGTGGATACGACGTCTGCTATGTTTGTGTATGTTTTGGTACTTGTATACCTGTTTGTATGTGCTTGTATATATGTCATCGATACCTTGCTTAGTTCGTTCTCCTTGTTATCTGTTTCGTTTGGATATCTGTATAATTGTGTTCTGCAGGATCCTCTTTGACTCATTGTTCTCTTTTCGCTGCGACCTTGTTATCAGTTCCTTTCTTTCATTTCGTTTATGCTTTTATTTAGCTTTCGTTTTGTTATATCTGTTCACTGGGCTTTTTAAGCTCAGCCGCATTTCTTTTCCTGCGGCATGTTTTAGGTTTGAAGATGGGCTTTGATGGGCTGAGAGTTGGATTATCTGAGTGGACCAACCCTAGTTACCTTATTATTTGGACTTACTTTGAAAAGTTTTTGTTTTGATATTTCATTTCATTTGGATATTGTATTTCTTCGTCAGTCAATTGTTTATATGATTTGATACTTCATTTTTAAGGTTTCCGTTTGTAAATATTTTATTTTTATGTTCTGATATGACACCAGAATGTGACACTTCTACCCTTGTCGGGTTGGGGTGTTACACTAGCCTTGTACCAAATAAAGTGTAGGCGACGTTGTGATAGGTTTGTTTTTACCTCGTGGAAGAACCCGGTGTCTAGCCTTGTACTGGATAAAGAGTAGGCGAATTTGTGAAGGCTTCTCCGCCACAAGGAGCTTGTATTGTGTAGTGATAACGAACTCTCGAGTAGGTGACTCGGGGAGTGGAGTAGGGCAAGGAAGGTGTCCTTGTAGCCGAACCACTATAAATACTCGTGTCGTGGTTTTGTACTTCTAACTCTTTATCTTTGCATTGTTTATTTATATGCTTATCTATCAACATCCAACACACACATTCAATAGAATGACATAAGTCGATCTAAATATTTTAAAACGAAGTTTTAATCAGTAAAACTATTCAACCTCCCCTTCTTGTTTTCCACAACTTTTTTTATCACCTTTGTGAAATCGTGCCATGCTTTCGGACAATTTTTCTATTCCCAATGCATATATTCAATGCTTTCGAGCATTCCCGAAATCCCATGAATACTCTTATGTGTTGCATATAAATTTTGAATATCATTAAAGTCGGGTTTTCTTAAAACTCAAGCATGAACAAATCAATAACGCACATAGTAAAAAAAAAATAGGCAATCACGTGCACAATGTTCACCCATTTGTAAGTATTCATCAAATGTACCAGGTATTGTGCCGTATGCCAATTGTCGTATGGCGGAAGTGCATTTCGTAATAACACTAAAACTCATTTGACACATAGCATCGGGTCGGACTAAAAAAATCAAAATGCTCAAGAAGAGGATCGGAAGTATAAGTTTCAATACCTTTGACTATGCTCATACGATATCGACGTCTAAAATAGTACTTCAGAAAATAGTCGGCCTACAAACGTACGTCAGCAACATCACACTCACGTTCTATTGGATTACGCGGACGGGAAGTTTGAGCTTGTTGTTGTTGCAACGATTGGTGATACTGATAAGCTTGTGCATAAAGAAAATATCAGTTTTATCATTGACATCGAAAAAGTTAACATTTTCATCATCCGGATTCATTTTTGGTAGAAAGAATATGTTTTTGGTAGAGAGGATCGAGATTATTGTGTGAAAAATGGTTAAAATGACGATAGTATTATAAAGGTAGGAATTAAAAAAAAAAAAATATTAAAATATTTGACCATTGCAACGGCTACGTGTAAAAAATAAAAATAAATAAATAAATAAACCAACAAAATGCATGCCTATACACTCACATTCGAAAAGGCGCAAGGGGTCGCAGTGACAACACCGCATTGGCGGCGCCATTTTGTTGTACACGTCAAAATGGCATGGTCTCGACGCCATGACACCAACGCCTCTTAGAAAGTGTTTGGGTTTTGCCTTAGAGATCTCTAATGCATTACATTGTTTTGAGTTCAATAAAAAGTTATATCAATGTTCTTCATCATTTCACTATTTTATACAAAATAGTCATAATACATTAAACTTTATATGGTTCAGTAGTTTTATACAAGATGAAAGAAAGTTTTGCAAATTTCACAATGATCATGGTCACAATACCAATGCGTGCAGAGAACTAAAAAAAAATAAATAAAAAAAAAATAAATAAATAAAAATTAGGGTAAGCTTGAACACCTAATCCAGGCCGACAATGCTCCTAGGGAGGTAACAAGACACATCCACATGATCCAGTCATGGCAAGCCGACATCAAAAGAAGTGAAAGTATTGAAGATCGACAACGAGCACCATTGCAGGATATCCCATGGGACACTTTCATTTCATCGTCAGACCCGATCGTCGTCACTGCATAAATAGCCATATATAGAGTGAGCAGGGTATACATGGATGTTGGTACCTCAATCTATATAACAAGATAGGACAAGATTCCATTAGCCTTACCATGTGACGTGTGTATTGAGCTGCGACTAAACTCCAATGTTAAAATAAATATGAGTTGGTATAAATACACATAGAAATGATAGAATTACATAATTTTTACAAAACAATATCTACAAAATGATGTGTGTAAGATATAAATTTTCACATACACATCAAACCATAACACAAGGTGGCGTATAAGATGGAATTCTAGAGAGAGAAAGTTAGAGGTTTAGGGAACTTAGTGAGAGAAAGTGAAAGATATTATTATGAGCTCCAACTCTCTACCTTGGAAGGTAGAGAGTATTTATAGTCTTACATAACTCGCCACACTTTGGGCTGTGGATCAGGCATACAGTGGGTAAAGACCCGTCCGTCCTCCACGGTGTTACTTAACTAAATTACTACTTAACAAAAAGAACTACGACTACGAGCTTTCTAACGATTACATATACTTGAGGTGACCGACTCTTTAATACCGGGAATTTCTAATTCCTAACAATCTCCCCCTAAGGGAGGTCACCTCAATAATGTACCAAAATTACATTGACTACAAATAGATATAACATTTAACAATTGATCTTGCATTCTTGATGTAGTCCTTTGCTCCTAAGCTCGTAGTCATTGATTCTTCACAATGCATGTTTGGTTATTCCAAGTGGAGGTCTTTTACTGATCCACGTGATGATAAGTTTGAGCCATCTTTGGAGATCATCAGCTATCAAAAATCTCTGAGACATCCATTGTGGTGTTGTGACTTTGGGACCGACATGCTCACATTCTGGATCATGATATCTTCTCATCAGAGTAGCGGAAGCATTTGTTGAATCATGATATAGGCAGCAGCGTAGCAGAAGCTTGGTGTGAAAATATCAGAGACATTGATGCACTAATCATGATTTCTTTTGAGATGAATGTGTTAAGTGAGCATGCGGCTATGGATTGACCGCTTCATTCTGATCAGCTGCAAACGTCGGGTGTACCTGCATACAACAGTTAGCAATAAATCGCACGAAAGTGTCTTTGATCACTTTCGATGAATTGAGGTACACGGCCCACGGTTCCCCGTTGATCAGTACAAGTACTGCCTGTGATCAGGTAGGATTCCTAAGAATCTCCTTGACAGGGTTTCGCAGCTGTTCTAGCTGTTCTCAAACCGGAACGTCTCAAAGAAGACAACACGGAGTGAGTGAACCAGCGAATTTTAAGTCCACTGATTGATGAAAAGAGATTTGAAAAACAATCGTGTATTGCTCAATAGAAATTGTTTTTGCAATACAACGAAGGTTTTATTGAAAATCAATTATCAATCACAAAAATACCTTTTGGTTTGAAAAATGAGTACACAGTCGATGTGCTAAAGAAAAGAGTTTATTAAGCACAACGACCGGTTTTTCAAAGGCATCCGTCAATCCATAACCTGAACCAGGATTGATTCAAGAGATTGAATCGCCCCATTGTTTCTGTTCAGTTGTCACATGGTTGATCTATATAATAGATCTCACATGCCACCCACCAGGAGCTTGTTTGATGTTGGCTCCAGAAGGCTTTCCATCTTCATTGTGAATATGTAAACACATCACTCAGATGTTCTGGCAATACCACAAGGATAATGCGTAGGACTCAAGATATAATCTCTCTTTCCACATTGTGTGAAACAGAGAGTCTTCATTGAAAGTGTCCTAATGAGATTTATTGATGATCTCGTGGCTCTAGACTCAATTTGTGCATATTTGGATCCTGTGCCAGAGACTAGGGAGAGGGTCTCCTACTTCAATATCAACCATCTCTAAGAGACAGTCGATAGATTATGTCGGTTCCCCGTGAGAATGAAACAAGCCCTTTTAAGAGGAACTTGAGTGGTTTGGAAAGGTGAAGTGCAGTGCGTCACTGGGTCCATGACGTCTTGTCTTCAATACCGATGTTACCATCAGTAGCATATGAAGTGAACCCGGTTTCTGCCCTAAGGTTGAATAAATGGAGGGCTATTTGTTTTCACCCTTTTTTCATTCATTTCTTTTTAATTCTTCAACCCCTTCAGTGCTTACCGAGACTTCATAGCTAGAACCTTGTTGGGTTTATTCCAGTACTAGCTCAGTCTTAGTCCGCACTCTTCCCTGATCTCATTTTTCTCCTTTTATCATCATACCTAAGGACTTCTACACTAACTAGTGGATTGTCCCTGGGTAGATCCCTCCGGTTCTGGCGGATCATGGGAACCAATACCTAACCTTATCATCCTTATATCACCGTACATAAAGTAAAGTTGGTCAGTCAATTTGGTATTGTTCATCTGCCATTGGATCCAATAGAAACCATTTGAAAATCAATTCAGATACTTGTGATATATTATCAAAGCTTTTTGTACCTGAATTGTTTTTTGATATTTTAGAACGAGAACTCCCCCTCAACATGTGCATCAAGTATTTGAAAATGTTTTGCACACGGAGGCAAGAGAAGAATTAACTTCTTTTGATTACCATTTTCTAAAAGATATCAACATCACTTCCCTCAACAGATCAAGTGGGTATAGCATTTCCGGGAAGGATGAGGTTTCCATGAATTTTGCTCCCCCTCAATATGTGCCTCGAGGTATGAAAAGAGTTTTGCACATACTAGAGGGAACCTGCACATTGGGATAAATGATCACGTTTCAAATCAAAGGTTTAAGATAGATGCTCCCCCTCAACATGTGCATGGAAAATTTGAAATCGTTTGTCACATGTGGGCAGGATAGCATGTACATCCTTATAAAACCATTTACCTATTTATCAGTTTAAATCCAATTTAAATCACACATTCTCCCCCTATCACAATTATCAAATCATTTGAGATTTGTGATCTCTTATAGATTTAAATTGATTTTGAAAGCTTTTAAGGAGAATTGTGACTTGATTATGAACGCGTTTGAACTGATATGATCAGATTTTAAGACTTTAAACTCCATTTATAAAACATGCATGAATATCCTTTGAAAACAATTTAATGCCAAATAACTTTTTAATTTAATTGAAATCATTCTCCCCCTCAATCAATGACATAGGTTGTTGATTGAGAGATAGAGATTTTGACAAATAAGTCCTGATGATTTTCAAAAATAGAGATCGAGTTATTTTTCAAAGCATTTGGTTTTCAGCAGATAAATGTTTATAGAATCAGAGCATGGAATTTGAAAACATGTTAAAACATGGCTCTGTTCTTTCTTTAAAAAAAAAAAACCGGGTTATTGCCTGAAAATGACAATAAACCATTTCTCTTTCTCCCAAAAATATTTTTTGATTTTTTTATTTTTTTTTTATTTATTTATTTATTTTTTTTTTTTTAAGAATTCGAACAACATCTAAAGTCCCGTGTCATTCTTTGAATGACAGCACAAAGACCGTAGATATAATCGAACCGGAAGAAACATGACAAAAATGACAATATTTTTTGAAGAATTTTCGAATTTTTCAAATTTTTATGGATTTTGAAAGTTTTATAATTTTCTATTTGATTTTTGAAGTTTTTATAATTTTGTATTTTGTTTTTCAAATATATATGTACAAGAGATAGATGAAGAAAGACCTTTACTCCTCGTCTTCCTCCTGAAGACGTTTGAGAGTTTCTGGTTGAAGGCTTTTCAAACCAAGTCGTGGAAGAATAAACTCAAAACGTTCTCTTGGAAGAGCTTTGGTGAAGATGTCTGCTAACTGATATTCAGACCTCACAAAATATAGTTCCACCACACCTTTTTCCACCTGTTCCCTGATGAAATGATGTCGAATGTCGATATGCTTTGCTCTTGAGTGTTGAACGTTGTTGCATGAAAGAGCAATAGCACTTTTATTATCACAGTACAGAGGGATTTTGTTGAATTCAAAGCCATAGTCATATAATTGTGATCTCATCCATAAGATTTGAGCACAACAAGATGACATGGCTATGTATTCAGCCTCTGTAGAGGAAATAGAAGTACTCATTTGCTTCTTTGAAGACCAGCTCACAAGCTTATCACCCAAAAACTGAGCACCTCCTGACGTACTTCGACGTGTATCTTGACAACCTGCATGATCAGCATCTGCATAGGCCGTTAGTGACATACCGGTGTCCTTCGGGTACCATAGTCCCATATTGATGGTTCCTTGGAGATACCGAAAGACCCGTTTAACTGCTTCAAGGTGCTTTTTAGTAGGCTTAGCCTGGTATCTAGCACACATGCACACAGAGAACAAGATGTCTGGTCTACTAGCAGTGAGATACATCAGGGATCCAATCATACTCCTATATTTCGTTTGGTCAATCATGATCCCTGAGAGGTCCTCATCTAGTTTGGTTCGGTCGATCATGGGGGTGTCAACAGGGTCACTTGAATCAAATCCAAATTTCTTTAAAATCTCTGTTGCATATTTAGATTGATTTATGAAAATGCCTCCGGGACTTTGTGAAATTTGTAATCCCAAGAAAAATGACATTTGTCCCATCATTGACATTTGAAACTTTGAACTCATTTCATTAGAAAAACGATCACATTCCATTGGGTCAGTCGAGGCAAAAATAATATCGTCAACATAAATTTGAACATGAATCAAATGTTTGCCTGACTTCCTGGTGAACAATGTAGGATCAACTGCTCCTTTGATGAATCCGGTTGACAGAAGAAACTTTGACAGTGTATCGTACCATGCCCTTGGAGCTTGCTTTAAACCGTACAGAGCCTTCTTTAAACGATAAACGTGAGTAAGATGCTCTTGATTCACAAATCCTTCAGGTTGGCTGACGTAGACGACTTCTTTAAGATCTCCGTTTAGAAATGCCGTCTTTACATCCATCTGATAAACTACCATGTTCTTACTAGCAGCATTAGCCAGAAAGATTCTGATTGCCTCGATTCGAGCAACTGGAGCAAAAGATTCTTCAAAGTCTATGCCCTCCTCTTGACGATATCCTTTAGCAACTAATCGAGCCTTGTTTTTCAACACATCACCATGCTCATCAAGTTTTACTTTGAAGATCCATTTTAGAGCTATAATCATAGCACAGTCTGGAGCAGGTACTAACTCCCATACATCAAGACGATCAAACTCATGGATTTCATCTTGCATAGCATTGAACCAGCTATCTTCATTCATAGCAGTTTTAACATCTTTTGGTTCGATCTTAGATAGTACGGAGTTGAAGAAGCACCATAAGGCATCGGTTGCGAGTTGCTTCCGGGTTGATACAGGACGAGAGGGATTTCCAATGATGTTGTCTAATGGATGATCGTGAGTCCATTTTCTGAGGTGTTCATGTGGCATTTGTTGAGGAACTGAAGTAGCTGAGTCGATGTCTCCTGAAGAAGATGGTTCTGATGATGATTCAGGAGTAGCAAATATGTTTTCAAATGGAGCTTCTTCAGGAGTCGCAAAGGGATTAACTTCATCATTGATGCCAGAAACATTTCCATGATGTACATTTGAAGAATGATGATTTGTTGATGAGACTGAAGGATCAGCAGCAGGTGCTTCTTGACTAACAGATATTGAAACTGATGGATTGACTTCATTCACTGGAATATGAGCATCCTCTGTTGTAGGGATCAGCACCTCATTAGAAGTAGACTCATACAGTTCATCAAACATTGGATCAAACAATTTCTTTACATCATCTTCAGATGGAGGTACATATGGCGTTTCTTGAGAGGAGTTTGGAACAAGGGATGAACCAATAGGACTGTTTTGAAGTGCGGGTCCTGAGCTGGAGTGTCCAGGAGCCATTTGACCAGTTAGCTCATCAAACGTAACGTGAATTGTTTCCATGATATTTCGGGTTCTTTTGTTGTAGATTCGGTATCCCTTTTTGTTTGGTGCATATCCTACAAATACTCCAATGTCAGCTTTAGCTCTAAGTTTGCCCAAGTCTTGACCCTCATTGGTTGGATAGCACAAGGAACCAAACACACGAAGGAAAGATAGATTAGGTTTCCTGTTGTGGACAAGTTCATATGGAGTTTTTCCATGAATGGTGTGAATCAGGGAACGATTTTGTGTGTAACATGCAGTGGCAATTGCTTCAGCCCAGAGAAACATTGGAACCTTTGAGTAGATCAGCATTGTTCTAGCAGCTTCAACAAGAGTACGATTTCGTCTTTCAACTACACCGTTCTGTTGAGGGGTTCGTGGAACACTTCTTTGATGGCTGATTCCAATGCTTTCATAAAATTCACTAAGTTGTTTGTTGACAAACTCAGTTCCATTGTCTGTTCTGATAATTCTGACAGTTTTGTTTAGTCTAACCTGCAGCTGTTTGATGAGTTTGATGATGATATCAGGAGTTTCATCCTTTGTCCTTAAGAACTTGACCCAGGTGAATCTAGAATAATCATCAACCACAACTAACACATATTTCTTCCCAAAGATATTCTGCACCCTCATTGGTCCACATAAATCCATATGAATCATATGAAGAACTTCTGTGACAGAGTTAGTAGGTTTGGGTTTATGGGCATACTTCTTGCTTTTTCCCAATTGACATGCTGAACAAAGATGATCCTTTTCATACTTTAGTCTAGGTAAACCTACAACTAAGTCCTTTCTGGAAAGATCGTTGATGGTGCCGAAGTTCAAGTGATTGAGACGACGATGCCATAACCATGACTTTGTTTTTGAGGCCTTTGATAACAAGCAGATTGGTGAAGCTCTCATCATGTCATCGATAGAGATAGTGTAAAGGTTTGAGCCACGAGTTCCTTTCAACAGTTCCTTACCATTAAGATCTCTAACAAAGCAGGTATGTTTTCTGAAGGCTACTTCTAGATCAGAATCACAGAATTGACCAACAGAGAACAGATTATGACCTAAACCTTCCACATAATACACTCTGGAGATGACACTATCACCAACAACATAATCTCCATAGCCCATAATAGCACCGAAATGATCATTACCAAATCTAACAGTCCCGATGAATTTGCTCACGAAGTTCATGAGCCGTGACCGGTCTCCAGTCATATGCTTGGAACAGCCTGAGTCCAGGTACCACAGAACGATTTGAACGATCTGCAGTTGAACACAGACAAGAATGGATAACTGGATAATTGGGATCCCCATGCAAGAATGGGTTCCATTTGGTTAGTAGCAACAGTTGGACCACCCACATCAGAAATAGAAGCATTCATATCAGACAGTGAGGTAATGGAATCATTGTGAATAGATGCAATACTAGTGTCTGTATTAACCCTATTTACAGTGTGACCACTTCTTAAGGGAATAGTTCTACCAGTAGGCATCCATTTTCTAGTGGGCATTATCTGATTAGTCTTATGACCAACAGGTATCCAATAAAAGCCTATTCTGCTGAATGTTCTTCCTGTGGGTTTCCATTGTTTTCTAACTCTCTTTCGCTTTTGCCTTTTAGTCTTTTTAGTATGAGTTTTAGCATTAACAATATTAACTGGACAATTAACATCATTAGGCAAAGCATTGACATCACATCCATGATTAGAAACAGAATTCAAGCAAACATCAGAACAGGTTTTGCAAATAGTATCAGAATTCGAATTAATTACAGTACGCTTATGGCTAATACTAGAATCAACACGATTCGTTTTATTCGATTCAAACTTAACGTTCCTAGATTGTTCTTCTACTTTCTTCCAGTGCACATTCTTAGCTTGAGAGGTCCTATCATTCCTTGTATTTTCTTGAGACTTTGACCTGCTCCCTTTAATGTCACTGATTACTCCTGTAGAGGGAATGGGAACATTAGTTTGTTTTACTACTCTTTGCACCACCTGTTTAGATGTGCTGGGATCTGAACTACATGCAGGTGCACTAAGGTTCACTTTCTTAACACTAGAGGTACTGAGATTAGTACTCCTAGAAGGCACATTTGAGTTCACTTTCCTAGCATTGACAGATCTAAAATCTGAACTACTCAATGGTACACTACTCCTCACATTCAAAACATTGGGAGTCGATTCCATATCATGTTTGGCCTTAGGCATTGAGCATGGAATCAAAGGGTTAACTCTCTCACCTAATGTATTTGGGCATATAGTGATCAAGCATTCTAAGATTTCTTGAGATCGTTTGGCATATGAGCATGCATGTCCAATTGCATTATCATGAGGTTTCTCTAGCTTATCCTCTTCAACAATCTCACGCAGGCATTCTAAGCAATCCTTAAGGGATGAGAAATATGTTTGAATGGCAAGTTTGTTGTTCCTTAGATGAGGGGGGACATATGTCACAGATAAAGCATATTTATTACTGGAGCGAACCTTAGATACAACATTCTCCTCATTGATCATTGGCATTTTCCCTTTTACCTGACTCTTCAGATTCTCGATTTCCTTTTGCAATGAAGTTATTTGTTCGTTGTTTTTGTTACGAGTGACTTTAATTGATTCAAACAACTCATTGAAATGACGTTTAACCTTTTCATTTTCTTCTAGAAAACTTTCGTTTTCCTTTTGTAAAGCATTTACTAGGTTTTGAAGATGAAACGTTTGAGAATTCTGAGAATCTAAAGAAGGAGGCATTTGGGAGCCTGTCATATTGTTCGTTTGGCCCTTTAATTGAGAGATTTGGGCTTTCAACTTTCTGATCGTGTTGCACTGAGCTTGAATCTGTTCATCACGTTTGTTAATTTGAAAAACTGCATCAAATTCTGGAGCATCTGAAGATGTCTTGATATTTGAAGTTTTGACATTTTCTTTGAGATGTTGATATTTTAGTTGTAAATTAAAATACTCAACTTCTAGTTTAGAAAAATGTTTAACCAACGTGTCGTGATCATCCAGATCAATTTTCTCGTTTAGTTTAGAATTAGTTTTTTCAAGCTCAATGACACGATCATGGGAGACTTTCAGGGCCACAGATAATTCATGAAATTTGGAAGCATTAATAGAGCAATTTGAAGCAGTGAAAAACACATCTTGAGCAACACATTCAGTAATAAGATTCTCATTTAATGTATGCAGGTTCTTTCTCTCAATCTCATTATATTTTAGTGCACGCTCATAATCACTAACTTCAGCAACCATTGCATCAAATTCCTTTTCCATACCCTTAATATCAGCTTCTACCCCCTTTTTAAGACTCTCAAAGTGATCTTTTAGAAGTTTAAAGAAGGGCATGACCTCAGTTAAATAACATTCTTTCATTTGTTCAAAACCCCTTTCTCCTTCAGTTATACCAGTGGGTGTGATCCTTTTCTTGCAAGTTTTCTCAAAATCAACAAAAAGTTGAAATATAACGTATTGGCTAATTAATGTCTTGCTTTTAGTGGCAATTGTTCTAGGTACAAGATGCATTGGTGTATTAGGAGGATACACAGTTGCTCTAGGCATTTTCCGAAGGGGAGGGTTTGTTTCTACAATATTTTCAGCTTTCTGCTTATCTAAATCCATTTTCCAGAAGACTTGTTCGGGAGTCAACAATGTCTGAGTCTTAAACTTGTTCAAGGAAATCCAGTTTTCCTTCTTGTAGTCATGGGGAGTGATAATTACTTTCTTCTCTTTGCATTTAGGATCATTTAGTTTCTTATTCATCTTCTCCCTAGTGACTTCATCTAATTTCTTGTCATCCTCAGTGCACTCAATGCAACTAGGTTTTTGTCTAGGTTTAAGAATCTCATTTCCATCATAGATAACACTTTGAGCTGCTTTTGCAATCTTTCCATACTCAGGGTTGGGTTTATCTATAATGGGAACACTATGCTTATCGCTTAGAACTCTATGCTTAGTGATCATGTGAGCAGTCTGAATGGTGTTTCCTTGCATGTACAACTTGTTTTCAAGTTTGTTTTTCAAAGTTTTCAGATTAGAAAAATCTCTCAAGAGCTTTGATTCTTTTGCATTAAATTCTTGCTTAAGCATTTTCACATTTTCTTGAAGTTCTTGTTTTTGCTTAGCTGTTTTAGAAAGTTTTTCTTGCAAAGAATTTAATTCTTGTTTCAATACTTCTTCTCTAAAATTACTTTTTCTAATTACTGTACGCACTTGGTCATCCATTTCCTGCTCACGAGTGGTCAACTCAAATTTAGCGCGTTGTTCATAAATAGCAACACGTTCTTTATAGGCATTTAGTTCAGAAATTATGGAATCATCAGGAGCACATGCAGTGTATTCATCAAAGACATAGTCATTGTTGACTGCAGAAGATGCATCACTTGGTACAACTTCACTTTCACTTTGTTTCACATATTGATCGTATGGGACAATATTGATATTACCCATATTTTCAACATTTGATTCAATAGTTTCAGTTGGTTGTACTTTGTCATGCATCTGTTGCACATCATCATCATCGTATAGCTTTAATACCTCAGAGATGAGTTTGTCCTTGGATGGGCCAGCTTGTGGTGAAGAAGAGATCTTGGGAGAAACCATTGGAGAGATGCTAGCCATAAAGATTGTGTGTGCAGTAGGTCCATCATCTACATCAGAGTCGTATGCATCACAGTCAGCAACTTGAAAGGCGTTCTGATGATTGTGACCTATCTCCTGAATAGGCTGCTCATCCACATCCGCATCATAGGTCTTGGCATTACCCTCAGCAAGAAACAGCAATTCCTCTTCATCCAACGCAGCACCATTGTCCTGAGCTTGTGCCAGTAACATCTTATCTCTGAAGTAATCAGCATTCTGTGGACGTTTTGGAGATGTGCAGTTCCTTGCAATGTGTCCCTCACCACCACAGTTATAGCATTTGATCGGCTTAGCTTGACCTTGGTTACCATTCCTTCCTCGATTCTGATTGCCCACATATCCTCTACCACCACCACCCCTTCCCTGATCATACTGTCTTTCCTGAACTGGTTGCACCACAATCCTTCCATCTTTAACAGTGGCTTGATTATGTGGGTTAGATGCAGTTCTGAGGTTGTTGTTGGTTTGTGGGAGAGAATTCATGTTTTGACTAATGAGTAGAGCTAGTTGATCAATGATGTTACCCACGCGTGCATCAGCATCAGCTTGTTTGAACATAGGATCAGGAATGAGTTTGTGATTACCATTACCCAAGGGTATGACTTGTGATGCTTTGGTTGTGATTCCAATGTTTGAGTAGAAAGCTGTTGAGTCATTAGACGAACTTGTCTCTCCCTGGTTGGTTTTAAACTGATTGAGAATCAATTTTTCAAACATAGCATGTCTCTCATTCTGAAGGAGGAAGGCATAGAGTTGCTCATAGTTTGTATTCTTCAGTCCTTTAGTGAGCTTCACAGCTGTGACAAACTTGTGCCATTCGGGATTCATGTTGTTCACAAACTTTGAGTTGAGCTGAATGTTAGGCATAGTCATTCTGATGTTCCTCATGTCATTTACTAACTTATGAAATCTCACATAGTACTCATAGACACTCTCATCTGGTTTCATCTTGAAGTGCTCAAATTCGTCATAGAGTTGGGATTCTCTGTCTTCCATAGTTAGTTCTGAACCTGAGAGAAGCATCTTAACATTATCCCAAACTGCCTTTGCTTCAGTGTTATGATTGATCAGCTTGTAGATGTCTTTAGGAAGACCTTGAAGAACAATGTTTGAAGCCCTGATATCTGCATCAAATCTCTTTTTCTCCTTATCATCAAGCTCATCATACATCTTAGGTCTGTCCATTCCGTAAATAGGAGTACCATCTTCATTAGTATCAAGTATGTCTCTAGTCGTTTCAACTCGATATGGTCCTTCATCAATGGATTTTAGAATATTGACACCATTTTCCTTTCCAAGGCAATACAATCTGATTCGTTGAGCCCAAGAATCGTAGTCAGTTCTGTCAAGCATGGGTGGACGAGTATCTGATCCAGCTGCTTGTACATCCTCGGCAACAGTGGAGATGACAGTAGGGACGTTGGTGGACATGTTATCAGATTATACGGGATTTTATAACTCAATGATTAAACCGGGAAATAGATTCTTTCACGGGATTTTACTAAATCAAGAGAAAACCGTAAACAATCACTCAAGTCGCTAGATGATAAAGCTCTAAGTCGCTAGAAACAAATCCACTAAGTCGCTACCAATTAATTCGCTAGACAGCCAAGTCGCTAGAATCCCAAGTCGCTAACAGAAAAACAAGTCGCTACGTAGTAACTCGCTACGGACCAAGTCGCTACCCAAATTTTGGCAGCAATTCGCTACACAAGTCGCTAGAAACACAAGTCGCTAAAGAGCAACTCGCTACTGACCAAGTCGCTACCACAAGTCGCTACCCGTAGTGGAGATTCCACTACTTGTACTTTAACTCGCTAGATCTAACTCGCTAGATTTAACACTGTAACTCGCTACAATTTAATGAAGCAAGTCGCTATGAAGAAAACTTATCCGTGAACTAACTCGCTACCATGAAAAACCATGTAAACATCACTTTTCAATCCAAAAACAACCCAACCAAGATGATTCAAGCTTACCAAATGAAAACCTAAACACTTATGATGATTCTAAACACAAAAGTACCAACAAAATTCAAACTTTAACACAAGAAATCAACCAAATGATGCAAAAACCACTCAACTTTTTCAAACTCAAAAACCACCTAAAAACCACTATAAATCCAAAGATGTGCAAGATATGATCTAACCATGGCTCTCTGATACCAATTGTAAGATATAACTTTTCACATACACATCAAACCATAACACAAGGTGGCGTATAAGATGGAATTCTAGAGAGAGAAAGTTAGAGGTTTAGGGAACTTAGTGAGAGAAAGTGAAAGATATTATTATGAGCTCCAACTCTCTACCTTGGAAGGTAGAGAGTATTTATAGTCTTACATAACTCGCCACACTTTGGGCTGTGGATCAGGCATACAGTGGGTAAAGACCCGTCCGTCCTCCACGGTGTTACTTAACTAAATTACTACTTAACAAAAAGAACTACGACTACGAGCTTTCTAACGATTACATATACTTGAGGTGACCGACTCTTTAATACCGGGAATTTCTAATTCCTAACAATGTGTCATGTTAATGTATGATATTATCTCTCTTACTTTCAAAAGCGTCTCATATATGATGAGTCATCATGACACATCATTTTGTGAATTTTGTTTTGTAACAATTATGTGATTATATCATTTCTTTTAAATTTTTGTCTAAATATGTGTCATTAACTTACGAACTAGCAGGGTACCCGCGCGATGCGGCGGCGGGTACCCTGTGACTAAATTTTCCAGCGAATAAATGTTATTTTATTTTGAGCTGCTTGATTTCAGATTTATGTTTTAGAAGCTTAATTATATTGTACATTGTGGTTAAAGAGTTGTATATTTTGGTGAATGAGTGAATTAAATTGTGTATTAATTGTATGTATTGAATAGTGTGTTTTTAGTTTTATTTGTATTTGTACATTGTGCTTAGTTAGTTGTATATATTTGTGATGAAGTGTATTAATTGTATGTATGTAAGAAATAGTATTTGCTTAAAATCAATTATGCTTTACATAGTTGTACATTATGTTTTATAAGTAATATTTGATTAAATTCTAATTTAAGAAATCTTAAACTCATAAATACAGAGAGGGTAATCCCTCCATTATAAGTAGTATATATAATATATTTATGTTGAAAGGAGTTACTTTAATGCAAGTAATAAATAATGACACCCGGATTTAAGCAGACATTTATGCATTAGTCGAGTCCTCTCAATTATTTCTCTCGTGATATAATTTAGAGCGGCGGATCAATACGATGGAATTCGGAGGTCCAAACCTCAAGCGCTGTAAGAATTGGTTCTGCATACCCCATGCAAATTATGTGGTAGAAAACCATGTCATGGAAAATCGTTATTGTTTTAGGAGGATATTGTTTTTGAAAATATTTACAACAATACAATGGCAAATGGACAATGGCTCCTTAACCAAACTTAATAGTTGTGGTGTTGAAGATTGAAAATATTTAGGAGGATATTGTTTTTGAAACTCTACCTAAATGTGTGTTGATAAAAATTAAAAATCACGTCAAAAAGAAGTCGTAGACAGCAGGGTTCGAACCTGCGCGGGCGTAGCCCAACAGATTTCAAGTCTGTCTCCTTAACCACTCGGACATATCGACAGTTTTTGTTATCATTTCATTTATAATATGAATATTCGTTCACGAATGGCTTTCAATGCAACTTTTTTGTGAACCACTGGTTTGTGATTTTAAAAAGCACAATTTATTGTTGATACAAAATACATGTAACATTTTTATCAGGGGGAATTTCATATATACCCAAGTAGACTTCAAAAATTACATATTTACTCAAAACACAAGGTTTCAATGCATGATGTACAATGTTATTGAAGTTTCGTTGAGGATATATGTAAATGCCTCTTTTTATTAAACATCTGATCAAATTTATATAGTGTTTTTAGTAAAATATACGACCAAAACATAATGTTATGTAGCACTGACAAATAAATACAATATAAAGGTCACGTTAACATTTATATTCTTAAAGACAAGAGTAACACTTTCATTTTAAAAGTTACTATAAACATTTGAAAGATCATACATCCTGTTAATTTTTATGCCTAAAAATCTTTCTAATCCAAGGTGTCATTAAATAGAGTGGAATGTGCAAAAGTGGGTCAATTTCTTCGGCCTGTAAATTCAAGACATGTAGCGGTAGAAATGTTTTTATGAGGCTTTAGTATGGGAAAACCCGGACGTGAGGTACACTTGTTTATCTTTGTTGATGTAGCTTCCTTTAAGGGCAGTGGCGGATCCAGCATCCAAGAATTTTAAACGTGTGTGGCACAATAAAAATAATTTAAATTTTTTGTCTGAAGTTTAACTACTATAACAAGTACGATATTACATTAATCATATACAAGTACGATTTCACATTGACGGATAAGTCTTTTCCGACACTAATTCCTCTAAGGACTAAGGGCGACCATAAAACTTTAAATGTGTTTTCAATTGGTTCCCATGCTCTACTTAACTCATGGCATCTTAAGAACATTAGCTCTCTACATGTTACATTTCATATACAATTAGAAAGCCAATTCCTATTTTTATAAGTAAAATAATTCCATCTTAAAAACATGCAGAGCCAATACTGAAAAATCTTGATGTGATTTACGAATTTGAAGTTATATAAAGCTATTCATGAAAAAAAAAAAAAAAAAAAAAATGGTCTAACAGAATGCGTCATGGTTTAATAAGCAAATAAAAACTAATTACAGGCAATAAAAATAAAAGCTAAGGAAACAAAAAAGTAGTGTCGAGAGTGGGATTTGAACCCACTCATGGCATCTTAAGAACATTAGCTCTCTACATGTTACATTTCATATACAATTAGAAAGCCAATTCCTATTTTTATAAGTAAAATAATTCCATCTTAAAAACATGCAGAGCCAATACTGAAAAATCTTGATGTGATTTACGAATTTGAAGTTATATAAAGCTATTCATGAAAAAAAAAAAAAAAAAAAATGGTCTAACAGAATGCGTCATGGTTTAATAAGCAAATAAAAACTAATTACAGGCAATAAAAATAAAAGCTAAGGAAACAAAAAAGTAGTGTCGAGAGTGGGATTTGAACCCACGCCCTTTCGGACCAGAACCTTAATCTGGCGCCTTAGACCAACTCGGCCATCTCGACGTTTTGTATTGTTTCTTTACTTAAAATATATATCGGTAATAAAAGCATTAGTTTAGACATTAGACTATGAAAACCATGTTGCAAAACAGAAAAGGAGTGCAATAGAATATGTACGGGAATTCACACACCAACACAAACAATCATTAACTAAGAGCATGAGGTATGGTGAAGAGGGAGGCTCGCTAGTCTGAGGTGGCAACCTCGTCACTCGCCACCGTTGTCCGCCACCACACCACCTCCACTCGTCACTCTCCTCTTCGCCGCTCCCACAACACAAATAAGACAAAATACCTTTTGAAATATATCCGTTGTATTCAATGGTTAACTTTTAATTTTTTTTTAATATTTTTTTCAAATTTAAATATTTACCCCACACACTCTATAAATAATACCCATATTTTACACAAAAATTCACACTTCTCTTTCAAAAATATATTATCTTCACCATCTCAATCAACAAAAAAAAATGTCTCAAGATCTAAACGAGATGTCCTTTACCAATCTTCTCAACTCGAACCCACAATAACACCCGTCTTCGTTAAACCCGTCCACCCCATCGTCCCAAAGCTCAATCTCTTACTCGCACGTCGAATTTCAAGCTTACCAATATCCAAGACAATCACAACCGCAATTCTATCCATCACAACAATCACAACCGTAATTCTATCCATCACAACAATCACAACCGCAAGTCTATCCATCGCAACAATCACAACCGCAATTCTATCCGTCACAACAATCACAACCGCAATTCTACCCTTCACAACAACATTACTTTCAATCACAAGAAATGATGCCACAATTCAACGTACCTCAACCACCACCAACCGAAACACGTGAACAACGTCGTCAAGGAAAAAATCGACCAAAGCGCCAAAGAAAAAAACCCAGACCGTGGGGTGAATTTGGACGCGGACAACGAGGAGGAGGAGGAAGAAGAGTGTCAAACCACAATTCGTCGGTAATGACTGACAAAACGATGCATTTTGGACTCAGATTTGGGAGGACTTCAACGCTCGGACAACAGGGCCTACTCGTACCAAAAATATGGTCACGGGTAAATGGATTCGGGTAAACGGTGATTGCCAAAAGTTCAACGGTTTTTACAAGCATTTGCAGCGTAAATCCGGGGAAAATGATGTTGATCATATTGAGAATGCAAGACTCGCTTTTAAGGCTCAATCAGGGAGACAGATTAATATGGTCTCGGCGTGGAAGGTTTTGAAACAATATCCCAAATGGGACGCGCCAGACGTGATCGATCAAGATAATCTCGCCGAACTATTCGGCCCTGATCCAAGAGCTCGTCCCGCAGGCAAGCCTCGACTTGCAAAAAAATCAAAATCAGTGGAGTCGTCAACGAGCACCGGAGGGAGTAAATCGGATGCTATAGTGGATGCTTTACGTCAAGATTATAAACGTAAAGTAGACAAATCCGAAGAAGTGTACGAGGCGAGGATAGCGAAAGAAAATGGACTTTTAGAGTGTCGAGAATTGGAGTTTCTCATGCTTGATACTGAGGGGTTGCCAGAGACGAAAAAATCAATCATTAAAAAGAAACAAGACCAAATAATAGCAAAATACAACATGTAAAAGGCGAAAAATGTTGTATTTTTTAAGTTTCGTATGTTTTTTATTTATCGTATGTTTTTTCGTATTGTAGTTTTTTCCCGTATTGTAATTTTATTTAAATGAAATGAATTTTATTGTGTTTAAAAAATATGGAAAAGAAATAAAATGAGGGTGGGTGGGGCCCAAGTGAAAAGGTTGATGTTAGTTGTGAATGAGGTGTATTTTTAAGTGGGTGTGTTGAAATGATGTGACATCCGTAGGGCCCAAGTGAAGAGGTTTGGCTTCTTCACCATACATCATGCTCTAATTGAATTGGGAGATGATTTGCACACTCCACAAAATAATTAGGACACTCTAAATTATAGTTTTTGGACATTTATACCTTTACATAGGTGAAAATATAAGGGTCACAATGAGGGTATAAATGTCCAAATACCATAATTTAGAGTGTCACAATCATTTTGTGGTGTGTGCAAATCACCTGTCATTTGAATTCGCGCTGGAATTTTATTTATATTTTTTAAGATTATTTGTTTGAGATCCCATCAACAAGTTAGTTTATGTCCTTTGCTTGTGATCATAAATTATATTTATCTCAGACTCTCGATGTTACGAACATTCCTTTTAGGAATAATCGACTTCACCTTCTTTGAATAGCGGTCGGTCAACATAAATAATAGGAGAATTACACACGAAACGTATTACCTTCTTATCAAATATCCGCCCTAGAACCACCTAGCCATCTTGACCAATAGAACTAAGGTGGAACGAATCTAGGAGCTTAGAGCATCCATTATGGTGGTTTATGAAAAGGTCTAAGAAAAGATGAAGAGGTCTATCATTTTATTAACCATAGTGGAAGTTTGTTTCATGCTTATGTGGAATGAAAAGGTCTAATATCTTGAACCTCTTCTAAATTTAATGCTTTTGTGTTTAATGAGGTTTTATAAAGCTTTAAGTAGTTTATCCATAGTAAAGAAAGGTTTATAACAAGAAAAAGGTTTATGAATTTATGATTTTCGATGACTAGGCACTATTATAAACCTTTATAAAGGTTCATCATAGTAGATGCCCTTATAATCGCCTTTACAATATCGCACCAGATCTGCTCTACTGCCAAAATTGACGTCTCGCCTTTATTATTATTATTATTATTATTATTATTTTCATTAGTTAATGTATGTACTTATAACCAAAGAAAGTGTTAATACAAATAAATCGTAAAAACATTTATTCATATTTAGCGATCTCTTTGTATTTTGTTGATAACAAATATAAAGTTATCATAAGTAAAACTATAAGAATACACGTTATTTTTGTAAAGTATATACATTTAGTCATTTACATAAAATGTTGTAATAATTCATTTGTTGTAATAGTTTAATAGGATGGATATTATCCAAGACCCATGACCCATACCCATGGAGCTAATCCAAGACCCAAGACCCAAGACCCATGACCCAATATCTAGATACATTGTATCTTTTTGGGTACCCAAAGCTCATACCCATGACTGATTCGTGTAGGTTTAGGGTGGTGTGTATGGATAAATAGTATAGTAATATCAATATCAAAATAAGCACGAGAATCGAATCGGAAACCTCTTAGGAAAAGGTTAGTCAATCAAATCCCGTGAGTGAGATATGTGATACCGGATAAAGATATCCGGGTCGTTTCCCAACGAAGTATGAATGGGCAACGTCGCTTTTAGGTTTGTTATTAAAATGCTCGATTTTTCGGTTTTTTTGTGTGTGTTTTTGATTACGTTCTAAATTTAAATTAAACAATGGAAAGGAAATTAAAGCAAGTAATTAATAATTAAATCAAACTAAAGCAAATAAACTAAGAAATTACCTAAATTAACTCTAAACGCAATTTATTCTAAAAACGTAACTACGGGAATTTAAGAAAACGCAATTTAAAACTAAATTTTGAAAAATTGACTCTAAGAATGTAAATTTATATTTCCTACATGAAAAACGACAAAAAAAAATTTTTGGGAAAAAACGGATTTTTTTGTTTTTTTTTTGCAACTTAAAAAGGGGTACTTCAAGTGAGTTTTTTTTTTTTTTTTTTTTTTTTTTTTTTTTTTTTTTCCTGAAAACCTTTTTTATGAAAAGCTTTCAATAAGCAGTTTTGACTGCTTATTACTTCACTGCTTGGACAGAAAAGCAAAAACAAACACCCTTTTCAGATTTTAAGCAAAAAAAAAAAAAGCAATAACAGAATGTTGGATAAGCAGTTTTAAGCTAGTATGCATGGAACAAAAATAAGCTAGAATCTGAAAATCAAACAAGTGAGGGGCATATAAGCAGTTTTAAGCATTGGGGAGATCTTAAGCTAACAAGGATAATAAGCATTCAAGGGGAATACTAAGCTATTCTAAAATTACTCTAATAAGCACTAGTGAGCAAAGTTATAAGCTACCTAACCTATGTGACCTAATAAGCCCTAATGTATCCTAAATAAGCCAATGGGATTCTAAAATAAGCTAAAACTAAGGATATGCAATAAGCTGCTGTAGCAGCAGTCCAATCAGTGGCAAAGTGGGGCTGTTTTTGCTTAAAAATAAGCACTTAAGAGGACTATGATTACCTAAATTAGTTAACCTATATATAATTCATATAACTAAGATCTAAAAAAAACAATTGTATCTTAACAAGAGGCCTTTAACAAGCTGAAAAGGAAGCTATAATAGTGGCTTGTGGAGCTTTTGGGACTGCTGTAACTGACAGGAAAGATGGGCAAAGGGGGCACTTTAAGCTAATTTTAAAGTTAGTATAACTAGAAGCTAATATGAAAAAGCTAATTAAAACTCAAGATAGGCAACCAAATTACTCAGAAAAATACTTTTTGAACATTTTGAAAAACATTTAAGCATCTAAATCCTATCTGATATGAGGGCTGTTTGGACACTTTGTGGTTTTTTTTCAAATTGTTTTGACAGTCTTAGAAAAACTACCCTATGGTTTTGGACACTTTGACATGTACTTAAAAACCTTTAAAACAGACTTTCTAGACTAATTTAAGACCAAAAATAACAACTAAAAACTCCTTAAGCTAATGTACTCAAAACAAGCTGTTATGACCCTTTTTAGACCATGTAGTTTTGAATATCAGTAAAAAGGCTATGAAACTTTTTTTAAAACTACGCTAAATTACTTCTAGACTACTGATATGACTTAAATAAAGCTAATTGAAATTGACTTTTAAGTTAAAAACTACCCAAACATATAACAATGGTGTTATGCCAAACACCCCTTAATGGGGTGTTAAACTTGTAAAACTGATTTTTAACAACAGACTAGGATTTTTTACTTATAAAACTTACTTTAACAGCTTAAAATAGAACTTTTAAAACTAAGAATAAAGGGCAATTAGCTAATAAGCACTAAAGTGCTTATTAGTGAAATAAGCAGTAGGACAGAATAAAAAACTTTTTTCATTAATTAAAAAAAACAAAATACAATAATAAAAACAGGAAACTAAACTTTAAAAGAAACTAAAACCTAATGCCTTTCATGGATACAAAATGATTATATTTATACTAAATGCTTGGTCTTCAAGTGCTTCTGATGCGTGCTTGTTTGCTGAGACAGTAGAGCCTTTGATGCAATATGTGCTTGTTTTAGCTTCATCTCAGCCATTGATTTGGCGTGGGCACAAAGGATTTAATCTCAGTCGTCCCTTTTTGTGATGTCCTTATGTTAATTTTACTTATGATAACATTATATTTGTTATCAACAAAACAAAGAGATTGCTAAATATTAATAAACGTTTTTACGGTTTATTTGTATTAACAATCTCCCCCTTTTTGTTGATGACAAAACATAATGTTATGATGTGTAAAACTTAAGATTAGATGTATGTTTTGAAAGCCTAAGTTTTACTTCTTCTCCCCCTTTTCGTCGAAACAAAAAGTTACCCCAACGAAGAAATAAAATGTGGAAAAATAGTCCACGTATCGCTAACTCCCCCTTGACGGTAGCTCCCCCTAGAATGGGGCGTCAAGTGAGAAAAATAAAAAAAATTCTACAAAGAAAGGGTTAGTAGTAACAAGCATAAATAATCTTGTGATTGACGAGAATCAAGATTGGGAGCCAAGGTATGTAAACAAGGCCTTGTAATAAACAACAAAATGTAGTGGTATTTATGCCACATACAAGCATGTAAAAGTAAGAACAAGACTTGTTCTTATAAAATGACTCAAAAGGAAAATACTAAAAGTAATAAAAATGATTCCTTCCATGCTTGCATAAGGTTATGGATAGAAGTTTGGTGAGTAATGATGTTGATGCGATCAAGGATGAGGTTAAGTATGACTCGCATTTCTTCCCTAATCTCTATTGCAATATCCCTAGTGGATTGGCAATGTTCACAATGTAAGTGATATGGGTAATGAGTGCGGAAGTTTTCCGGGTGACTTTGATTTGTGAGATGCGGAAGTTATGGTGGAAAAGTTGGAAAATACGGATCAAAGTCCGGAGTGTTTGGAAGTGGTGGTGGAAAAGAACCTAGATGTTCTTGTAACACAATGGGAGCTAAAGGTGGTGAGATTTCAAGGTCTTTAAAAATTGTGTTGAATGAGTGGTTGGTGATGAAGGAGGTGCTATAATGGAAGCATCTTGTGGTGAATGAGTGGTTGGTGATGAACCATTTGATGATGGTTTTGCTAAGCAACAAGGCCGGATGCTAATCCGTGCGGTTTTTCTAGATTTGGGTGGTGGTACTTTGGAAGGTGGGAGGACAACGTTTTGGATTTCTTGAAAGGGGTTGTTTGCACTAGGTGATTCATTTATGTTGGAAGATCTTTTGGGTGACATGATGATGTTTGTTTGTGAGGTTGAGAGTGATGAATATGCAAGCATTTTGGGAATCCTATTTATAGAAAAAGAAATGATTCATTGTAATGAATGCTTGACCCAAATGTTGATTAAAATCTAATGATTAGATATGAATTTAAGGCATGTGATCATGAGAACACAAGCATTAAATAGCATACTCAAAAAAAATTAAAGAAATGATGAAAATATTGAAGTTTTCATTCAAAGTGAGAAAAATAGAAGATAAAATTAGCTTCTGTCTCACGGATCTCACGGATCCTTCCCTTGAGGGATCCGTCCAGCATTAAGGCTGGGATCCGTGGTACTGGTGATTCAGGCAGCTCAAAATTTTCCTTATGGAAACATTTGTGCCTAGTGTGTGCCTATATGCAAACCATTTGGAGTTGCGGTTATCTCGACTCCTAAAAAAGAAAAGAAAAATAAACTAGAAGTAAAAAAGCACATTATTATGTGAGATAACCCGAGTGCTCCTAATTCATTGTTGCTTAAATGAATGTACCCAAAAACACATATTAGTTATGTGTCCTCTTTAGAATTCAAGAGACATGAGATGTGTAACATATTGGATTTCACAAACACATCAAACCATGATACAAAGTGGCGTACACAATAGGTTTTAGAGAGAGAAAGTTAAGAGGTTTGGGAACTTAGTGAGAGAAAGTAAAATCTTATTATGAGCTCCAACCCTCTACCTTGGGAGGTAGAGGGTATTTATAGTACCTTACATAAAACGCCACCTACGGGCTGTGGATCAGGCATACAGTGGGTAAAGACCCGTCCGTCCTCCACGGTGTTACTACACTAAATACTAACTAACATTAAATAACTACGACTACGAGCTTTCTAACGATTACATATACTTGAGGTGACCGACACTTTAATACCTGGATTTTCTAAATCCTAAGAATCTCCCCCTAAGGGAGGTCACCTCAAATTACATAGAATACAAACAGATATTACATTAAGATTGTTCTTGGATTCTTGTTTAAGTTCATTGCTTTGTAGCCCGTAGTCTTTGATTCTTCATGTTTTGCATGTATTGTTAATCCAAGTGGAGGTCTTAAATGATCCACATGATGATGAGTTTTGAGCCTACTTTGAGATCATCAGCTTCCATAAATCTCTTACTCTTCCTTTGTAGTGTTGACATTATGTGATGTTGTGACTTTTGGACCGACATGCTCACATTATGGATCATGATTTCTTCTTATCAGAGTAGCGGAAGCTTTAGTTGATTCATGATATTTGTAGCAGCGTAGCAGAAGCATGGAGTGTAAATATCAGAGTTGTTGATGCACATATCATGATTTCGAAGTGAATGTGTTGTGTGAGCATGTGGCTATGGATTGACCTCTCCATTCTGATCAGCTACAAACGTTGGGTGTACCTGCATACAACAGTTAGCAATAAAGCGCACGAAAGTGTCTTTGATCACTTTCGTCGAATTGAGGTACACGGCCCACGGTTCCCCGTTGATCAGTACAAGTACTGCCTGTGATCATGTATAATTCCGAAGAATCTCCTTGACAGGGTTTCGCAGCTGCTCTAAATGTTCTCAAACCGGAACGTCTCAAAGAAGACAACACGGAGTGAGTGAACCAGCGAATTTGAGATTCACTGATTGATGAAAAGAGATTTGAAAAACAATCGTGTACTGCTCAATAAAATGTTTTTGCAATACAATGAAGGTTTTAAGGAAAATCAATTATCAATCATAAACACCTTTTATTTTTGAAATATTAATACACAGTCGATGTGCTAGAGAAAAGAATTTTTAAGCACAACGACCGGTTTTTCAAAGGTATCCGTCAATCTATAACCGGAACAAGGATTGATTCATAATTTTGAATCGCCCCATTGTTTATGTTCAGTTGTCACATGGTTGATCTATTGGATAGATATCACATGCCACCTACCAAGAGCTTGTTTGATGTTGGCTCTAGAAGGCTTTCCATCTTAATTATGAATATGTTTGCATATCACTCAGATGTTCTGGCAATACCACAAGGATAATGCGTAGGACTCTTAATATATTCTTACTTTCCACATTGTGTGAAACAGCAAGACTTCATTAACTTTGTGTCCTACTGAGATTTTGTGGATGATCTCTTGGCTCTAGACTCAATTGTGCATATTTGGTTCCTATGCCGGAGACTAGGGAGAGGGTCTCCTTCTTCAATATCAACAATCTCTAAGAGAAAGTCAATAGATTATGTAGGTTCCCCGTGAGTATGAAACAAGCCCTTTTAAGAGGAACTTGAGTAGCTTGGGAAGTTGTAGTGCAGTGCGTCACTGGGTCCATGATGTCTTGTCTTCAATACCAGTGTTACCTTAGTAACCACCAGTAGCATATGAATTGAACCCGGTTTCTGCCCTAAGGTTGAATTATTGGAGGGCTATTTCTTTTCACCCTTTTTCACATTCATTTCTTTTTCATTCTTCAACCCCTTCAGTGCTTACCGAGACTTCATAACTAGAACCTTGTTGGGTTTATTCCAGTTCTAGCTCTATCTCAGTCCGCACTCTTCCCATATCTCACTTTTCTCCTTTTTTCATCATACCTAAGGACTCTACACTATCTAGTGGATTGTCCCTGGGTAGATCTCTCCGGCTCTGGCGGGATCGTGGGAACGAATACCTAACCTAACCATCCTTATATCACCATACATAAAGTAAATTTGGTCGGTCTTTTTGGTATTGTTCATCTGCCATTGGAACCAATTGAAAACCATTTGAAAACCAATCCAGATACGTGTGATATATTATCAAAGCATTTTGTACCTGAATTGTTTTTGATATTTTAGAAAAAGGCTCCCCCTCAACATGTGCATCGTATATTTGAAATCGTTTTGGCACATGGAGGCAAGAGGAAGAATTCAATTCATTGATTAATCATTTTCTAAAAATATCGACATCACCTTCCCGATCAAGATTAGTATTTTTCATACTTGGTTAAAGATATTTTTGGGAAAGGATGTTGTTTTCAAAAAAGTTGCTCCCCCTCAATATGTACATCGAGATTCAAAAGTGTTTTGCACATATTAGGGAAAACCTGCACATTGAAACAAATCGATCACGTTTCAATCCTTTTTGGTTTGATATAGATGCTCCCCTTAACATGTGCATGGGAAATTTGAAATCGTTTGGCACATGTAGCGAGGAGAGCTTGCTAATCACTTATAAAACCATTTATCGAATTATCAGTTTAAATCCAATTTAAATCACAAATTCTCCCCCGATCACAATTTTCAAGTCATTTAAGATTTGTGATCTCTATAGATTTAAATTGATTTTGAAAGCTTTTGAGGAGAATTGTGACTTGCTTATGAAAACATTTAACCGATAAGGATCAAATCTGAGACTTTAAACTCCAATGATTAAACATGCTTGAGTATCTTTTGAAAATATGACTTTAGCCTCGGTCTGAACGAATTGTATGACAAATAACCTTTTGAATTAATTGAAATCATTCTCCCCCTCAATCAATAACAAAAGTTGTTGATTGAGAGATAGAGATTTTCACAAATGTCAAGTCCAGATGATTTACAAAAATTGAGTCCGGGTTATTTTTCAAAGCTATTAGTTTTCATTAGATAACAAATATCTTTCAGAAGAATTTATAGAAGGAAAAATATTTGTGAAGGAAACATTTGTATTTTTGGTGACAAACATTTGTTTTTAGAATCAGAGCATGAGATTTGAAAAACAAGATAAAGCATGGCTCTGTTCTTTCTTTTAAAACTGGGGTATAGTCTGAAATGACTATAAACCTTTTGATTTTCCTTTCTCTCATTTTTTTTTTTTTTTGTACATTCGAACTTCATCTAAAGACCCGTGTCACTCTTTGAATGACAACACAAAGACCGTATATGAAATCGAATAAAAGAAAAGATGAGAAAAATATTTTTAGCTTTTTCAAAGATTTTATGATTTTTATGGATTTTTGATATTTTATATTTTTCTATTTTCTTTTGAGGGTTTTATAATATTGTATTTTGCTTTTTGAATAAGATATTTACAAGAGATGGATGAAGAAAAACTTTTACTCCTCGTCTTCCTCTTGAAGACGTTTGAGTGTTTCCGGTTGTAGACTCTTTAGACCAAGTCGTGGGAGGATAAACTCAAAACGTTCTCTAGGAAGAGCTTTGGTGAAGATGTCTGCTAATTGGTATTCAGTCCTCACAAAATAAAGTTCCACCACACCGTTCTCCACTTGATCCCTGATGAAATGATGTCGAATGTCGATATGCTTTGCTCTTGAATGTTGAATGTTGTTGCATGAGAGAGCAATGGCACTTTTGTTATCACAATACATAGGGACTTTGTTGAATTCAAAGCCATAGTCAGATAATTGGGATCTCATCCATAGGATTTGAGCACAACAAGATGACATGGCTATGTATTCAGCCTCTGTAGAGGATATAGAAGTACTCATTTGTTTCTTTGAAGACCAGCTCACAAGCTTATCACCCAAAAAACTGAGCACCTCCTGACGTGCTTCGACGTGTATCTTGACATCCTGCATGGTCAGCATCTGCATAGGCTGTTAGTAACATACCGGTGTCCTTCGGGTACCAAAGTCCCATATTAGTGGTTCCTTGAAGATACCGAAAGACCCGTTTAACCGCTTCAAGGTGCTTTTTGGTAGGCTTAGCCTGGTATCTAGCACACATGCATACAACGAACAGAATGTCTGGTCTACTGGCAGTAAGGTACATCAGGGACCCAATCATACTACGATATTTAGTCTGGTCTACCATGATCCCTGAGAGGTCCTCATCCAGTTTGGTACGCTCCACCATGGGAGTGTCAACAGGGTCACAAGAATCAAATCCAAATTTCTTTAAAATCTCATTAGCATATTTAGATTGATTGATAAAAATGCCTCCGGGACTTTGTAAAATTTGTAATCCCAAGAAAAATGACATTTGTCCCATCATTGACATTTGAAATTTGGAGCCCATCTCCTTAGAAAAACGGTCACATTCATTTAGGGGTGAGCAAACGGACCGGATGGACCGGACCGACCGACAAAACCGACCGGACCGATGGACCGGCGGTCCGGTCTCGGTCTAGGGTTTTTGCCGAATTCGGTCTCGGTCCGGTCCGGTCCGGACCACAAACCCGAAATTTAGCCTTGTTGGACGGGACCGACCGAGACCAGACCGGACCGGACCGACCACATTCGGTCTCGGTCTCGGTCTCGGTCTATGGTTTTTTCCGGATTCGGTCTCGGTCCGGTCCAGTTTTTCTCGGTCCGGTCCGGTTTTCGACCGATGAGCACCCCTACATTCATTGGGGTCAGTCGAGGCAAAAATAATATCATCAACATAGATTTGAACGTGGATTAAGTGTTTTCCTGACTTTCTAGTGAACAATGTCGGATCAACTGCTCCTTTGCTGAATCCAGTAGATAGAAGAAATTTTGATAGCGTATCGTACCATGCCCTTGGAGCTTGCTTCAAACCGTAAAGAGCCTTCTTCAAGCGATAGACATGAGTAGGATGCTCTGGATTCACAAAACCTTCAGGTTGGCTGACGTATACGACTTCTTTAAGATCTCCGTTAAGAAAAGCCGTCTTTACATCCATCTGATAGACTACCATGTTCTTACTTGCAGCGTTAGCCAGGAAGATTCTGATTGCCTCGATACGTGCAACTGGAGCAAATGATTCTTCAAAGTCAATACCCTCTTCTTGACGGTATCCTTTTGCAACTAATCGAGCCTTGTTCTTTAACACATCACCATGCTCATCAAGTTTTACTTTGAAGATCCATTTTAGAGCAATGATCATAGCACAGTCAGGAGCAGGTACTAATTCCCATACATCTAGTCGATCGAACTCATGAATTTCTTCTTGCATGGCATTGAACCAGCTATCTTCATTCATGGCAGTTTTAACGTCTTTTGGTTCGACTTTGGATAGTACAGAATTGAAGAAGCACCATAAGGCATCAGTTGCAAGTTGTTTACGAGTGGATACTGGACGAGAAGGGTTTCCAATGATGTTGTCCAATGGATGGTCATGTGTCCATTTTCTAAGGTGTTCGTGTGGTTGTTGTTGAGGAACTGAAGTAGCAGAGTTTGGATCTCCTGAAGAAGATGGTTCTGAAGTTGGTTCAGGAGCAAATATGTTCTCAAATGGAGCATATTCGGGAGTAGCAAAGGGGTTATCTCCATCATAGGTGCTAGAAACAATTCCATGATGTACATTTGATGATTGAGGATTTGATGATGAAGATGAGTGATCAGCAGAAGGTGCATTTTGACTCAATGACATAGAAACTGAAGGGATATCTATGTTGACTGGGTTAGGGGCAGCCTCTGTTGATGGGTTTGGCTGATCATTAGCAATAGGCTCATAATGTTCATCAAACATTGGATCAAACAATTTCTTCAAATCATCTTCTGAAGGGGGTACATATGGAGTTGCTGGTGAGGGATTTTGTACAAGAGAAGAACTAATGGGAGTACATGATGAAGGTTGTGATGCGGGTCCAGAACTTGATTGTCATGGAGCCATTTGCCCAGTCAGCTCATCGAACGTGACGTGAATTGTTTCCATGATATTTCGGGTTCTTTTGTTGTAGATACGGTTTCCTTTTCTATTTGGTGCATATCCTACAAACACTCCAATGTCCGCTTTAGCTTTCAGTTTACCTAAATCTTGACCCTCATTAGTTGGATAACACAAAGCACCAAAAACACGAAGGAAGGATAGATCAGGTTTTCGAATGTGGACAAGTTCATATGGAGTTTTTCCATGAGTTGTGTGAATTAGGGATCGATTTTGGGTGTAGCATGCAGTGGCAATGGCTTCAACCCAAAGAAACATTGGAACCTTTGAGTAAATCAGCATTGTTCTTGCGGCTACAACAATAGTTCGATTTCGTCTTTCAACTACACCATTCTGTTGAAGGGTTCGTGGAACACTTCTTTGATGACTGATTCCAACATTTTCATAAAACTCACTAAGTTCTTTATTAACAAACTCAGTTCCATTGTCAGTTCGGATGATTCTGACAGTCTTGTTAAGTCGAACCTGCAGCTGTTTGATAAGTTTAATGATGACATCTGGAGTTTCATCCTTTGTCCTCAAGAACTTGACCCAAGTGAATCGAGAGTAGTCATCAACCACGACTAATACATATTTCTTCCCGTTAATTGTTTGCACTCTCATAGGTTCGCACAAATCCATTTGAAGAGTATGAAGAACTTTCATAACTGAGTTTGCAGGTTTGGGTTTGTGGGCATATTTACTGCTTTTCCCAATTGGCATGCTGAACAAAGATGATCTTTTTCATACTTTAATCTGGGTAAGCCTCTTACAAGGTCCTTTCTGGAAAGATCATTAATGGTGCTGAAGTTCAAGTGATTGAGACGACAATGCCATAACCATGACTTTGTTTTCGAAGCCTTTGACAACAAGCAGATTGGAGAAGACTTCATCATGTCTTCGATAGAGATGGTGTATAGGTTTGAACCACGTGTTCCTTTTAACAGTTCCACACCATCAAGTTCTCTAACGAAACAAGTATGTTTTCTAAAAGCCACCTCTAGATCGGAATCACATAATTGACCAACAGAGAACAAGTTATGACCAAGACCTTCAACGCAATATACCCTGGAGATTACACTATCACCAACAACATAATCTCCATAACCCATAATTGCACCAAAATGATCGTTCCCGAATCTAACAGTCCTAATAAATTTACTCACGAAGTTCATGAGCCACGAGCGGTCTCCAGTCTTATGCTTGGAACAGCCTGAGTCCAAGTACCACAGAACGATTTGAACGATCTGCAGTTGAACACAGACAAAAATGGATAACTGGATAATTGGGATCCCCATGCAAGAATGGGTTCCACTTGGTTAGACAAAGAGATTGGAACATCCACATCAGAAACAGAGTCAATAAAATCATTAGTGGCAGATGTCGGGCTAGTAGAAACCATAGATCTATTCAAAGTATGTTCACTTCTTAAAGGTATAGTTCTACCAGAGGGCATCCATTTCCTAATGGGCATTGAGTTAGAAAATTTAGGGCACAACTCATTAAGATTAAATTTGCGGCCAGTAGGTATCCACTGATAACCTATATTACTAAATTTTCTTCCTGTGGGTTTCCAATATTTTCTAACCTTCTTTCGCGTTCTTAGCTTGATTTTTGGCATTTACAATTTTAACTGGGTATTTAACAGAATTAATCAAATCATTCACGCCACATACATGGTTAGTAACAGAAACCAAGCAATCATCATTACATGTTTTGCCAAAAGTAGCAGAATTCGCATTAGTTACAGCACGCTTAGAGCTAACACTAGAATCAACACTTTTATTCAACATAGTTTCATTCTTCCTAAGGTGATCTTCTACTTTCTTCCATTGAACATTCCTAGCTTGCAAGGTCCTATCATTCTTTGTGTTGCCTTGAGACTTTGACCTGCTTGCTTTGGTGTCACTTTTTACTCCTGTAGAGGGAATGAGAACATTAGTTGGTTTTGCTACTTTTTGCATTACAGGTTTAGAGGTGCTGGGATCTGAGCTACTTGAAGGCATATTAAAGTTCACTTTCTTAATATTGGGCATCGGATGGGTTGCATACTTAGCACTAGGCATAGAACAAGGCATCACAACTTTATCTTTCTCACATAAGGATTTAGGACAGGTTGCTCTTAAACATTCTAACAACTCCTGAGATCGTTTGGCCTGAATGCAAGCAAACCTAATTTCACTATCAAGTGGCTTATTTATGTAATCATCTTCTACAATCTCACGGAGACATTCTAGACAATCCTTAAGGTGAAAGAAATAGTTATGAAACACAAGTTCGTTATTTCTAAGATTAGGAGGAATGTATTTAACAGTCACAATATATTTAGAATCTGCAGATGACTTTGATGCAACATTCTCATTAAAGACAAGTGGCATTTTCCCTTTTACCTGACTCTTCAGATTTTCAATTTCCTTTTGTAACGAAGTTATTTTTTCATTGTTTATGTCACGAGTGACTTTCATTGAATCGTATAACTCTTTGAAGTGTCGTTTGACCTTTTCATTTTCTTCTAGAAAACTCTCATTTTCTTGTTGTAATACATTAATGATGTTTTGAAGATGAAAGTTTTGAGAAAATTGAGAATCTAAAGGAGGAGGCATTTGGGAGCCAGTCACATTGTTCTTTTCACCATTTAATTGTGAAATTTTGGCTTTTAACTTTCTGATCGTGTTACAGTGAGCTCGAATCTGTTCATCACGTTTGTTTATTTCAAAGACTGCATCAAACTCTGGAACATCCGAGGATATCTTGATGTTTGAGGTTTTAACATTTTCTTTGAGATGTTGATATTTTAGTTGCAAATTAAAATGTTCAAGTTCCAGCTTAGAAAAATGTTTTACCAAATTATCGTGATCATCCTGGTCAATTTTCTCATTTAGTTTTGAGTTTTTGTTTTCAAGCTCAATGACACGATCATGGGAAACTTTCAAAGCAACAGATATTTCATGAAATTGAGAAGCAGTAATAGAATACCTAGTAACAGTATAAAACACATCTTGAGCAACACAATTCGAAATCAAGTTCTCATTTAAGATATGCAGATTCTTTATCTCAATTTCATTATTCTTAAGCTCACATTCATAATCATTGACTTCAACTATCATTGCATCAAATTCCTTTTCCATTTCTTTAATCTCTGTGTCTATTCCCTTTTTAAGACTCTCAAATTGACATTTTAATTGTTTAAAGAAAGGCATGACCTCAGTTAAATAGCATTCTTTAGTTTGCTCAAAACCCCTTTCCCCTTCAGTTATCCCTGTTGGTGTGATTCTCTTCTTGCAAGTCTTCTCAAAATCAACGAATAGTTGATAAACAACATACAGGCTGATTAAGGTCTTTCTCTTAGTGGGAAGAGTTCTAGGAACTAAATGCATTGGTGTATTTGGAGGATACACAGTGGCTGGAAGCACTTTCCTAAGGGGAGTGTTTGTTTCAACAAGATTATCTGCTTTTTGCTTATCCATATCCATTTTCCAGAACACTTGTTCAGGTGTTAATAGGGTTTGAGGCTTAAACTTGTTTAGGGAAATCCAATTTTCTTTAGTGTAATCATGGGGTTTGACCGTTATGTTCTGCTTTTTACATTCAGGGTCTTCTAGCTTCTTATCCATTTTCTCCCTAGAGGCATCTTCTAATTGAATATCTTCCACAGTGCACTCAGCACAACTAGGTTTCTGTCTAGGTTTAAGAATCTCATTGCCATCATAGATTACTTTTTGAGCAGCTTTAGCTTTCTTACCAACCTTAGGATTTGGTTCATTTACAAGAGGAATGCTATGCTTATCGCTTAAGACTCTGTGCTTAGTGATCAGGTGAGCAGTCTGAATGGTGTTCCCTTGTACGTACAACTTATTTTCAAGCTTGTTTTTCAAAGTTTTTAGGTTGGAAAAATCAGTTAAAAGTTTTGATTCCTTAGCATTAAATTCCTGTCTAAGCACTTTAACATTTTCTTGAAGTTCTTGCTTTTGCTTAACAGTTTTGTTTAGTTTGTCTCTTAAGGAATCTAGCTCTTGTTTTAATATTTCTTCCCTAAAATTACTTTTTCTAATAATTGTACGCATTTGGTCATCCATTTCCTGCTCACGGGTAGTTAACTCAAACTTAGCACGTTGTTCATAAATAGCAACTTGTTCTTTGTAGACATTTAGTTCAGAGATAACAGAATTATCAGGGGTACATGCAGTGTATTCATCAAAAACATAGTCATTATTGACTACAGAAGATGCATCACTAGGTACCATCTCACTTTCACTTTGTATCACATATTGATCATATGGGACAATATTACTATTACCTACATTATATATATCTGATTCATTAGTTTCAAGTGATTGTACTTTGTTATGCATCTCTTGCTCATCAATTTCATCGTATAGCTTTAATACCTTTGAGATGATTGAATCTTTGGATGGACCAGCCTGTTGTGGTGATGAGACCTTTGAAGAGACCATTGGTGAAATGCTAGCCATGAAGATTGTCTGGGCAGTAGGTTCATCATCGACATCAGAGTCAAATGCATCACATTCAGCAACTTGAAAGGCATTTTGATGATTGTGACCCATTTCCTGAATTGGCTGCTCATCCACATCAGCATCATATATTTTGGCATTTCCCTCAACAAGAAACAACAACTCTTCTTCATTCAAAACTGCTCCATTGTCCTGAGCTTGTACCAACAACATCTTGTCCTTGAAGTACTCTGCATTTTGAGGGCGTTTTGGAGATGTGCAGTTCCTTGCGATATGTCCTTCACCACCACAGTTGAAGCACTTGATTGGCTTTCCTTGTCCTTGATTTGCATTCCTTCCACGATTCTGATTAGCCATATACCCTCCACCTACTCCACCTTTTCCTTGTTCATACTGTATTCCTTGCACTGGTTGCACCATGATCTTACCATCTCTGACAATGGCATGATTGTGAAGATTGGATGCAGTTCTGATATCATTGTTAGTGTGTGGAGTGAGGTTCAGATTTTGCTTAACATTAAGAGCCAGTTGATTGATGAAATATTCCATGGTTGCTTCAGCATCAGGTTGCTTAAACATTGGATCAGGAATGAGTTTGTGGTTACCATTTCTAGTAGGTATGACTTGCGAAGCTTTGGTAGAAATCCCTACATTGGTGTAGAATGCAGTTGAGTCATTTGAAGAGCTTGCATCTCCATGATTAGATTTGAACTTTTCAAGAATCATTCGTTCAAACATAGCATGCTTCTCATTCTGAAGTAGGAAGGCATACAATTGCTCATAGTTGGTGTGCCTTAATCCTTTGGTTAGTTTGATTGAGGTGACAAATTTGTGCCATTCGGGATTCATGTTGTTCACAAACTTTGAATTGAGCTGAATATTTGGCATAGTCATTTTGATATTCCTCATATCATTCACAAGTTTGTGGAACCTCACATAGTATTCAGTGACACTTTCTCCAGGGTTCATCTTGAAGTTCTCAAAATCATCATACAATTGAGATTCCCTATCTTCTTTGGTCAATTCAGAACCAGAGAGAAGCATCTTAACATTGTCCCAGACTGCCTTGGCTTCAGTGTTATGATTGATTAACTTGTAGATGTCTTTTGAAAGACCCTGAAGTATAATGTTTGAAGCCCTGATATCAGCATCGTATCTCTTTTTCTCCTTATCATTGAGCTCATCATACGTCTTTGGTCTGTCCAAACCTAAGATCACTGTACCATCCGCAGCAGTTTCAAGTGTGTCTCTTGTAGTCTCAATCTGATAAGGTCCTTCATCAATTGATTTGAGAATGTTAACCCCATTCTCCTTTCCCAAACAGTACAACCTAATTCGTTGAGCCCATGAGTCATAATCAGTTTTGTCAAGCATAGGTGGACGAGTATCGGATCCAGCAGCTTGAACGTCTTCAACAACAGAAGAGATGATAGTGGGTACGTTGGTAGACATGATTACAAATTCTACGGGATTTTAAACTCTTTAATTAAACCGGGAAATAGATTCTTTCACGGGATTTTACTAAATCAAGAGAAAATCGTAAAACGTAATACAAAGAAAACACTAAATCACTCAAAGAGACAAATCGCTCAAAGTGACAAATCGCTTAACCACAAAAAACCTCTTAAGATGACAAGTCGCTTAAAATGAACAAGTTGCTTGAAGTGACAAATCGCACAAATACAACAAATCGCTTAAACTAACAACTCGCTTAAATAAACAACTCGCTGAAAGATGACAAATCGCTTCCCCGCACAAATCGCACAAGTACAGCCACTACCCGGACAAATCGCTTAAATAAGTGATTTGAAGCAGACACAAATCGGTTCCAAACAAAGACAAATCGCTCGTCAGAAATAGTATCCGAGGCACAAATCGCAACCTTTAAAACAAACAAAACGCCACTTTTAAATCCAAAAACAATCCAACCACAGTGATTCAAGCCTTCCAAATCAAAACCTAAGCACTTATGATGATTCTAAACACAAAAGTACAATCAAAATCCAAACTTAAACACAAGAAACGGTCCAAATGATGCAAATACCACTAAACTTTTTCAAACCTAAAAACCATATAAAACCACTAGAAATCCAAGAATATGTAAGAGAGATGATCAAACCATGGCTCTTGATACCATTTGTAACATATTGGATCTCACAAACACATCAAACCATGATACAAAGTGGCGTACACAATAGGTTTTAGAGAGAGAAAGTTAAGAGGTTTGGGAACTTAGTGAGAGAAAGTAAAATCTTATTATGAGCTCCAACCCTCTACCTTGGGAGGTAGAGGGTATTTATAGTACCTTAGATAAAATGCCACCTACGGGCTGTGGATCAGGCATACAGTGGGTAAAGACCCGTCCGTCCTCCACGGTGTTACTACACTAAATACTAACTAATATTAAATAACTACGACTACGAGCTTTCTAACGATTACATATACTTGAGGTGACCGACACTTTAATACCTGGATTTTTAAATCCTAACAAGATGCAATGAAAACGGGTTTTTACTTTGTATTAATAATGAAAAAGCGATTTGTCCTAGACGTGAGAAATGGCTTTTATGAAAGTGATACGGGAAGAGGTATCCTTTTAGAAAACACTTTGAAAAGAGATTTCTTTGTGTGAATAAAACGTTTATTAAAAAAAATGTGTATGCAATTACGTGTTTGCAAGAAGTACTTGTTTTGAAAAATACAAGAAGACTATGAAAGTACGAGTTATAAGTAAAAACTTATCTTAAGTTTTGAAAATTCCCGTATTGCTTGTGAGTTGTACATGAAATAGAGATCCTAGACTCAGAAAGAAGAAGGCTAGTGTTTACATACCTTGTAGAGTTTAAAAGCTAATTACGACGATTGTTCCATGAGACCAAGACGAAGTAGGTTAAATTGTTCCCGCTTCAAAGGTTTGGTGAGGACGCCGGCTATGTTGTCTTCGGATGCTACCTTCTCAATAGAGATGTTCCCCTTTTGAACATTGTCTCTTAAGAAGTGATGACGAATCTCTATATGCTTGGTGCGAGAATGCAATACCGGATTCTTGCTTAAGTCGATGGAACCTTTGTTGTCACATAGAATGGCTATGTCACTTAGATGAATGTCGTAGTCAACTAACGCTTGTTTCATCCATAGTGCTTATTGGCATGCTTTGCCGGCGGAGACATATTCGGCTTCGGTTGTTGATATGGCCAATGTTGTTTGCTTCTTTGAGAACCAAGATGTTAAACAACATCCTATAAAAGTACATACCCCACTTGTACTTTTTCGATCAACATAATCACTTGCATGGTCAGAATCTGCATATACAATTGTGTCTACCCCCGTACCCTTAGAATACCACAATCCTATCTGAGTCGTACCCTTAATGTATCTAAATATCCTTTTGAAGGCTTCTAGGTGTGATGTTTTAGGATCTTCTTGAAACCTAGCACATAGTCAAACACTAAACATGATATCCGGCCGACTAGCCGTGAGGTAGAGAAGACTACCAATCATGCCACGATATTTTGTGTTATCAACGGATTCGCTCGTCTTCATCTTTTGTGAGCTTAGTGTCGGATGACATTGGTGTCCTAATGGGTTTTGACTCTTCTAACCCGAATTTTTTTAACATCTTCTTTATGTATTTAGATTGATTAAAGAAGATACCATCTTCTACTTGTTTGATTTGTAGACCAAGAAAGAAACTAAGTTCTCCCATCATACTCATCTCGAACTCGTCATGCATGATTTTAGAGAAATCATCACACATGTCTTGACAAGTAGATCCTAATATAATATCATCTACATATATTTGAACAATGATTATATGTGACTCCCTTTTCTTAGTAAAAAGTGTGTTATCAACTAACCCCATGGTGTAGTTGTGTTTGATTAAAAATGACTTGAGTCTATCATACCAAGCTTTTGGAGCTTGTTTAAGACCGTAAAGGGCTTTCTTTAACTTATACACATGTTTAGGTTTTTCAAAATCGATGAAGCCCAGAGTGTGAAGATCGTTGTAAGCTCTTAGACGTTGTCTAATATTATATCTAGGAACACATAATAACGAAAGCGGAATATTCAATAAGAATTAACGTTATAATGAACAAGGTTTTTTATTATCATAAACTAACTAAACAATAATAAAGATCAAAGACTTGATCTTTAACACTAACTAACTAAATCACTAAACCCTAGGCGTTTTCCCAATCCCTACGCCTAGGTTCCCACACACACACACCTTTAGACGTCTACATCTTGTACGTCCTTGTTAAAACTAATGACCCTATGTCTCTTTATATACTAGAGACATCTAGGGTTTACAAGAGGAATCATAATATAATTAGGAAACAATACAATTAGGAAACTAAATATTCTTTTAAGCATATCTTCTAGAATCTTCCAAATCCTCCATCTTTTTGTAGTTTCCCTTCTTGTCACTTTTAGTCCTTCATGTTTCATTCTTCTTGTTTTGTATCATCAAATCTATAATAGACCTAACAATCTTCCCCTATTTGATGATGACAAAACAAACACGATTCTTGTACGAACTTCCCTAGACGAAGTAGCAGAAGTTGAGATAATTAAATCTCACCATGAATGAAACAATCTTCCCCTTGACTTAAACATGTCACTCAAACATCTCTTCCCCTTTTTGTTATTATCTAAATAGGGAACGTATGTAAATAATGATCTTGACCACCACGAACCAATATCATACTTCCAATCTAAGACTTCCAATGCTTCAAATCACCCACCATTACGCATCATAAGAAAAATGGATCCAAAACAATAGAAAACTCCAACTAGCAGTAGTAATAATGATCAACAGTAGTAAAAATCAAAAACTTCCCCTTGAGTGATGCATGTAGATGGTTAAACTTTTAACAATAAGCTTCCCCTAAAAACCATATGTTAACCATCTTCTTAATTCTTCAAAATCTGTAAGCTCCTTGTAATGATCACTTTGTGAAGAAAAACAAATATAATGAACTTGATGAAGAAGTAAAATTTCCCAAACTTGTGTCTTAAATCTGTACTATCCACGGAACTCCATACTTATACGAACCAACAATATAAGTAGACCGCAATCCCTTGAAAAGAATCCTCAACTAGTATGAGACACTGAGCACTACAATGTAACTCCTTTAAGTGATAGACAATGTGTGCATAGAGCATCATAAGAAAAATCACACATTGCTAGATTCATCAAGCTAGATGATAAGAACACAAACCAAGTAATTCCACTTCTCCTTCAAATAAGTGATAAATAATCCTCTTCGTAATCAATTCTTCAATAAATCTCCATAACGAGCCTTTTTAAATCCTTTTAAGAATAAATAACCAAACTCCTTGTGTGTGTGAACAATAACCATTCTGTGTGTGTGTCATCCAAAAATCCATAACCATTATCACTACTTCCCTTTAAATCAAAAACCATATGAGAAGCAGTACTTTCAATATAACAGTACTTTGAAACCTCCTCACAGTACTTTGAGAAGTAGCAGTTCCTTGAGCATAAGCAGTACTTTGAATAAAATCCGCAGTACTTTGTGAACATAAGCAGTACTTTAAGAAGTACCTCGCAGCAGTACTTAGACCTACTAGCAGTACTTTGATTATATAAGCATCAGCAGTACTTTAAAAACATCGAACAACAGTACTTTTAAACCAAGCAGTACTTTGAAAATACGCAGCAGTACTTTCAGCAGTACTTTCACATAAAAGCTCAGATGAAAAATCCCTTCGGTGGAAAGTTAGATTGATATATAGAGAACATCCACCAAAAATTTCGTTACGATCCAACGGTTAACGAAAACTTAATGATCGTTTCAAAACAGTGCTGTTGTAACCTTACGGATTTTTCTGCAGCAGAATTCGACTGCTTATATCTTTTGATTGAGAGCTCCGATTGACAAACCCTTCGGTGAGATTCGAATTTTTTTCTTCTTTTCTCTTCGACAAACCTTGTAGATCCTAGATATCACGAGCCCCAGGCTCTGATACCACATGTGAAGATCGTTGTAAGCTCTTAGACGAGGTCTAATATTATATCTAGGAACACATAATAACGAAAGCGGAATATTCAATAAGAATTAACGTTATAATGAACAAGGTTTTTTGTTATCATAAACTAACTAAACAATAATAAAGATCAAAGACTTGATCTTTAACACTAACTAACTAAATCACTAAAACCTAGGCGTTTTCCCAATCCCTACGCCTAGGTTCCCACACACACACACCTTTAGACGTCTACATCTTGTACGTCCTTGTTAAAACTAATGACCCTATGTCTCTTTATATACTAGAGACATCTAGGGTTTATAAGAGGAATCATAATATAATTAGGAAACAATACAATTAGGAAACTAAATATTCTTTTAAGCATATCTTCTAGAATCTTCCAAATCCTCCATCTTTTTGTAGTTTCCCTTCTTGTCACTTTTAGTCCTTCATGTTTCATTCTTCTTGTTTTGTATCATCAAATCTATAATAGACCCAACACAGAGGTTGAGCTACATATACTTCTTCATTAATAAAACCATTTAGAAAAGCACTTTTGACATCCATTTGATAAAGCTTAAGATCATTAGCACAAGCATACGCAAGAAGTATTCTTATAGACTCTAATCTAGCCACGGGGGCATAGGTCTCATCAAAGTCTATTCCTTCTTGTTGATTATACCCTTGGGCAACAAGTCTAGCTTTGTTTCTAGACACTATACCGTTTGCATCTAACTTGTTTTTATATACCCATTTGGTTACTATTATGTTTTGATTTCTAGGTGGAGGGACGAGTGTCCAAACATCGATAGAAACAAATTGATTTAACTCTTCTTGCATAGCCATTACCCAACTTTCATCTTGTATGGCTTCTTGTGTATTCTTAGGTTCTAGGTTTTGAACTTGAGACCTTAAGGTTCTTTCGTTTAGTTTTCCTATGACCTTATCTACGGGGTGATCTTTGGACTCTTTAATATTTATGATTTCATCATTTAAAGGTTCTTCTTCTTCGTTTATCTTTTTCTTTATTACAATAGCTTCACTTTCGACAATCTCGTCATCGACAAGAGGTGGAGTAGGTTTGGGTGGACTTTCATCAAATTTTACGTTTAATGACTCTTTAACCTTCATTGTTTCTTTATTTAATATGACGTAAGCTTTTCTATTAGGAGAGTAACCTAAAAAGATACCTTCGGTTGATTTAGGATCAAATTTTGTAAGGTAATCTTTAGTGTTAAGAAGAAAACATTTGCTACCAAAGACTCTAAAGTGATCTAACATAGGCTTTTTGCCTCAAAGTAACTCGTATGGAGTTTTACCTAGAAATTGTCTAATTAAGATTTTATTAAGTATGTACATTGAGGTATCAACGGCATTGCACCAAAATTTTTGAGGTATGGATTGCTCATTTAGCATGGTGCGACTCATTTCTTGTAGGGTTCTATTCTTTCTTTCAAGTACCCCATTCGATTGTGGAGTGCGAGGAGCCGAGAAGTTGTGAGTAATACCATTAGCGTCACAAAAGGCTCCAAATTACACTTCATTATCAAATTCCCTACCATGATCCATTCTAGTAGACACTATAGGACTTCCTAGTTGTTTTGGATTTTCTTACTTAATATTTCAAAGTAATTGAACGTTTCAGTTTTGTTCTTTAAAAATTTAGTCCATGTGTACCTAGAGTAATCATCCACTATAACCAAAGTGTAGTAGTTGCCTCCATAACTTTGGATAGCGGATGGACCAAATAAATCCATGTGTAGTAACTCTAGACACTTAGTTGTAGACACCATGATTTTAGCTTTGTGACTAGAATGGACTTATTTTCCTATGTTACAAGCATCACAAAAGTGATGTTCATATTTTAATTTAGGTAGATCTCTTACTAGATCTTTGGATGATAGCGATTGAAGAAGTCGCATATTGGCATGACCCAATCTTCGATGCCGTAAGGTCGAAGTATCATCCATAGAAGTAAGACAAAGTTTGTCTTTAGGTTCATTACCAATTTTAATGACATAGACTCCATGTTTCCTAATTCCTCTACCTATGGTGATACCGTTTTTTAATATCTTACTACCGGTTTCGTTAAAAAGTACGTTGCACCTTTTATCACATATTTTTCTTATACTTAAGAGGTTAAAGTTTAGGTTTTCTATGTGACACACATCGTTAATGGTTAGAGATTTGTTAGAAATCGTACCTTTACCGATGATTTTGCTTTTGCTATTTCCAAATACCACATTTCCTCCATTGAAGGATTCATATGTGGAGAATAAATCTTTATTGCCGGTCATGTGCCTCGTGCACCCGCTATCCTTGATCCACTCATCCGGATCTAGGTTGACCTTTAAGCACACCTCGTCATTTGCCATGAGACAAATTTCTTCATCCTCCTCCTCGCTCATTCCCCACGAACCGCTCACAAATGCCTTTTGATCATCGCGTTTGGGACACTTACTAATAAAGTGGTTTTGGGTCCCCACATTTAAAGCAAGCACGATCATCCCTTGGCTTCTCGTCCTCTTTGCTTTTCCGGAATCCTTTCTTGTCTTCATATGGTTGTTTAACGTATCTTCCCTTCCTTCTAAAGAACTTTTTGAAGTCCCTTACCGCCATGGCATACTCCTCGTCATCACTATCCAAAGAGGAGTCCTCTTCATCGCTTGAGACCTTCTTGGCTTTAAGGGCAAGAGATTTGTGCTTCTCTTTCACTTTTGAGGCTTCGGAATTTTTAGCAAGGACAAGCTCATAGACCTTTAAGTTGCCTATGAGTTCATCAAGGGTGAGGATTGTAAAATCTCTTGATTCTTCGATTGCCATCACCTTAGATCTCCACTTGGATGGAAGTGCCCTTAGATATTTGCTAACATGGTTACGGCTAGAGAAAGATTCATCAAGTGCTTGTAAAGATGTAATTATAGTATTAAAGTTAGTAAAAGAATGATCTATAGTTTCCTCATCCGATATTGAAAATTGTTCATATTGTTGAACAAATAAATCTATTTTATTGTTTTTCACTTGTTGATTACCTTGATGATTACAACTAAAGAATTCCAAATTTCTTTAGAGGTTTTAAGCATGGAGATTCTTTCGAATTCCTTATTGGGTAAAGCATTATATAAAACCATTTTAGCTTCACTATTTTTTTGGAAAGCTTTTTCTTAATTTCATCGGTGAGTTTATCATGAGGTATGTTAACTAAAATTCCATTTTCAACTTTTGCAGTGGCTTCAAAATCGCCTTCAACAATGATGTACCAAAGATCAATATCTTTAGACTTCACATATGTTTCGAATCTATTTTTCCAATATATAAAACCATTAGTTTCAAGTAGTGGAGGTCGTTGCATGGATTGCCCTTCCTTGTAATTTTCAGAACCCATAGTGATCGAAAAGTTTTTAAAATACGGTTTACTTTAAAACTTTTATAAACTTAGCTCTTGATGCTAATTGTGGAAAACTAGAAGGGGGGGGGGTTGAATAGTTTTGCCGATTTTAAGTTAGTTTCTAAAAGCTTTAGATTCGATGTTGTAACATATTGGCTTTCACATATACATCAAACCAAACACAAAGTAGGCGTACAAAGAGTTCTAGAGAGAGAAAGTTAGAGGTTTAGGGAACTTTAGTAAGAGAAAGAAAAATCTTATTATGAGCTCCAACTCTCTACCTTGAAAGGTAGAGAGTATTTATAGTCTTACAATAAAACGCCACACAACGGGTTGTGGATCAGGCATACAGTGGGTAAAGACCCGTCCGTCCTCCACGGTGTTAATTAACTAAATACTACTTAGCTTAAAAGAACTACGACTACGAGCTTTCTAACGATTACATATACTTGAGGTGACCGACTCTTTAATACCTGTAATTTCTAATTCCTAACAATCTCCCCCTAAGGGAGGTCACCTCAAACATATACTAAAATTACATTGAATACAAACAGATATTACATTAACAATTGTTCTTGCATTCTTGATGTAGTACTTTGCTCCGAAGCTCGTAGTCATTGATTCTTCTCATTGCATGTTTGGTTAATCCAAGTGGAGGTCTTTTACTGATCCACGTGATAATAATTTTGAGCCAGCTTTTGAGATCATCAGCTAACAAAAATCTCTGAGACATCCATTGTGGTTTTGGTATTATGTGATGTTGTGACTTTCGGAACGACATGCTCACATTCTGGATCATGATATATTCTCATCAGAGTAGTGGAAGCTTTCGTTGATTCATGATATTGGCAGCAGCGTACCAGAAGCATGGGGTGAAAATATCAGAGTCATTGATGCACTTATCATGATTTCTTGAGAAATAAATGTATTGTGTGAGCATGCGGCTATGGATTGACCGCTTCATTCTGATCAGCTGCAAACGTCGGGTGTACCTGCATACAACAGTTAGCAATAAAGCGCACGAAAGTGTCTTTGATCACTTTCGTTGAATTGAGGTACACGGCCCACGGTTCCCCGTTGATCAGTACAAGTACTGCCTGTGATCAGGTATAATTCCGAAGAATTTCCTTGACAGGATTTCGCAGCTGCTCTAGCTGTTCTCAAACCGGAACGTCTCAAAGAAGACAACACGGAGTGAGTGAACCAGCGAATAGAAATTCACTGATTGATGAAAAGGGATTTGAAAAACAATCGTGTATTGCTCAATAGAAATTGTTTTTGCAATACAATGAGGGTTTTAATGAAAATCAATTATCAATCATAAAACACCTTTTGATTTGAAATATTCGAACACGGTCGATGTGCTAAAGAAAAGAGTTTTTAAGCACAACGACCGGTTTTTCAAAGGTATCCGTCAATCCATAACCTGAACCAGGATTGATTCAAAAGATTGAATCGCCCCATTGTTTCTGTTCAGTTGTCACATGGTTGATCTATTGAATAGATCTCACATGCCACCCACCAGGAGCTTGTTTGATGTTGGCTCCAGAAGGCTTTCCATCTTCATTGTGAATATTTTTACATATCACTCGGATGTTCTGGCAATACCACAAGGATAATGCGTAGGACTCAAGATATAATCTCTCTTTCCACATTGTGTGAAACAGAGAGTCTTCATTGACTGTGTCCTAATGAGATTTATGATGATCTCGTGACTCTAGACTCAATTTTTTGCATATTTGGTTCCTGTGCCGGAGACTAGGGAGAGGGTCTCCTTCTTCAATATCAACAAACTCTAAGAGAAAGTCGACAGATTATGTAGGTTCCCCGTGAGAATGAAACAAGTCCTTTTAAGAGGAACTTGAGTGGTTTGGGAAGTTGAAGTGCAGTGCGTCACTGGGTCCATGACGTCTTGTCTTCAATACCGATGTTACCTTGGTAACCACAAGTTGCAAATGAATTGAACCCGGTTTCTGCCCTAAGGTTGAATAAATGGAGGGCTATTTTTTTCACCCTTTTCTTATTCAATTCTTTTTCATTCTTCAACCCCTTCAGTGCTTACTGAGACTTCATAGCTAGAACCTTGTTGGGTTTATTCCAGTACTAGCTCAGTCTCAGTATGCACTCTTCCCATATCTCATTTTTCTCCTTTTTTTCAATATACCTAAGGACTTCTACACTATCTAGTGGATTGTCCCTGGGTAGATCCCTCCGGTTCTGGCGGATCATGGGAACAAATACCTAACCTTATCATCCTTATATCACCATACATAAAGTAAAGTTGGTCGGTCTATTTGGTATTGTTCATCTGCCATTGGAACCAATTGAAAACCATTTGAAAATCAATCCAGATACTTATGATATATTATCAAAGCATTTTGTACCTGAATTGTTTTTGATATTTTTAGAACAAGAGCTCCCCCTCAACATGTGCATCAAGTGTTTGAAATCGTTTTGCACATGGAGGCAAGAGAAAGAGTTAACTTCTTTGAATTCCATTTTCTAAAAGATATCAACATCACTTCCCTAATCAAATTAAGTAGATAAAGCATTTTGGGGAAGGATGAGGTTTTCAAAGTTTTGCTCCCCCTCAATATGTGCCTCGAGGTTTGAAAAGAGTTTTGCACATACTAGAGGGAACCTGCACATTGAGATAAATGATCACGTTTCAAATCATTGTGGTTTAAGATAGATGCTCCCCCTCAACATGTGTATGGAAAATTTGAAATCGTTTGGCACATGTGGGAAGGAGAGCTTGTACATCCTTATAAAACCATTTACCGAATTATCAGTTTAAATCCAATTTAAATCACAAATTCTCCCCCGATCACATTTATCAAATCATTTGAGATTTGTGATCTCTGTATATTTAAATTGATTTTGAAAGCTTTTAAGGGGAATTGTGACTTGATTATGAAAGCATTTTAACTGATAAGGATCGGATTTTAAGACTTTAAACTCCATTGATTAAACATGCATGAATATCTTTTGATAACAATTGAATGACAAATAACCTTTTAATTTAATTGAAATCATTCTCCCCCTCAATCAATGACATAGGTTGTTGATTGAGAGATAGATATTTTGACAAATAAGTCCAGATGATTATCAAAAATAGAGTCCGAGTTATTTTTCAAAGCAGTTAGTTTTCAACAGATAAATGTTAATAGAATCAGAGCATGGAATTTTTTGAAAACATGATAAAGTATGGCTCTGTTCTTTCTTTAAAAAGCGGGTTACTGCCTGAAATGACAATAAACCATCGTGTCTCTTTCTCCCATTTTTTTTTTATTTATTTATTTTTTTTTAAATAAATATTCGAACAATATCTAAAGTCCCGTGTCATTCTTAGAATGACATCACAAAGACCGTAGATATTATCGAATCGAGAAAGACATGACAAAAATGACAATATTTTTTGAAGATTTTTTTTTAATTTTTCAAATTTTTATGGATTTTTTTGAGAGTTTTATATTTTTCTATTTTGTTTTTCGAATAGATATATACAAGAGATAGATGAAGATAGACCTTTACTCCTCGTCTTCCTCCTGAAGACGTTTGAGTGTTTCTGGTTGAAGGCTTTTCAAGCCAAGTCGTGGAAGAATAAACTCAAAACGTTCTCTTGGAAGAGCTTTGGTGAAGATGTCTGCTAACTGGTATTCAATCCTCACAAAATAGAGTTCCACCACACCTTTTTCCACTTGTTCCCTGATGAAGTGATGTCGAATGTCGATGTGCTTTGCTCTTGAGTGTTGTACGTTGTTGCATGATAGGGCAATAGCACTTTTATTATCACAGTACAGAGGGATTTTGTTAAATTCAAAGCCATAGTCAGATAATTGAGATCTCATCCATAGGATTTGAGCACAACAAGATGACATGGCTATGTATTCAGCCTCTGTAGAGGAAATAGAAGTACTCATTTGCTTCTTTGAAGACCAGCTCACAAGCTTGTCACCCAGAAACTGAGCACCTCCAGACGTACTTCGACGAGTATCTTGACACCCTGCATGATCTGCATCTGCATATGCTGTTAGTGACATACCGGTGTCCTTCGGGTACCAAAGACCCATATTGATGGTTCCTTGGAGATACCGAAAGACTCGTTTAACCACTTCAAGGTGCTTTTTAGTAGGCTTAGCCTGGTATCTAGCACACATGCAAACAGCGAACAAGATGTCTGGTCTACTAGCTGTGAGGTACATCAGGGATCCAATCATACTACGATATTTCGTTTGGTCTACCATTGTAAAACCCTAAAAATACGGAAAATGTTAAAAGACTATTTTACCCTTAAAATAGACAAAATCCTAATAAGCATAAGATATAATAACGCTCATTAAATGAAATTAAACCCTAACTTATAATTATTTTAAGAACCTAACGTATATATTAAACTATCGACGTTTGGTACTACGAAAATAAAAGTCACGCGTATAAAACAAATTTGGGCCTCGCTTCCTTTGTGAGCCGATTGTCACCTAGAACCATTTTTGGGCCTCGTTTGTTTTTGGAAGCCGAATACCCAACATGAACCTTGGTTCGTTTTCTTGTTCAAGCCGACTTAACTTAAGCCCATGGGATCGGTTGGGTTTGCAAGCCGATTCACACCCAAAGGCCCAAACCGATTGGTATGTGTATATATACAATGCAAGTACTCAAAATTGAAACCCTAGTAACAAAAGACACGGCACAAAACAAGAATTCCTGCCCCTTTTTCTTTTCCGATCGGCCGCTTCTCATTCTTTGTGTTCGGTGTGTTTTTGGTTCGAGCTAGCCAAGGTATAACCACTTTTCTTCCGTCTCAATTACACTTGCATGCAAAACGTAAACATTGAATCTTTGAATGAAACACAATGATGTTAATCAAGCCCTAAAAATCAGTTATGATGGTCATTAATATGTAATCACAAAGGTAGAAACCCTAAGTCGTTATAATCATGGGTGTTTATGATTTTATGTGAAGAGTTGTGTGCGTGTTGGCTCATTAATTAGTGTAGAGGGTGTGTATAATCTTTGTAAGACTGAAATATGAAATTTTAGGCATGCTAAAATGATATAAAAACAGGTTTTGTGGCTTACATGGGTCATGGGTGCGTTTGGGTAGGTTAAACATGTGCTTATATTGGTTTTAATAAACCCTAAAACTGGGCAGCATCATATGTCGAATTTGTGTGTGTCATAGATCGAATTTTATGAGTACAATAATCTGGGTTTTTTGATGGAAAAGTTTATTTTATGTCTTATTTAAGTTTTCCAAGTGGTTTGGTCGAATTTGGAGTTGTCTAAGAAGTATTTTTGAATTTTACAAGATTAAGTGTCAAAGCTGAGAAAACGGGTCTGAAATTTAGGTTGGATTCATCTAGGTGTTATCTGATGATACTTGCATGTTTTTGAGTGATTCTTGAGCATAAATTGTAGTAATTTGAAATAGCTTTCTGGAAAAATAAGTCTTGTATCATTTGCAAACGTGGAAGTATGATTTTTATATTTTTGGAGTTAGGGTGTCTGAATCTGAATTGCTGAGTTGAAATTTATGATGTAGTAAATGATTTTTAGTATTTAATCTATGAGGTTCTGGAACTTTTCCTTTGGTGGATATGATATTTATATATGGTGTGACACCTGTAGCTTTTGGTTTGATGTGTTGAGTAGGGTGAGTGTGTTTGTTGGGGCCATACTTTTGGTGTGTGTAAATCTGGGTAAGTTCTGGACCGGTCTGGACTTATGATTTTCCGTAGGCCATTTAGCATGGAAATAGAACCCACCAACTCTTGGAGAGTCTTTTAAATCATATGGGAACCCCTGGGATTTGCTTGATTTCATTTGAGCTAAGTAAGTATTTTATAAAAATCGTTAAAGTCTGGTCCAAATATGAGTTTAAGAAAATGAAATATAAAACATGATATCAATAAGTAACACACTTACAAAGGCATACAAAGCTTATAAAAGGAGCTAATAAGTATTATACGAATCGTAATCCGTGTAGATTCATTGAAGAAGACGTGGCATCATATCTTCATGTTCGTTCATTCATTTGCTTTTCCCTCATTTGCGTTAAGGTACAGATATTCTGACCTTTTTAGTAAAGGTTTTCTCATGATCTCCTTTTCTTGTCATTTCCTTATGCTTATTAGGATTCCCTATGCCATTGCTATGATTCCCTTCTGTTTATGTAAATCTCTGTTTGTCTGAACTTCTGTTTGTTGAACCTTGCTATGTTTGAGTATGAATTTCTGATTATGAACTTCTGATTATGAACATCTGATTATGAACCTCTGATTATGAACGTATGATATGTGACTGTGATATGAACCTTTGATTTCTGAACATTTGATATGAACCCTTTCTGATTTGTTTGATCCGTTGCTTATCTGAAATCTCTGTTTATTGATAGTATGGCCACTATCTATCTGTTGGGGCGTATGGATGCATCCTAGATCTGTTATCTGATATGATTTATCTGGTGAATGATGTCGTGTGCAATACGCGTCTTCACAAATTCTGGGAGCTAGCTACTCCATTTGTTATTGAGGTCTCCCCTCATATTATATAAGGTATTCTGAGGTCACCCCTCCGAATAAGAAAGTTACTTCTGATACGATATGTTCTGGGCTCGTGGTAGATAACTAAATCTGTATCTGTTATTTCTGTGTTAGATATTCTGTTTATGATTCCGTATTTGTCAATGTTTCCTTTTACATACTGAATTATTATATGTTTATTGAATGTGTTTATGCTTTGACATGTTTATGTGACTACTGTTTGCCATGCTAGGATATGATTAATATGCTTAAATGTGATTCGCATGTCGTCATCTGATTATATGTTAGTTTACCATTATGTGACCTTGTTGATCTGTATGATGATTATGCAAGTGTATAATTGATTGTTCTGTAAGTTCATTATGTATAATTGTTCAGATAATTCGTGAACTTTGATTATCCGTTGGTGTTCGTATTTGCTTATGTTTGATCTGCCATGTTTAAATTCTGTCTATACTAAAGTTTGATCTTGGAATGGTTTAACTTATGATATCTGACTTGATAACTTGCTAATTGCTATGCTATGTCTTTTGCTTATTTAGTTATAGATTCCTACTGTGTTTTCTATTTGTATGTGTGACTGCCACGTTTGACTGCTATTGTTCCGCTGCTACGATATTGGATAAGTGTGTTAAATGTAGATTAATTGACTTGTGTAAAGGACATGTTTACTTCTAGTAGTTGTTTCTGCTAGCTTTCGGTATTTCGTTTGACTTATATGTACTTAAATTGCCTGATTCATTAATTGCCTATTGATTATGATGTGCTTCAGTTTGTGTCATCAATATGCTATGTGTTTGTTCTTATTTGTTGTTTGTTCTTCCGGATTTCTGTGTGTCTGTGTTTCCGCAAAATCCTCAGTGATTCATTATCCTCATTCTGCTGTGACTTCGTTATTCGTTTCTTTATTTTATTTCGTATTTCTGTTTTTGTTTAGTTTTCGTTTTGTTATATCTGTTCACTGGGCTTTGTAAGCTCAGCCACATTTCTTTTCTTGCGGCAGGTATTAGGCATTCAAGATGAGCTTATGGGATGGCTGATCTGGGTTGAGAGTAGAACTGAGAGCAGGATTTGAATATAGGGATCTTAGATTTATTTTGATTATTAAGTTATTTATGTTTTCTTTTGTAAGTTTTGTAAAGGCTTCCGCTTTTGTATGGTATTTAAAGTTCGGATATGATACCGTATTGTGATATCTTTACCCTTGTCGGGTTGGGGTGTTACAACCATGATCCCTGAGTGGTCCTCATCTAGTTTAGTTCGTTCAATCATGGGAGTGTCAACAGGGTCACTTGAATCAAATCCAAATTTCTTTAAAATCTCATTTGCATATTTAGATTGATTTATGAAGATGCCTCCGGGACTTTGTGAAATTTGTAATCCCAAGAAAAATGACATTTGTCCCATCATTGACATTTGAAATTTTGAACCCATTTCATTTGAAAAACGGTCACACTCATTGGGGTCAGTCGAGGCAAAGATGATATCATCAACATAAATTTGAACATGAATTAAATGTTTGCCTGACTTCCTGGTGAACAATGTTGGATCAACTGCTCCTTTGCTAAATCTGGTAGATAGAAGAAACTTTGATAGCGTATCATACCATGCCCTTGGAGCTTGCTTTAAACCGTAAAGAGCCTTCTTCAAACGATAAACGTGAGTAGGATGCTCTTGATTCACAAATCCTTCCGGTTGGCTGACGTAGACGACTTCTTTAAGATCTCCATTCAGAAATGCCGTCTTTACATCCATCAGATAGACTACCATGTTCTTACTAGCAGCATTAGCCAAAAAGATTCTGATTGCCTCGATTCGAGCAACAGGAGCAAAAGATTCTTCAAAGTCAATACCCTCCTCTTGACGGTATCCTTTAGCAACTAATCGAGCCTTATTCTTTAGGACATCACCATGCTCATCAAGTTTCACTTTGAAGATCCATTTTAGAGCAATGATCATAGCACAATCTGGAGCAGGTACTAATTCCCATACATCAAGTCGATCAAACTCATGAATTTCTTCTTGCATGGCATTGAACCAGCTGTCTTCATTCATGGCAGTTTTAACATCTTTTGGTTCGATCTTAGAGAGTACGGAGTTGAAGAAGCACTATAAGGCATCGGTTGCAAGTTGTTTCCGTGTTGATACAGGACGAGAGGGATTTCCAATGATGTTGTCTAATGGATGATCGTGAGTCCATTTTCTGAGGTGTTCATGTGGTTGTTGTTGTGGAACTGAAGTAGCAGAGTCGATGTCTCCTGATGAAGATGGTTCTGATGATGATTCAGGAGCAAATATGTTTTCAAATGGAGCATCCTCAAGAGTAGCAAAGGGATTGACTTCATCATTGATGCCAGAAACAGTTCCATGATGTACATTTGAAGATTGATGATTTGTTGATGAGACTGAGTGATCAGCAGCAGGCGCTTCTTGACTTAAAGATATTGAGACTGTAGGATTGACTTCATTCTCAGGGATATGAGCAGCCTCTGTTGTGGGAATTGACAGTTCAATAGCACTTGGCTCATAGAGTTCATCAAACATAGGATCAAACAATTTCTTTAAATCATCTTCAGATGGAGGTACATATGGAGTTGCTGGAGAGGAATTTGGTACAAGGGATGAACCAATGGGACTGTTTTGAAGTGCGGGTCCTGAACTGGATTGTCTAGGAGCCATTTGACCGGTCAGCTCATCAAACGTGACGTGAATTATTTCCATGATATTTCAGGTTCTCTTGTTGTAGATTCGGTATCCTTTTCTGTTTGGTGCATAACCTACAAATACTCCAATGTCTGCTTTAGCTTTAAGTTTGCCTAAATCTTGGCCCTCATTAGTTGGATAACACAATGCCCCGAACACACGAAGGAATGAAAGATTAGGTTTTCTGTTGTGGACAAGTTCATATGGAGTTTTTCCATGAGCAGTGTGAATCAGGGATCGATTTTGGGTGTAGCATGCAGTGGCGATGGCTTCACCCCAGAGAAACATTGGAACTTTTGAGTAAATCAGCATTGTCCTTGCGGCTTCCACAAGAGTTCGATTTCGTCTTTCAACTACACCGTTCTGTTGAGGAGTTCGAGGAACACTTCTTTGATGACTGATTCCAATACTTTCATAAAACTCACTAAGTTGTTTGTTAACAAACTCAGTTCCATTGTCTGTTCGGATGATTCTGACCGTTTTGTTAAGACGAACCTGCAGCTGTTTGATGAGTTTGATGATGATATCTGGAGTTTCATCCTTTGTCTTTAAGAACTTTACCCAGGTGAATCTAGAGAAATCATCAACCACAACTAACACATATTTCTTCCCAAAGATATTCTGCACTCTCATGGGTCCACATAAGTCCATGTGAATTGTATGAAGAACTTCTGTGACAGAGTTAGTAGGTTTGGGTTTATGGGCATGCTTCTTGCTTTTTCCCAATTGGCATGCTGAACAAAGATGATCCTTTTCATACTTAAGTCTAGGTAAACCTACAACTAAGTCCTTTCTAGAGAGATCATTGATGGTGCCGAAGTTCAAGTGATTGAGACGACGATGCCATAACCATGAATTTGTTTTAGAAGCCTTTGACAACAAGCAAATTGGAGAAGACTTCATCATATCTTCGATAGAGATGGTGTATAGATTTGAACCACGTGAACCTCTTAAAAGTTCCTTACCATCAAGTTCTCTGACGAAACAAGTATGTTTTCTAAAAGCTACTTCTAGATCGGAATCATAGAATTGACCAACAGAGAACAAATTATGACCAAGACCTTCTACATAAAATACCCTGGAGATAACACTTTTACCAACAACATAATCTCCATAACCCATAATTGCACCGAAATGATCATTCCCGAATCTAACTGTCCCGATGAATTTGCTCACGAAGTTCATGAGCCGCGACCGGTTGCCAGTCATATGCTTGGAACAGCCTGAGTCCAGGTACCACAGAACGATTTGAACGATCTGCAGTTGAACACAGACAAGAATGGATAACTGGATAATTGGGATCCCCATGCAAGAATGGGTTCCATTTGGTTAGTAACAATGGTTGGAACACCCACATCAGAAATAGAGGCATTCATATCAGAAATTAATGTAATGGAATCATTATGAATAGATGCAGTACTAGTGTCTGTATTTGCCCTATTCAAAGTGTGCTCACTTCTTAAGGGAATAGTTCTACCAGTAGGCATCCATTTTCTAGTGGGCGTTGCCTGATTAACCTTATGGCCCACAGGTATCCATTGATAACCTATCTTACTAAATGTTCTTCCTGTGGGTTTCCACTGTTTTCTAACTCTCTTTCGCCTTTGCCTTTTAGCCTTTTTAACATGATTTTTTGCATTAGTAATATTAACTGGGGGTATGATAGCATTAGACAAAACATTCACACCACATTCATGATTAGAAACAGAATTCAAGCAGACATCATTACAAGGTATGCAAATAGTATCAGAATTCGAATTAATTACAGTACGCCTATGGCTAATACTAGAATCAACACGATTCGTTTTATTCGACTCAAGCTTAAAGTTCCTAGGTTGGTCTTCTACTCTCTTCCAATGCACATTCTTAGCTTGCGAGGTCCTATCATTCCTTGTATTGTCTTGAGACTTTGACCTGCTCGCTTTAATGTCACTGATTACTCCTGTAGAGGGAATGGGAACATTAGTTGGTTTTGCTACTCTTTGCATCTCCTGTTTAGATGTTCTGGGATCTGAATTACATGCAGGCACACTAAGGTTCACTTTCTTAACACTAGAAGTGCTGAGATTTGTACTCCTAGAAGGCACACAAGAGTTCGCTTTCTTAGCTTTAACAGATCTAGAATCTGAACTACTTGAAGGTATACTACAGTTCACATTCAAAACATCGGGCATCGAATGGATATTATACTTGGCACTAGGCATAGAACACGGAATCAAAGGATTAACTCTCTCACCTAAGGACTTAGGGCATATTGTGATTAAGCATTCTAGAATTTCTTGAGATCGTTTGGCATATAAGCATGCATGCCCAATTGCATTGTCAAGTGGTTCTCTAACTTATCCTCTTCAACAATCTCATGGAGACATTCTAGACAATCCTTAAGGGATGAGAAATATGTTTGAATAGCAAGTTTGTTATTCCTGAGATGAGGGGGGACATATTTCATAGACAAAGCATATTTATTACAAGAGTGAACCTTTGATACACCATTCTCCCCATTGGTCATTGGCATTTTCCCTTTTACCGGGCTCTTCAGATTCTCAATGTCCTTTTGCAATGAAGCTATTTGTTCGTTGTTTTTGTTACGAGTGACCTTTATTGATTCAAATAACTCATTGAAATGACGTTTAACCTTTTCATTTTCTTCTAAAAAACTTTCGTTTTCCTTTTGTAATGCATTTACTAAGTTTTGAAGATGAAACGTTTGAGAATTCTGAGAATCTAAAGGAGGAGGCATTTGGGAGCCAGTCACATTGTTCTTTTCACCCTTTAATTAAGAGATTTGGGCTTTCAATTTTCTGATCGTGTTACAATGAGCATGAATCTGTTCATCACGTTTGTTTATTTGAAAAACTGCATCAAACTCTGGAGCATCTGAGGATGTCTTGGTATTTGAAGTTTTTACATTTTCTTTAAGATGTTGATATTTTAGTTGTAAATTAAAATGCTCAACCTCTAATTTAGAAAAATGTTTAACCAAATTGTCGTGATCATCCAGTTCAATTTTCTCATTTATTTTAGAATTAGTCTTTTCAAGCTCAATGACACGATCATGGGAGACTTTCAGGGCAACAGATAATTCATGAAATTGAGAAGCGTTAATGGAACAATTTGTAGCAGTGAAAAACACATCTTGAGCAACACATTCAGTAATAAGAGTCTCATTCAATGTATGCAAGTTCTTCCTCTCAATCTCATTATATTTTAGTGCACGCTCATAATCACTAACCTCAACTAACATTGCATCAAATTCCTTTTCCATTTCTTTAATATCTAAATTCATTCCCTTTTTAAGACTTTCAAAATGATCTTTTAGTTGTTTAAAGAAAGGCATGACTTCAGTTAAATAACATTTTTTTGTTTGCTCAAAACCCCTTTTCCCTTCAGTTATACCAGTGGGTGTGATCTTTTTCTTACAAGTTTTCTCAAAATCAACAAATAGTTGAAAAATAATATATTGACTGATTAAGGTCTTGCTTTTAGTGGCAATAGTCCTGGGTACTAAATGCATTGGTATATTTGGAGGATACACAGTCGCTGAAGGCATTTTCCTAAAGGGAGGGTTCGTTACAACAAGATTCTCTACTTTTTGCTTATCTAAATCCTTTTTCCAGAACACTTGTTCGGGTGTTAACAACGTCTGAGGCTTAAACATGTTCAAGGAAATACAATTCTCCTTCTTGTAATCATGGGGTGTGATATTTATTTTCTTCTCTTTACATTTAGGATCATCTAATTTCTTGTTCATCTTTTCCCTAGTGACTTCATCTGATTTCTTATCTTCCTCAGTGCACTCAACGCAACTAGGTTTCTGTCTAGGTTTAAGGATTTCATTACTATCATAGAGAACCTTATGAGCATTTCTAGCCTTTTTAATGACCTCTGGATTTGGTTCCTTAACAAGGGGAATGCTATGCTTATCGCTTAAGACTCTGTGCTTAGTGATTAAGTGAGCAGTCTTAATGGTATTTCCTTGTACGTACAACTTATTTTCAAGCTTGTTTTTCAAGGTTTTTAGATTAGAAAAATCATTCAAAAGTTTTGATTCCTTAGCACTGAATTCTTGCTTAAGCATTTTAACATTTTCTTGAAGTTCTTGTTTTTGCTTAGCAGTTTTAGAAAGCTTTTCTTGTAAGGAGTTTAACTCTTGTTTTAATACTTCTTCTTTAAACCTACTTTTTCTAATAGTTGTACGCATTTGGTCATCCATTTCCTGCTCACGGGTGGTCAACTCAAATTTTGCACGTTGTTCATAAATAGCAACACGTTCTTTATAGGCATTCAGTTCAGAGATGACAGAATCATCAGGGGCACATGCAGTGAATTCATCAAAAACATAATCATTGTTGACTGCAGAAGATGCATCATTTGGTACAATCTCACTTTCACTTTGTTTCACATATTGATCATATGTGACAACATTGATATTACCCATATTTTCAATATCTGACTCAATAATTACAGTTGATTGTACTTCGTTATGTATCTTTTGCTCATCAACTTCATCGTATAATTTTAATACCTCAGAAATGATTTTGTCTTTGGATGGACCATCTTGTGATGATGAAGAGACTTTAGGAGAGACCATTGGAGAAATGCTAGCCATGAAAATGGTTTGTGCAGTAGGTTCTTCATCAACATCAGAGTCGTATGCATCACAATCAGCTACTTGAAAGGCATTCTGATGATTATGGCCTATCTCCTGAATTGGTTGCTCATCCACATCTGCATCATATGTCTTAGCATTTCCTTCAGTAAAAAACAACAGCTCCTCTTCATCCAAAGCTGCACCATTATCCTGAGCTTGCACAAGCAACATCTTATCCCTAAAGTACTCTGCATTCTGAGGGCGTTTTGGAGATGTGCAGTTCCTTGCAATGTGTCCCTCACCTCCACAATTGTAACATTTGATTGGCTTTTCTTGACCCTGGTTTCCATTCCTTCCCGTATTCTGATTTGCAGCATAACCTCTACCAGCTCCACCTCTTGCTTGTTCGTACTGTCTTTCTTGGACAGGCTGCACCATAACCTTCCCATATCTGACAGTGGCTTGATTGTGTGGATTGGATGCAGTTCTGAGATTGTTGTTGGTATGTGGAAGAGAGTTCATGTTTTGACTAATCAGGAGAGCCAGTTGATTAATGAAGTTACCCACGTGTGCATCAGCATCAGCTTGTTTGAACATAGGATCAGGAATGAGTTTGTGATTACCATTCCCTATGGGTATGACTTGTGAGGCTTTGGTTGTGATTCTGATGTTTGAGTAGAAGGCAGTTGAATCATTTGATGAGCTTGTCTCTCCCTGGTTGGCTTTGAACTGATTAAGAATCCTTTTTTCAAACATAGCATGTCTCTCATTCTGAAGGAGGAAGGCATAGAGTTGCTCATAGTTTGTATTCTTCAATCCTTTGGTTAGCTTTACAGAGGTGACAAACTTGTGCCATTCGAGATTCATGTTGTTCACAAACTTTGAGTTCAGCTGAATGTTTGGCATAGTCATTCTGATGTTCCTCATATCATTAATAAGCTTGTGGAATCTCACATAGTACTCATAGACACTCTCATCTGATTTCATCTTGAAGTGTTGATAACACTCAGATTGTGCATGTTTTTAGTAGCATTATGTGTACTTTTATATCTGTTATTTGGTTATATTTGCGTGATTTTAGTACTTAATCGTATCTAGAGATGTTTGTCTAGTATTTATAACCAAGTGCAGGGAAATGGAGGAAAATGTGGAAATATGCAGCTAATCGAAGATTCCCGTTTCAGTAAAGCTAAATCTCAAGGACCTTTGAAGACTTTAGTGATTGAAGAACCAAGTTCTACAAGACATAGTGAAGAGAAAGATCAAGTTTTGTATCTCAGAAGATCCAACCGGATCCGGTTTCACCTTCAGCCGGATCGGTTGGAAGTTGGTCGGAATTAGTGTTTTTGCCATAACCGACCGATCGGTCGCAACCCGCAACCGGATCGGTCGGTGTGTTATTATTGAAGACCAACCAGATCGGTTGGTCATATGACCGATCCGGTTGGAGAAGCTGCAGTTGTCAAATCTTCATCACTAAGCTTCCCCTTTGCATCCAAACGATTCTAGGTCCTTCTCTTGGTGTATTCTAGTCCCTTCCTTACTCCTTGGAGGCCAAGTTAAGCATTTAACACCCTAGGCCTTGGAATTAGTATAAATAGAGGCTAATTGTGAGCTTATGAGACACACCTCAATTACAAATCTCTCTACTCATCAAACCAAGCCTTAAACTCTTAAAATTCGTCCTTAGAAATCCAGGGAAGTTTGGAGTTCCAGAAGTTCCACCTTTGGAGGCCAAAACACCAAGAAGTCCACCACGATCCTTTGGGAATCATTACTTCATCATTTGTAATCTTATTCCAAGCATTGTAATACTTTTAATCATGTTTTCTAATGATCAAAGTTATGAGTTTATGTTCAAGTTTGCTATGAGTGGCTAGTTTCTTTATACACTTGCTTAAATGATGTTGATTATCATATGATTAGTTAGTGATTGTGTTAACATGTTTTAATTCAATTTCAAGTTAATTCTAAGATCCAATTGTGCAAAAGTTTCATAGTGACATTTGTTAATCAAGTTTGGCTAATTGATAGTAATCGTTGGGGTCGAAAGAACTTAGTGTTTTTCAACTAGTCATAATCATTTTGTCTATGGATGATTGTTTTTACCCATTATTCTTGATTATACAAAGGAACTAAGGTGTGGTTGTAATAGAAATGCTTTTTGATTATCAAATTGGATTGGTTGGAAACATCTAAATGGTCGTAAGATTAGTTGTTGAGAATCAATTGTAGCCTTTTGTCTATGATCGGTTACCTTTTGTATTGACCATTTCTTAAGCAATTTGATGAACAAGTGGATGTTTTTGTGTTTAAGTTTATTGATGTAGACTTATGAAACTTGAATTGATCTTGAATTGATTGGTTAAACTTAAAGCTTGTTTTTATGAACTAAAATCTTGACGAAGGTTTAACTTGTAAGAACAATAGATTAGTTTTCAACTAATTATCACAACCAACATGTTAAGTAGTTAACACAATCACATTAATTTATGATATGATACTAGTTTAAGGAAGTGTAGTTTTTAATCATCTGAATTTCATTATATCTATTTGCTTTGTTATATGTTTTTGATAGACTCCGTTAATTCAAACTTGTGCTTAGATTCACTCAAATCCCTGCGAACGATCCCGACTTACCTTCATAATCTTGCTATAAGGGACGAGTATACTTGCTCGTATGTGTTATTGGTAATATTGGTAATTCACCTTTTATAAATTTAAAACTTGCACCAACCGGGCACATCAAGTTTTTGGCGCCGCTGCCGGGGATTTGATTGTGTTTCAACAAGTTTTTGAATTTCCCTCAGTCGATTCAACCAAAAAAAAAAAAAAAAAAAAAAAAAAAATTCCACAGAAACCTTAACCGGATCCGGTTGTCCCTCAACCGAATCAGTTACAATTTTAACCATCAATCAACTGGTCTAACCGATCGGTCGCATCCCGCAACCGATCCGGTTACCTTTCTCTGAACCATATAAAACTGTTTTCGTTGTTTGTCCGTGTGTTTAGATATTGCCTGGATTCTCTAGGACATTGTATGAACACTCGAGCAACGGGAATAGAACCAATTACACCTCTTACCAATCCCGAACGATTGATTCGAAGAAGAAGGAGAACACGTTCATACCATTGGAAAATCGTGTACCAAGAGTACCAAACCCACCATTTGATAACCTCATTGAAGCCAAAGTTGTTTACAATCCTTTCACCAATTTACCTTTTCCCATGGCGGACGATCAACCCATGTGGGGAACCAACCGAACCGTAGCACCAACCCCCGAAAGTGCTATTATTGCTATTAACCTTGGTGACAACTTCACCGTGAAGGGACATCACCTTTCTATGATCAAAGACCGACAATTCGATGGCCGTGCGCGGGCCGATCCGCATAAGCACATTGCCGAATTCATCGAAATTTGCGGAATGTTTCGTTATGGCGACACCGATGTCAATGCCATCAAACTCAAACTTTTCCCATCATCACTCGCCGGAGATGCTAAAGTATGGTACAATGAATTAACCCCGGGAATCATCAATACTTGGGAGGAGATGAGGCAAGCTTTTGTGAGCCGATTCTTTCCACCTGCCATGTTTGATCGATTAATGGGAGAAATTCGTGCTTTCAACCAAAACCCAAACGAATCACTTGTCGAAGCTTGGCTTCGAATGAAAGATTTGCTTCGTAGTTGTCATGGACATGGATTATCCAAAGGAACCATTATCCAAATCTTTTACCATGGACTAGATGAAATCTCTCAAGGCATCCTTGATGCTGGAGGAATTTTTCTCTATAAAACTCCCAATGATGCACATCAATTGCTCGAAGATCGAGTACTTCTCAAACTTGATTGGTCCAAAGATTCCAAAACCAAACCTCTCCGAAAAACCGTTGCTTTTGTCGAAAACACCGATACCTCAAAACTCATGGAGAAGATGGAAGCGTTAACCTCAAAAATCGACTCGCAGTACAAAGATATCAAAGATGAAATAAAGGAAATGCGAGATGGATGCAACAATTGTGGAGGAAATCACCCATCGTCCGAGTGCGACGATAAACCTATGGGTGGACCGAAAGAAGGAGAAGCAAATTACGCTCAAGGAGGATACCGTGGAGGAGGATATCGTAGTAATTATTACGGCCGAAATTCTGGAAATTGGCAAGATCGCCGACCAAGGGATGACAACCGTGATTCTCAACCACGAACTGACGATCCACCACACCAAAATTCCGACAAAAAGACAGAAGAAACCGAATTCGAAAAAACCATGAGAGAATTCGTGGCTGGTCAAAAATCCGCAAATGATTTTATCAAAAATCAATTTTTCAATCTCAAAGCCAAAGTTGAGCAAGGACAGAAAAATCATCAAGCATCTATCCAAGATCTTGAAAACAAGCTTGGCAGACTTTCTGACCAACATTCCTCTAGACCATCTGGTTCATTGCCAAGTAACACTCAATCCAATCCAAAACCATCAAATGATAAGACGTACCGTCCACCCCAAACAAGAAATGAACATATCAATGCTGTTTTCACAAGAAGTGGTCTCTCGTACGATCCACCACCTAATCCTAATACTCCTGTCACCATTGATAGTGAGGATGAAAACGAAGAACCAAACACAACTCAAACCACCAAAAAGAAAGACATTCCATCCGTCAAGGCGTATACACCAAAAATTCCTTATCCTCAACGCCTAAAGAAAGAGAAGATGGAAGAGCGTTATAAGAAGTTTATCGAAATAATCAAAGAGGTTAGACTCAATGTTCCTCTCGTTGATGTTATAGCCGGAATGCCCAATTACGGGAAATTTTTGAAAGAACTTCTTAATAACAAAAGCAAGCTTGAGCAAATATTAGCAACTTTTCTTAACGAAGAATGCTCAGCTATAGTTCAAAACAAAATTCCACCAAAGCTCGGAGATCCTGGGAGCTTTCTTATTCCATGTACTTTCGGGAATAATGTTAAATGTGATGCTTTAGCCGATCTTGGCGCAAGTATCAATTTGATGCCTTATTCACTCTATTCCAAGTTGTGCAACAACAGCCTGAAACCAACAAAAATGAGCATCCGATTGGCAAATCATTCCTATCAATATCCTGTGGGAATCGCTGAGAATATGCTTGTTCAAGTCGGCAAATTCATTTTTCCCGTGGACTTTGTAATCTTGGAAATGGAAGAAGATAGTAAAGTCCCACTCATTTTAGGAAGACCTTTCCTAAATACCGCCGACGCAATCATCAAAGTTAAAGGAAAAGAACTCAACCTTGGAGTTGGGGAAGATCGAATCACTTTTCTTATCGATAAAGCAATGCGCTACCCACATTCCAGTGATGACACTTGTTTTAACGTCGATGTTATTGATGAAGTCACTGATGAGGAATTAGATGCATTACTGAACGAATCCAATCCATTCATGACTACTTCTGAAAAAATCAATGAAACAGATTCTGACAAAGAGTTTGATGATTTCATGAAAGTAGAATTTGAAGAAGATAACTCAGAAGAAGAAGAAATGGAGGAAGAGGAAGAAAATTTTGAGGAAATCACTTTCAATGACAAGATGCGAATAAAATCCTCTATCGAAGAACCACCCACGGATCTCGAACTCAAACCTCTCCCAAATCATCTTGAATATGCTTATCTGGAGGAGAACTCACTTCTTCCAGTAGTCATATCTTCATTGCTCGAGGATAATGAGAAAGAAAGTTTAGTTTCCGTGCTCAAAAATCACAAACAAGCTTTTGCTTGGAAAACATCTGATATCCCAGGAATTAGTCCTAATTTTTGCAAACACAAAATCAATTTTGAAGAAGGGATTAAACCTGTGGTAGAACGTCAACGTAGACTCAATCCCAACATGAAAGAAGTTGTTAAAAAGGAAATCATTAAACTTCTCGATGCTGGAATCATTTATCCAATTGAGGATAGCCCTGTTCACTGTGTTCCCAAGAAAGGAGGAATGACGGTTGTAACTAATGAGCGAAATGAGCTAGTTCCAACTAGAACTGTCACCGGTTAGCGTGTTTGTATTGACTATCGTAAGTTAAACAAAGCCACCAGAAAGGATCACTTTCCGCTCCCATTCATGGATCAAATGCTTGAAAGACTAGCAGGAAATAAATTCTTTTGTTTCCTCGACGGATTTTCAGGATATTTCCAAATTCCCATCGATCCTAACGATCAAGAAAAGACCACCTTTACTTGTCCTTTTGGAACCTACGCATATCGGCGTATGCCTTTTGGTCTTTGCAATGCACCCGCGACTTTTCAGAGGTGTATGATCGCCATATTCCAAGACATGCTAGAAACCTCCATGGAAGTTTTCATGAATGATTTTTCAGTCTTTGGAGATTCATTCGAAGCTTGCCTTTCTAATCTCGATAAAATGCTCGAAAGATGCGAAGCTGCACACCTTGTTCTCAACTGGGAGAAATGCCACTTTATGGTAACCGAAGGAATTGTGCTTGGCCACAAAATCTCTAGTGCCGGAATGGAAGTCGACAAAGCAAAGGTCGATGTCATCTCAAAACTTCCACCACCAACCAACGTCAAAGCCGTTAGGAGTTTTTTAGGACATGCTGGTTTTTACCGCCGATTCATCAAAGATTTTTCCAAAATATCTCGTCCGATGACAAAACTTCTTGAGAAAGAATCTATCTTTGACTTCGATGCTGATTGCATAAAAGCTTTTGAATCACTGAAATCTCAACTTACTAGTGCTCGGATCATGGTTTCACCTAATTGGTCACTACCCTTCGAACTTATGTGCGACGCAAGCGATTTTGCTGTTGGAGCTGTCTTAGGACAACGCGAAGGAAAACACTTTCGGCCTATATATTTTGCCAGCAAGACACTGAATAGTGCCCAGCAAAATTATACCGTCACCGAAAAAGAATTACTGGCTGTAGTTTTTGCCTTTGACAAATTCAGATCATATCTTGTGCTCTCAAAAACAGTCGTTTTTACCGATCATTCAGCACTCAAGTATCTGTTCACCAAGCAAGACGCTAAACCACGTCTTATTCGATGGATTTTGCTACTCCAAGAATTTGACATCGAAATCAAAGATAAGAAAGGAGCAGAGAATCTTGCTGCTGATCACTTATCCCGTCTCGAAAATCCTAATCTTGAGGAGTTGAAAGAAGAAGAAATCGATGATTATTTTCCCGATGAAACTCTCATGACCATCGACGGAAATGACGATCCTTGGTTTGCTGACTTTGCAAACTACCTCGCCGGAGGAATTCTCAGAAAAGGACTAACTCATGCTCAAAGAAGTAAATTCTTTTCGGAACTCAAATACTACTTTTGGGAAGAGCCATATCTTTTCAAAATGTGTCCCGATGGGATGATCCGAAGATGTGTTTTTGGTTCCGAAACTCGTAAAATTCTTGACGAATGTCACCATGGCCCAACTGGGGGACATTATGGTCCTTCCACCACAGCTAAGAAAGTTTTTGATGCTGGATTCTATTGGCCAACAATATTCAAAGAAGCACATACACTTGTTCAAAACTGTGACGCTTGTCAAAGAACCACCAATCTCTCTCGAAGGGATGAAATGCCATTAACAAGCATTCAAGTGTGTGAAATATTCGATATTTGGGGAATAGATTTCATGGGACCTTTCCCTAAATCCCACAAATTCGAATACATTCTCGTTGCTATAGATTACGTGTCCAAATGGGCAGAAGCTGAAGCTTTACCGACAAACGATGCTCGTGTCGTCGTTAATTTTCTCAAAAAGCTTTTCGCTCGTTACGAAATTCCCAAAGCACTCATAAGCGATCGAGGAACTCATTTCTGCAATCAACAAATGGAAAAAACCATGAAAAGATATGGAGTTCATCATCGATTTGCGACTGCTTATCATCTACAAACTAGTGGTCAAGTCGAAAATACCAACAGAGCTCTCAAAAGAATACTGGAAAAAACAGTAAAAGACAATCCGTCATTATGGGCAAGAAAACTTGACGATGCTCTGTGGGCATTTCGTACGGCTTATAAAACACCAATTGGTACAACTCCTTACAGACTCTTGTATGGGAAAACTTGTCATTTGCCGTTCGAAGTTGAACATCGTGCTTATTGGGCGCTCAGACATTGTAATACCGATCTCAAAATAGCTGGAGAGAAAAGATTTCTGCAATTGCACGAACTCGATGAATTAAGACTCCAAGCTTATGAAAACTCCAAACTGTATAAAGCCAGAACAAAAGCTTATCATGATAAAAAGCTACGAATTCGAAAAGAATTCAAAGCCGGAGATAAAGTTCTGCTTTTTAACATGAAATTCAAATTTAAAGCTCCTAAGTTACAACCAAAATGGTTTGGACCATATGTCGTTAAACATGGATATCCATCTGGGTATGTCGAACTCTATGACAAACAAGGTGGGAGTTTCATTGTTAATGGACACCGAATCAAGTTATACTACGACAAAGAGCAAACGAATGAAGTTTCAGTTGCGACAGTGTCCTGGAGACACCATGAGAATGAGTTCGAAACTATCACCTTTGTAGCACCATTTCCTGGAAGAATCCCACAAACTGTTCCATGGAAACCAACTGCTGAGTTCGTCTGGGACGATATTGAAGCTACTGGTGAAGAATTCATGTACATCCCCGAACTTTACAAAATGTTCAAAGCTGCCCTTGCAGCTAAATAAATTCGGGAAGACTCGAGTCAGGCTGATGATTCGATAATAAAACAAGCGCTTCTCGGGAGGCAACCCGTGTGTTTTAGATTTGATTTTCTATGGTCACTCCCAAAAGTTTTAAACCTTTGGTTGAACTTAAGTGTGGGGGGTGCCATCCTTTTAATAAAACCTTTTGTTTGTTTATAAGATTGTATGCAGGTAATGATTTCTCCAGTGGACGCCAGGAATGAAGAAGAAATTTTAAGCTGATAAACTCGTTGACATATCTGGTTTCATCTCTATTTTCCCTATTTCTATACTTTGAAGTTGGTTTATCATTGAGGACAATGTCTAACTTAAGTGTGGGGGGGGGGGGTGAATAGGAAAAATTAGAGTTTTCATGCTTAAATTTAAAATTTTGTTTGCCCTTGTGATCTAGTTGTTTTCACACTTTTAGGATTATCTATTAGAATAACTGGATCATTCCACTGGTAAAATTGGTAATATTTGAAATTTCGAGATGTGTTCTGATTACTATTGCAATCCATTCTGGGATCGATAACATTTGCTAACACATATTATACCCTTTCCACTAAATTGTGAGGATTTGAGCCTATTTCTTATTAGCATACATCTTTTATGCTTAGATCTTTTGTTATGAGTGTGCCGGTGATTTTATTTATTCTAGAACTTGTGCTTGTAAATCATTACCAGACCGCAGTGAGATTGCATTCGTGCGATATAAGTGAATTCGTGTGATAAAGAGGCACTTTAGGATTTAACCCAAATGGCCTTCCATTTTACATCTAATGATATATTAGCTAGCCTCATTGGTTAGTTAACCACCACATGGACCCATTTGTAGTGCTCATTTTTAGCACTAGATACCCCTAGTTACACCTTCTGAGCCATCCTTTTCATTTTTGCTTCACCCAGAAAATACAAAAAGATTTTACATTTTAAACCTTAGCCTATCCCATATCAATGTCTAACGGTTGGTTACTAGTCTCATGGAAAGTGAAGATTGTTCAAATGATTATGAGTACCACATCCTTTGTGATTGATTGAGCCATGCGTTATGTTATGTTCAAAAAAAATAATAAAATAAAAAAATAAATAAAAAAATAATAAATTTATTTAGTGTTGAAAGTATGGAAATAATAGCCAATGTGCTATGATCGAAGAACAATTGTCATGGCAAAGCGAAAAGCTGTGGAAAGTGGAAAAGAAGAAAGCAAAGCTATAATCATTTATTTGGTTCGTGAAATGTTTGATAGCTAGCAACTTGGGTATTAGACTTGATTTCATTTTTATTTTAACACCAATTTCATTAACATTCCCATGCCTTATCCATACCCTTAACCCTTAGCCTATCATTATAACCCGAATAAAAGCCCTCTTTAGATGTTTTTACTTGGTGCTCACGCCACGTCGGTGGAGTTTTGTTTCTTGTACAAGCTTATGGTATTAATCTAATCACGACTGAGCAATGATTGTGATTTATCTAGTTACTCCACTAAAAATGAGTGATTGAGTGAATTATATTCCATTATTTTTCGTAAGGTGTTTTGAAATGTTAATCATGCAAGAAAATCATTGGATATTGTCAAACATCTTGATGTTTCACCTTTATAAAGCATAATTGATGAATCCTCTCTCGTATTTATACTTGGTTGATTTGCATCACATTTTTCATAATCACGATCTTGTACCAGTGGATGTTTTTCCTAGATTTGCTTGAGGGCAAGCAAAGTTTAAGTGTGGGGGAATTTGATAACACTCAGATTGTGCATGTTTTTAGTAGCATTATGTGTACTTTTATATCTGTTATTTGGTTATATTTGCGTGATTTTAGTACTTAATCGTATCTAGAGATGTTTGTCTAGTATTTATAACCAAGTGCAGGGAAATGGAGGAAAATGTGGAAATATGCAGCTAATCGAAGATTCCCGTTTCAGTAAAGCTAAATCTCAAGGACCTTTGAAGACTTTAGTGATTGAAGAACCAAGTTCTACAAGACATAGTGAAGAGATAGATCAAGTTGTGTATCTCAGAAGATCCAACCGGATCCGGTTTCACCTTCAGCCGGATCGGTTGGAAGTTGGTCGGAATTAGTGTTTTTGCCATAACCGACCGATCGGTCGCAACCCGCAACCGGATCGGTCGGTGTGTTATTATTGAAGACCAACCAGATCGGTTGGTCATATGACCGATCCGGTTGGAGAAGCTGCAGTTGTCAAATCTTCATCACTAAGCTTCCCCTTTGCATCCAAACGATTCTAGGTCCTTCTCTTGGTGTATTCTAGTCCCTTCCTTACTCCTTGGAGGCCAAGTTAAGCATTTAACACCCTAGGCCTTGGAATTAGTATAAATAGAGGCTAATTGTGAGCTTATGAGACACACCTCAATTACAAATCTCTCTACTCATCAAACCAAGCCTTAAACTCTTAAAATTCGTCCTTAGAAATCCAGGGAAGTTTGGAGTTCCAGAAGTTCCACCTTTGGAGGCCAAAACACCAAGAAGTCCACCACGATCCTTTGGGAATCATTACTTCATCATTTGTAATCTTATTCCAAGCATTGTAAGACTTTTAATCATGTTTTCTAATGATCAAAGTTATGAGTTTATGTTCATGTTTGCTATGAGTGGCTAGTTTCTTTATACACTTGCTTAAATGATGTTGATTATCATATGATTAGTTAGTGATTGTGTTAACATGTTTTAATTCAATTTCAAGTTAATTCTAAGATCCAATTGTGCAAAAGTTTCATAGTGACATTTGTTAATCAAGTTTGGCTAATTGATAGTAATCGTTGGGGTCGAAAGAACTTAGTGTTTTTCAACTAGTCATAATCATTTTGTCTATGGATGATTGTTTTTACCCATTATTCTTGATTATACAAAGGAACTAAGGTGTGGTTGTAATAGAAATGCTTTTTGATTATCAAATTGGATTGGTTGGAAACATCTAAATGGTCGTAAGATTAGTTGTTGAGAATCAATTGTAGCCTTTTGTCTATGATCGGTTACCTTTTGTATTGACCATTTCTTAAGCAATTTGATGAACAAGTGGATGTTTTTGTGTTTAAGTTTATTGATGTAGACTTATGAAACTTGAATTGATCTTGAATTGATTGGTTAAACTTAAAGCTTGTTTTTATGAACTAAAATCTTGACGAAGGTTTAACTTGTAAGAACAATAGATTAGTTTTCAACTAATTATCACAACCAACATGTTAAGTAGTTAACACAATCACATTAATTTATGATATGATACTAGTTTAAGCAAGTGTAGTTTTTAATCATCTGAATTTCATTATATCTATTTGCTTTGTTATATGTTTTTGATAGACTCCGTTAATTCAAACTTGTGCTTAGATTCACTCAAATCCCTGCGAACGATCCCGACTTACCTTCATAATCTTGCTATAACGGACGAGTATACTTGCTCGTATGTGTTATTGGTAATATTGGTAATTCACCTTTTATAAATTTAAAACTTGCACCAACCGGGCACATCAAGTGTTCAAATTCATCATAGAGTTGTGATTCTCTGTCTTCCATAGTTAATTCAGAACCTGAGAGAAGCATCTTGACATTATCCCACACGGCCTTGGCTTCGGTGTTGTGATTGATCAGCTTGTAGATATCTTTTGGAAGACCTTGAAGTACGATGTTAGAAGCCCTGATATCAGCATCGAATCTCTTTTTCTCCTTATCATCGAGCTCATCATATGTCTTTGGTCTGTCAATTCCATAGATCATTGTTCCATCTTCAGCTGTATCAATTAAGTCTCTAGTAGTCTCAACCCGATACGGTCCTTCATCAATGGATTTGAGAATGTTGACTCCATTTTCCTTTCCAAGACAGTACAATCTGATTCGTTGAGCCCAAGAGTCATAGTCAGTTCTGTCAAGCATGGGTGGACGAGTATCTGAACCAGCTGCTTGAACATCCTCGGCAACAGTGGAGATGATTGTAGGAACGTTGGTAGACATGATGACAGATTAAACGGGATTTTATAACTCTATGATTCAACCGGGAAATAGATTCTTTCACGGGATTTTACTAAATCAAGAGAAAACCGTATTACAGACAGAGTTAGCCAAGTCGCTAAGAAAACCTGAACCAAGTCGCTAGGCACCAAGTCGCTAGTAAAATTTTGACAGCAAGTCGCTAAGCACCAAGTCGCTAAGTTGTCAAGTCGCTAAAGAACAACTCGCTAAGCACCAAATCGCTAGCAAAATTTTGACAGCAAGTCGCTAAGCACCAAGTCGCTAAGTTGTCAAGTCGCTAAAGAGCAACTCGCTAAGAACCAACTCGCTAACACCAACTCGCTAACAAACTTAAGTACAAGTCGCTAACTTTCACCAGTCGCTACCCGTAGTGGAGACTCCACTAAGTGTACTGTTTTTCGGCTTGTCTCAATAGACAAGTCGCTAGCTCAACTCGCTAAGGCCTTCAACTACAACTCGCTATCAAATTACAAAGCAAGTCGCTACCAAGAAAACTTGTCCGAGGCTTAAGTCGCTAGCAAGAAAAACACATAAACATCACTTTTCAATCCAAAAACAACCCAACCACGATGATTCAAGCTTAACAAATCAAAACCCAAGCACATACAATGATTCTAAACAAAAAACTACACTCAAGTTTCAAACTTTAACACTAGAAATGATCCAAATGATGCAAAAACCACTAAACTTTTTCAAACTCTAAAACCACCTAAAAGTCACTAGAAATCCAAAGATATGTAAGAGATGATCAAACCATGGCTCTTGATACCATTTGTAACATATTGGCTTTCACATATACATCAAACCAAACACAAAGTAGGCGTACAAAGAGTTCTAGAGAGAGAAAGTTAGAGGTTTAGGGAACTTTAGTGAGAGAAAGAAAAATCTTATTATGAGCTCCAACTCTCTACCTTGGAAGGTAGAGAGTATTTATAGTCTTACAATAAAACGCCACACAATGGGCTATGGATCAGGCATACAGTGGGTAAAGACCCGTCTGTCCTCCACGGTGTTACTTAACTAAATACTACTTAGCTTAAAAGAACTACGACTACGAGCTTTCTAACGATTACATTTGAGGTGACCGACTCTTTAATACCTGGAATTTCTAATTCCTAACAGATGTTATGTGAAATCGTATGGATGAAGATAACGTATAGATCTAAGAGTAATGCAAGTAAATAAAGTAAAGTAAGGGAAAGAAATGACACAACCGATTTATAGTGGTTCGGCTACAAGGACACCTTCCTTGCCCTACTCCACTCCCCAAGTCACCTACTCGAGAGTTCAAGCACTATGTCAACAAACTCCTTCAACTTGGCGGAGAAGCCTTCACGACATTGCTTACACCTTTTTCCGGTACAAAGCTAAATACCGAGTCCGTAACATGGAGGACCAAACCAACACGACTATTACACAACAAATATGTGAAATATCAAGTACAAGATCTTTGCTACAGAAATCTTGTGGAGGAACAAATCAATCAAGGACACCTTGCTTGGATGACTTGTAGAAAGCTCGTGATCTCGCCTTAGAGAAGGACCTATACGAGAATCATAATAGAAGAAAGAAGAACAACTCTCTAGATCAAGTGATCTTTTGTTAGAAGACTGTAAGAATATATGAGAGAGTTAGTAAGAAGAGGGGTGAAGAGAAATGAAGAAATGACTTTCTATTTATAGGCAAAAACATGCCACTGTTGCACGGATCCCTTGCTCAAGGGATCCGTCAGGGATCCGTAGGACGCTCCTCTTTGCCCATGGGTTTTTTGGTTATGGGTCATAGGTTATGGGTTGGTCCATGGGTATTTCATTAGATACAATGTATCTAATAGATGCAATGCATCTAGTCAAATGGATATGGGTCAATACCATGGGTTATGGATATGCTCCATGGGTTGTGGTTTTTACCCATCCTAATAAACTATTACAACAATTTGTATTAAATGACTATATGTAAATGTTTTACAAAAATAACATGTATCCTTATAATTTTACTTATGATAACATTATATATGTTATCAACAAAACAAAGAGATCGCTAAATATTAATAAACGTTTCTACGGTTTATTTGTATTAACAATTTGTTTAAAATAAAAATTGGATTAAAGGGGAAAAAGTGTATTTTTGGATTTTTGTCAAAAAAGGGTAAAATTATCATTTGGATTCGGGTGAAAGGGTAAAATGGTAATTTTACGTTTAGGTTAGGTTTTTGAGTCTGATTCCCAAGCTCACTCCCAAAAATGTATCCCGGGCTCTGAAAATATAGAAAATCATCTTCTCGGCTCTCTCCGCAAAGCACTTTTCCATTCCAAGCTCAATTTTGTTCGTTTTTTCCCTGTTTTCGATCCTTTGTACCTGAAATACATAAAAACACATTCCAAGGATATCTGAAGTATAATTGGTTATATTTCCATGTTTTTAGACGTTTTTGTGGGGTTTTCGGGCTTAAAATGATGAGTAAAAGGCCACTCATCATCCCCCCACACTATCAATTGCTAGTCCCTAGCAATCCGATCATATGAAGTAATGAAAGGATCAACAATACCAAGAATACCCCGTTTCGACTTTTTATTTACTACGAGAAATTTAAACTTGAACATAAATAAATAATATGCTTGATTTTCAAAACATGGCATCATGGAACGGGATTCACACAAAATGGGTTTCTCCGAGGAATTGTAATCTTCATCCTCTTTTTGATACTCTCAAACTAAGCTTAAACTTATGGTGCAAACATTTTTGTAAAATGCTAACACTACTTATATCTATAATCTATGTAAGTCGAGACTTAACTTTTTACTCCCGCAATTTATAAAATTTTAAGTGAGTGTGCTTATTTTCAAAAGTTTGACCATTGAAATCGACATTTGTTATGGTTGTTGTCCACTTAACTAAAATGCTAACTCACCGGAAACGACAAAAGTCTAAGGATCGAAAGGGCCTTTTCCATGTAGCGGATTTCTTCTCGGCACATCCCAAAACATCAGTTTTAAGTGACCGGGCTTTTGACACCTCACAGAGAATAGTACTGGAATCAGCGGGAATTCGATTCCAAAGATTTACGAGGCTACTGTTAAGTTAATACTAAACCTAAATGGATCACAACCGACGATGATTTAGAAATTCAAGATTCAAAGGTGAGATCACTCCATGTAGCGATTTTCTTCTCGGCTTGTCCTTTTAAGGAGGATAGGTTTTCACCCTCGAAAATAGTATCAGAGCTTTCGGGATCTTTGAAATAAAGGATTTCCAAATTACCGTCAAACTTTTAGACAACTTTGACGAATACGAGTTCAACTTCTGATTTAAATTTGAGAAAAAGCAAGTTTCGCACATTTATTCATAAGCAACATAGTACTTTTATTCACGCAACTCATATATTTTTTTCATTTTTCATTTTTCAACTTTTTTCACCTTTTTTTTTCACTTTTGACTTTAAACTTTAAACTTGCAACTTTTTGCATCATTCAAGCAACTTTCGATACTTTCATTTTGCAACATTATTCAGATTTTAAGAAAGTATGCTTTCTCGGAAATTTAAATAAAAGGTTGAACTCGGACTCTAAATCAATTTTGCTTAAAAACTTTTTATTGTAACAAGACAATTTGAATGTTCAAAAGTTTGACAACGAGCACGTATTTTAGTCCGTTTAATGATCTTCTGGGAAAAAAGCCATAGATTACTTATATAAGATCTAAAGAGAACTAACTACTCTACACTTAGCATTTTCATTTGCACAATGCGTAAAACCTTAGCCTAATGTTAAGAGAGCAGCTATATCAACACTCTAGCAGAGTCGGGATTCCCCTTGTTCTAGCCTAATCAAGACTAAACTACCATTAACACCGAAGCATTAATGCATTATTTTTGTGCAAAGCACTTCTTTAAATGTAAATACTTGACTTAAAACGATAAAAAATTTTAAAATTTTTGGTCAAAATGAGGGTGCTAGGGTACTAGAAGGTACAATGTGATCAAAATTCGCTTAGAATTCCCCCCACACTTAGAATTGAATATTGACCTCAATATTCAAAGTACCGACTGTAGCTGAAACTATAGAACGGAAAAAGGTAATACTACTAGCCAAGTGTGGGAACGAAATAGTTTTTCACAAAAGAGGATTAATCGTTAGTAAAAAGATCGGATATTGGGCGGCTGGATTGAAAACAGATGCATCAATCATCACGATTGTTGGGAAATTCACAAAATGGAGTTAATACTTATAGCTTTGGAAGTTAGTACTGATAGTGATATTAGAAAAGTATTAACTAGTTAGTACTGATAGTGCAAAAGTTAGTACTGATAGTGTTGAGTTTGTACTGTTCTACATTAAGAATGTCGTGTATGGTCTATAACAGCATATCTTCTATACCAATAGAAGATATGATATATTTAATACATAGTTATCTCTGTAAGGGATCTCCTTAGTGTATAAAAAGAGATCCTAGCTAGGTCAGAAGATATACACATACTCTAGCCGTCTTAAGAAAAGCTTCAAGGTTGTAAACCCTAGTACTAGGAGAGTACTCGTATTATTAATCAATAATATTGAAGGTGTTGGTGTTACATTTGTGTTTACATTAATCTTCTAAGTGCATTCAAGTAGATTCCACATACTTGTGTGTATCTATAACGAAGTTTCTCATTGTTGTTTTGGAACCATCCAAGGCAACTACACGTTTACAAGCTAAGTGTTCTAGATCCAAGGTTTGGGACTTCACAACGATCTACGGGAATCCTGAAAATAGAGAGCAAACACACAACAAGCAAACAACAGCAGGGGAATTCCCCCTACACTTAGTGTTAGAAAAAAGAAAAAGGATAGAATGATAGGCATGGGTTGCCAACCACGAAGCGCTACTGTTTTTGTTCACCTAGTCGCTAGCTTGACTCGACCCCGAATTCATTGGTTCATGGGGAAGGTTTAGAGATCCAAACAACCAATTGAGGTATGTACCCTCCAAAATAGTGTTTCAATCTATGGCTGTTCACTTTGAAGTTTGGTCCGTCGTTTTGAGATAACTCGACGGCACCATAAGGAAAAAACTTTGGCAACAGTGAACGGCCCAGTCCAACGGGTTTTAAGTTTCCCCGAGAAGATCTTTAATCCATAATTGAAAAGAAGGACTCGGTCACCAACGTTGCAAACGCGGTTCTTGATTTTGGAGTCATGGATCTTCTTTGTCTTCTCTTTGTAGATTAAAGAGTTCTCGTAGGCTTGATCACGAAGTTCATTTAATTCATTGATTTGAACTTTTCGGTGATCACCCGCGGACTTGAGATCAAAATTAGCATGCTTCAAGGCCCAATAGGCTTTGTGCTCGAGCTCGATCGGTACATGACACGCCTTTCCATACACAAGCTTGTAAGGAGTACAACCGATGGGTGTTTTGTAAGCGGTACGAAAGGCCCATAGTGCATCATCTAGCTTATCCGACCAAGAGGCACGGTTTTCTCCTACGGTCCTTTCAAGCATTCTTTTTAAACCACTATTTGAGACTTCCACTTGACCACTAGTTTGTGGGTGATACGGGGTAGCAAGACGGTGAGTGACACCGTACTTAAGCATGACTTTTGCAAATTGATCATTGCAAAAGTGCGTACCACGATCACTAATGATGGCACGGGGAGTTCCAAAACGAGCAAAAAGAGATTTCAAAAATTTCACAACTACTCGGGCGTCGTTGGTGGGGAGTGCTTTCGCTTCCACCCATTTAGACGAGTAATCGACTGCCACGAGTATGTACTTGTTCCCTCGAGAAGACGGGAACGGCCCCATGAAGTCGATGCTCCACACGTCAAAAATCTCGCACACTTGGATTGAATTTTGAGGCATTTCATCCTTTTGCGAGATTTTGCCTTGACGTTGACAAGCGTCACATGATTTAACTAAGTCATGGGCATCGTGATAGATTGTGGGCCAATAGAAACCGGAGTCAAACACCTTTTTGGCGGTGTAGTTCGGGCCATGATGTCCCCCCCTGTGGGTCCATTGTGACAAGCGTTGAGAATATCAATGGCTTCTTGGCTGTGAACACACCGTCGGATGACTTGATCCGCACAGACTTTGAATAAGTAGGGGTCGTCCCAAAAGTAATGCTTAACATCTTTGAAGAATTTACTCTTTTGTTAGGTTGACATCCCTTTAACAATGAAATTCCCGCATGGGAGTTTGCAAAGTCGGCAAACCATGGGGTACTCGAATCTCCACCTAGAGATACCACATTAAGTGTCTCGAGAGGAAATGTTTCATTTATTTTCTTCTTCTCGAGCACACTTTGGTGAGGATTTTCAAGACGGGATAAGTGATCAACCGCGAGGTTCTCGGCTCCCTTTTTATCACGAACGATGATATCAAATTCTTGTAGGAGGAGAACCCACCGGAGCAATCTCGGCTTTGCATCTTGCTTAGCAAAAAGATATTTGAGGGTCGAGTGATCCGTATACGCTATGCTTTTAGACAAGATCAAGTATGGCCAGAATTTCTCGAAAGCATACACCATGGCTAGTAATTCTTTTTCCATTGTAGTGTAATGTGCTTGAGCTTCGGTCATAGTTTTGCTAGCATAGTGTATAGGCTGAAAATGTTTTACTTTTCGTTGCCCCAAGACCGCACCTAGAGCAAAGTCGCTAGCGTCGCACATAAGCTCGAAAGGTAGGTCCCAATCGGGGGCAACTAATATCGGTACTTCCGTAAGTTTTTTCTTTAAAGTTTGAAAAGCTTCAATGCACTCTTTGGAGAAGATGAACGGAGCATCTTTTTCAAGAAGACGGGTCATCGGCCGGGCTATTTTCGAGAAATCTTTAATAAATCGACGATAGAAGTCGGCTCTTTGGATGGTTTAGCTTACAACTACTCAAGGAGTCATATTCTAAGGTTCACAAAGATTTAATCAAGCATTAAGTACACAACGAATGACCTATCGCATTACTAGATCATTAACCAACTAAGATAAGAAACAACCAATCAATATTCAATAATTAAGTTTCATATTCCCTAAGCAAACACACAAGTAAATTAGCCGGACATGGAAAACATGCAAGCATACACACAAATAATCAAAGACATAATTGTATTAATGAAGTAAAACACTTATCTTGGTGTAAGATAGGGTTTGGAACCCTAAAATACTGTACAAGACAGCCTTGGTTCGGTTTAGGTTTTTACTCCAAAAGACTACACACTAATACTGAAAAATTCGGATTCTATATATAATATTACACATGCGACGGCATCACTTTATGTTTTGTGACGCCGTCGTGTCGCCGTCATTAGGGTTTCGTCTTGGCCACGTTAGACTTGCGACGGCGTCACCTTATGCTTGTGACGCCGTCCTCTTCAGCTTCTGACGCCGTCTGGATTACATCTAGGCCGTCTGAGTTGCGACGGCCTACTCTTTTATAACTTGACGTCGTCACTTGAAAATGGGAGTTTTGGCTTCTGTCCCGTCACAAAGATCCTCCGACGGCGTCACACTTAACACCTGACGCCGTCACCTTATGTTTTCAGCAGCTTTGAGTGTCTCGATTCTGACTTTGGCCATTTTCTTCGTATAATCGCGCCTTTTCGTCCAAATAAGTGCCATTCCAGCATTTTGCCTTCAAGAGACCTAAAAAGTGAAAAGGAACGATATTAAGCAATAACGGATACAAAAGTGATCAAATAAGGGCTTAAACGACCCCTCAAAAAGGTAGCTTTTAAAACCTTATCAGGTGATCACTATAAAAAATTTAGTGGTAAGCGTAGTGATAAACGTGAATTATTATATGAAAATGTTCGGTCTGAAAATTGACCCAATTGTATCTGAAAAGTATTTAAACATAAAAATAGCCTAATACACCATCTAAAGGTCAGTGAGCATAAAAGTCTCTGATAAAGATCAGAGAGGGTGTCACTTCATAATTATCAATATGAACCTGATAGTTATGAAAAGTGAGATACTCCTTGATAGTTATTAAAGAATATGTTTTCCTTATTATTATTCAGAAGGTGTTACTCATTGATAACATCAGCGAGTGTTATATAAAGCTCAACCAACTGTCTAGCTTCAGGGACGTCAAAGAATAGCTGAATAAAGGCTTCACAAACTGATGCGGTGTCAATGAGTGATGTACAAGGAGCTACAAGCAACACCTGGGTCACTGAGATCTGGAAAATGTTTCTCTGACTCTGAATACTTTATTCAGTTTTAACAACCTCAACATCTGAATGTACGGGCGGGAAACATCTTGAAGAAGATAAGTTTGAGTACTTATCGATATACGAGAAAGCAAGCATTGGGACTATAAGCTGTCAAATCGGGTAAACCTAAAGTACGTTCAAAGCTACCCTATTAGGCACATGCCTATCTATAGCAAGTCGGCAAGTTACTATGTACCCATTTGCATCCACTGTTTCCCCCTCTATTTAAACCAAAGGTTGTAACCGAGCTAAGTCAAGATTTAAACTTAGAAAATAATACAAAGTATTATAGTTAGGATCATCATCTCCTAGGAACAATAAAGCAAAGCTAACTGCCTCTTGTTGTCTAATTTTGGAGAGTAATCTGTCATTAACTGAGATAGTCTTTCGTAAGCTATCTCTTGTAAACCTTTGATTCATTTATAATAAGATTTATAAAGTTCAAAAGTACAAATGGTGTTATTAGTGTATATGAGTCGTTCTCAAGCAAACCCAACCTCATTTTAATGGTTAGCAGTTTTCGTCATTTGCTAAAACTGTTGTTCATATCATTCATGGTTTGCATGAGCGTGCGAGGAGGGACCCAACAAGTGGTATCAGAGCGGGTGGTATGTGCTAAAACACATACCATTTCTTTACCAAAATAGACCCAAAATAACCAGAAAAGAGCCATTTATGCCTAATAGTTGTTGGTTTCTTGAGTTTATGCATGTGCAGGTATGGATATGGTAAAACACACAAAAGAAAGACAAATCAGACAAAAAACCGAGCACGAGAAGGAAGAGAGGGCAAAAGCTGAAGCCGGGAAATCAGAATTGAGTGAATTTGAAGTTTTGGATGCTCAGCGGATGATTTTTGAAAGATTGTATCAACTTTGAAGAAATGACGAATTTAGCCCCTCACGTTTTGCAAAGTGTCAGAATTTAGCCTTGAAGTTTCAGAATTGACAAGAATGGTCCCCCATATTTTTCTCATTGGCAGAATATACCCTTGTGCTAAATTTCCCAAAAATCCCTTTACACTTTCCCTAAATTACAAATTAAACCCTTGAAATTATAAAACCTTATCATTTTAATCCTAAAATAAACCATGAGTCCAAAAGTCAAATTAACCCTTTCATAATTCTATGACCAGTCAACACCTAAACCTTTTTGAACCTACACCTCATTTGGACCCCCAGTCAAAATCCCACGAACCCTTTTACTTACCCACGGTCAAATACAGTCAAACCTAATAAAATATTACCCAACTATTTACCCGCCTATTTTATCCCCAAATAAACCCAACTAAGAACCCTAATCTTCCCTTCACCCAATTAGCCAAAATCATTAGAATTAAAGGGCAAATTCGTACAATTGCCTGACACATGCTGACACAAGAATGCCACCTTGGCAATTCGTGTGCCAAGGTGTGCTCTCATTGGTTGATGGGACGTGGCTAATCAAATAGAAGGCTGTGATTGAAAGGTGACTGATGGGATTGAGATCAATGGATGAGATGCACTGAAAAGAAGCACAAATTCACCCTTTGGAAGCTTCTGAAAGCCTTGAGCTCAGCTATTTAAACCCCCGAATTTCACACAAGATGGCATGTAGAATTTGAGTAGTAGAATATAGTGTTTAATTCTGTTGTTAATTAGTTTTCAACTTTTAAATTGTATTTCTGTCTTTCTAATCAGTTCTTATTAATGAAAATTACTTTTTAAGTGTAAAATCTCAATAGCTCTCAACTTTTTGTTTTAATCATTTTAGTAGCTTATTAAACTCTGTTTTAATATCCTTAGCTTATTTCATCATCAGTTTCAGCTTGTTTTATTCCTAAATCAAAAATCACAAAAAAATTCAGAAAATACTTGAAAAAAAAATGTTTAAATCTATTTCAAAACCTCATTAAGCTTAGTCTACTGTTTGATTAAGCTTATATAAGCTTTACATAGCTTATTGTAAGTTTATAAGTACTTTATACTCACTTCTACATTCAAATAAATCAAATCAGTTCTAAATATACCTAAGCATTGATAGTGGAAAGCTTAGGAAGTGGCTGTAAGGGATTAGCCAGAAGGACTTTACCAGCTTATTCTTTGAATAAGCTGGAGCTTGTAGCTGCCCTTAAATGGGAACCTCTGTTCAGCTGAGGTTGCAGATGAGTTCATATTTTTGATTTTTGCTTAATTCTGCAATTCATAGATTCAGTAGTTAGATCTGTTAGCTTTAGCTTGTAACTGTTTAAGTAGCTTATTTGAGTTTAATTCTAGCTTATCTCATTAGATTTAATCATGTTCTAGCTTAATTTGTAGTTCTGTGCATTTAACTGCTTTCATCTGATCATACTGCATAAATTGGATGTTAGTGGATTTAGTTTGAATTTGTTGTCTTAATCTCATACAATAAGTCTAGTTTGATCATTGGAATATGAGGATTGATTGTTGGTGGTTTAGATTTGGGATTTGTAAAGTTAAATATCAAAACAGCTTAGTAAAGGTGTGTTTGGATAAGAGATTAAAATTGTGTTAGAGGAAGGTATAGTGGTTGTTTACTGTTGCATTAGACTTATCTAGGTTCATTTAGTTAGGTTAGATCATAAAATTACATCTGTGTTCAATCAAAAGTCAAAATCAGCTTGGATCTCTTTTAAATATCACATCAGTTAGTTTAATATTTGCATAAGCTCTCATATGGTTGTAGGGTTAGTATAAGCAGCATAATTAGGTCATATTATAGCTTATAACATTAGCTAGAGTAATTTAGTAGCTTGCAAAGTTCATTAAAGTCAACATTCAATTTCTGTTTTAAAAGTCAAAATGTTCATAGAAGTTTTCTGAGAGCTGCCCCTTTTACATTTTAAAAATCTTCACATTAAGACCATTTTACCTGAAACTTGGGATTAAAGATCTTTGGTTGGTTGTGTTATTGAAGGTAATTTTAGTTTATTTTTATAATTTTTCTATAACAGTTAAAATTTGGCTTGAACTTGATCTGTTTTCACAAAAGTGTCTTGTGCACCAGCATAAGCTGCTGACACAGCTTCTTTCAGAGCTTCTAGCAAGCTCATAAAAGCTCCTATTAAGCTGAAATTTGGTCTAGAAGCTTTTTGCTAGGTGAACTTTAGGTTCCATCTTCTGGTTTTCTGTTTTAGCTTATTTTGAAGCTTATTCATAAGCTGAAAGTAAGGGAGTTGGGACTATTTGGTTGATAGCCTTTAGAAATTGAAATTGAGTTTTCAGCTTAAAGCTTGTGCTTATTTGGTAGTTTTTAGTTGCATTAGGTTGAATTCAGTTGGTTTTAGCTTCTTCTAGTTTGTTATAGCTTCTGGTAGTCTACTTTAGCTTTTAGCTTATTTCCTATAGCTTAACTAATATTAGTTAGTATACAAGTAGTTTAATCTGCATTCACAACTTGCATTTGATAATTTTCATAGCATATCTGTATTATTTAGGACTTTTCTGGAATTTTTCATAATTTTCCTAGCTTATTTACTATTAAAATTGTGATAAAAGCTTATTTACTATTTTTCTGCTTTTAATTGAAATAATTCAGAAAAGGTTCACAAAAATATAATTTTAATTTTCTTAGATTTAGATAAATCAAAAAGACATAAAAAAATATTTTTCCAGATTTTTCCTAGTTCAAATAGTATTTTTTTAGCCATTTAATTAGTTTTAAATAGTTTAAATTCATAAAAAATAGAGAAAAAGTCAGAAAAATATAAATCCAGTTTTAAAAATTATTTTTAGTTAGTTAAGATTTTAGAAAAATATTTTTGTAATTTTCTTTCAAGTTTTCATAATTTTAAGCATTTTAAATCTATTTTAAAAGTCCAAAATTAGTTTTAATTCAAATTAAATCAAGAAAAAAAAATCATAAAATTTAGTTTTAAATTTTAGATAATTTTTAAAACATATTCTTAGCTTTAGAAAAATATTAGTTCACTTTTAGAGGTTAAAATAGATTAGCTTGCTTTTAATATACGTTTTAATAATTACGTTAATTGCATTTTAGTTTAAATTTACATAATTAGTCGTAATTACTTGTTTGCATCATAGATTTAGTACTTTTAATTGCTTCCCTTTATTTTTCATTGCCCCGTAGTTTATAAATCAATCATAAATCCTTTTTCCTCATTCAAATCCCGAATTACGCGACGTGAGTTGAAAATTCCATTCATCTCTCGCTAGTAACGATCCCGGGACTCAAATCTAATACATTTGAGTTACCCAATACTACAAAATACTATAATTGGTCTCTTTCCTAAGAATCAGCAGGTAGGTTTTTCTTAATCCAGATCCGTTTTTGATTGACCGCTAATAATATATAGTCGTTCTTCAATGACGGCTAATAACACAAAATAAAAACCATCCTCTTCAAACCCCACGAAAATACACCCTTCCCGACAATAGTCCTGCTTCATTTCTACAAGATCGAGTGCCATCAAGTCGATCTTATACAAATGAAAGCTCCATCAGCCTCATCTCCTGCCCTTTTAACCACCCTCTCCTCAGTACTACATTTTTGCAAGTACCTATGATCAGAAATCTATGAATAAATGATTTTATACTGAAATTATGATCATAGGTCAGTGTAAAAAATGTGAGTATAAACTCTCACAAACTGAGAAGAGTAGTTCTGCTTGATATGGTAAAATGGTTACTCTTAGAAGCAGCAAATCTTAGGTTAAAGGAGCATCAAGGGATATTAATGGAGCTTCCGAGGATGTTGTTGATGAAGAAGCACCTGGGAGAAAGATGGTATGTCTTCAGAAGCACTGAAAAGTTGCATCAGGAAGTATTCGCTGAAGTCGCGCAGTCCCTGATCCACATGAACGACGCTGAACACAACTACAACAAGGGGGACAATCTTCATTGATTTTTCCTTCTCTTTACTTTGTTGTACATCAGTTGTAAGAATAAGCCATTATGCTCACTTACAACAGATTTATGCTTAACTTTTGGCTATCTCTGTAATTTCACAAGGGGAGACTGTAGGGCAGAGTAACTGGCCCTGCAGTCTCTAAAACATTTCTAGATAGCCAAAGCTATCCTCAGGACCCTGAACCTGTAGTGACTCATAGCCCTAGATTTTGATATGTTTACGAGTCTAACCCTTATTCAGCAACAAGAAGAGCTGAAACAGTGATGACTTGGATTTATGACAACTGATAGATCAAGATCCAAGTCTATATCATCTTGAGCTACAATAAGGATTTAGACTGTGCTTATTAAATTTCCTTATTGTAACTCACTAAGTAAGAAGAAATCGTTATGCTCACTTACTACTGATTTAGATTAGGCTATTTGTATATTCAAATAGGGGGAGATTGTTGGGTTTGAAATTCGATCCAATTGTCTCTAACAAGTATTTAAATATAAAATAGCCTAATACACCCTCCAAAGGTCAGTGAGCATAAATCTTTGATAAAGATCACAGAAGATGTCACTTTATAACTATCAATATGAACCTGATAGTTATCAGAAGCGAGATACTCTCTGATAGTCATCAGAGAGCATGTATCCCTGATTATTATTGAGAAGGTGTTACTCACTGATAAAATCAGTGAGTGTTGTATAAAGCTAAACCAATTGTCTAGCTCAAAGACCAGCTAAAGAAAACGCTTTACAAACTGATGTTGTGTCAGTGAGTGATGTACAAGGAGCTACAAGCAACACCAGGGTCACTAAGATCTGGCAAATGTTTTTTCTGACTCTGAAGACTTAATTCAGTTTTAACAACCTCAACCTCTGAATGTATGGGCGAAAAACTTCTTGAAGAAGATAAGTTCGAGTACTTATCGATATGCGATAAAGCAAGCATTGGACTATAAGTTGTCAAATCGGGTAAACCTAAAGTATGCTCAAAGCTAGCCTACTAGGAACATGCCTATCTATAGCAAGTCGGTAAGTTGCTATGTACTCATGTGCATCCACTGTTTTCCCCTCTATTTAAACAAAGGTTGTAACTGAGCTAAGTATAGATTCAAACTTAGAAAATAATACAAAGTATTATAGTTAGGATCCTCCTCTTCTAGGAACAAAAAAGCAAAGCTAGCTGACTCTTGTTGTTTGATTTTGGAGAGTAATCTGTCATAAACCTGGATAGTTCTCCGTAAGCTATCCCTTGTAAGTATTTGATTCATTTATAATAAGATTTATAAAGTTGAAAAGTACAAATGATGTTATTAGCGTGTATAAGTCGTTCTCAAGCAAACCCAACCTCATTGTTAATGCTCATCAGTTTTCGTCATTTGCTCAAATTGTTGTTCATATCATTCATGGTTTTCATGAGCGTGCGAGGAGGGACCCAACAGAAACTGATGTAATGACAACGATTTTCGTCACGATAACAACTAGTTTAAAACAAGATATACAATGTTTCAAGTCATGTCCTGAAGCTAGAAGATAACAGACAGCGTATCAAGAAGAGAATGCTTAAAAGATAATAATCGAAGTCCTCAATCCTTAGATAAAAATATATAAGGAATCATGTCAAAACTGTTGTCATCACAAACAAAACACTTTGCAACATTGTAAAGATGCTTCCTCATTCTTTACCAGCAACACTCGTAGTAACGTATATGTATGTCGAGAGTTTTATTAACCTGATATTAAAGATAACTACAATACAGAAATATGCAACTTTGAAAAAAATGGCAAATTAGAAGTTCAATTAGTACAAAATATTGAGTTTTAAGAAAAGATGTCATTGAGGATTTTCATCCTTAACAAAACTGATAACGCTCAAAATGAGCATGTTTTTAGTAGCGTTATTGTTAGTTTTGTGTATGATAATCGGTTATATTTACACATAATTGTTGCAAAAGTGCAAAAGAAGCGTATTTGTATGTGAATGTAGCCAGGTATCGTAAAAGGCGAAGAAATGACGATTTCATGCACATTTGGATAATTCCTGAGAAAGAAAAGATAGGTGAGAAGGCTCAAGGACTCGATGATTGGAAGCACAAGAATTTCTAAGTATCTACATCAAATAAATATCAAGTTTTATCCTGGAAATCAGCATCAAAAGCAAGGAAAAATTCATGCGTCGAGAAAAGTCAAGAAAAGTCAAAATATGTTGTACGGAAGGCATCCAACCGATCGGTCGGAGCCCGCAACCGAATCGGCTGGGAAATGGTCAAAATGCAACCGAATCGGCTGCTTCGCAACCGATCCGGCTAGGGAAGCTGCAGTTACATTTTCTCTCATTTATGGATGCCATAACTTCTATTAATCATTGGAGTCCGATCATTTCTAGTTAATAACTCATTGTGGACGTTTTTGGCTTGTTGGTGAAGAGTTCCTAGCTATATATTGCACCTAGACTTAGTAGTTCAGTGTGACACACCCAAAAGAGTAATAGGCTTACACCAAGACTATTACAAAACACTTTTATTCATCCCAAAAGTCCTATTTCATCTGTAAAACGTCCAGGAGTGTGGTGAGAACAATTCTCAACCATTTGGTAGTCATTTGGAGTTGTACGGGTAGTATAAGGCGATTGGAGACGTGTGGTTGCTATAGTTCCACAATTTTCTAGTTCTTGTAATCCGAAGTTTAGGTATTCTAATGAACTTTGTCATGAATCTCTATTCTTATGAATTATATGAATTACATGGTTACTATTGTGTTATGTTATGGTTTTAATGGAGTAATTCTTGAGTATACTTGTGTGTAAGGATGTAGGCAATTGTAGGAGTGTTCTTATATATGTGATGCATGTAAATGAACTTGTTTAATGAGTTTGTTGGAATAACTACTAGTCTTGTTTAATTTGCTGGTAAAACATTTTTAAGATAAAGGACCGAAAGAATTTCTCTTATATTTTATTCCAAAACGTTAGTGACAAACTAGTATGGGGATATGATAATTGACACTCATCATATTTGTTAAAACAAGACTAGAAACGATTTCATCACGTAAAGGTCGAAAGTGTTCGTAAGAACAAGTTGAATAAGAATCTTTTACAAACAAATGGATTTTCTAAAGAATAATCATTGGGTTAAGGACCGAAAGGATTATCTATGTGTTTTTATTCTTAAAATGATTTCTACAAAACATAAACCATGGATTGGAAATCATTTGCTTATGATTTGTGCATTGCATCAAGTTGACACCAAGCTTTCATTAACACTCTTGATAATTGACTATGGACTTCACACAAGTATATGTTTTTTTAATTTGGATTTTATAAAAAGCATCACTTTGAAGAAAGCCTTGACAAGCTTTCTTGTCTCAAACAATTTAACAAACTAAACGCTAATCCCTTGGGACGATCTCGACTTACCCACCTTTGCTATCACGAACGAGTATACTTGCTCGTATGTGTTAAAGTAATTACCCGGATAAAATGTGTTTATAAATTTTTAAAACTTGCACACGAGAGACACATCAAAAACCTAAATATAAAACACAATGAATGAAGCTTAGCCATCATACAAAAGATAAATTCTTCGTCGAGTTTAACAAAATAACAACCAAAATGACAAACATCCCAACGCTACAAAAATAGAAGACCAACGACTTGCTTGATTAACCAAGCAACATCCAATAGTGTAAATCCCATCAAGGATTTTCAATTTTAAGTTTCATAAGTTTTGTATTTGTTGAAGACTCGGCAGCAAGCACATCTCTTTCACGTTTACCCATAGAACTTGATGGGTTATTTGGATTAGCATCACTCAGAGGCAACCAATCTCCATTACCATCCTATTGCGTTTATTTACCTTAGAACAAATTCAGGTTGGATAGTTTTACACTTACGACAAATTAATGTATCACCATCCTCATCGGTAACATCAATATCTCCAAGATAAGCAACCTGAGATTTACAAACTTTGTTTTTGGCACACTTTATACATTCAAGATGGCAAGAATCAAACTCGTGTTCAATGGATATAACAGTGCCCATCACTACACATGCACTTTCCTGGAAAGTTTCGGAGAATTATTAGGCACACATTTAGCTACTAAAAAGGTTTTGGCTGAAAAAATAAAATATTTGGTACCTTTTTAAGTTGACTAATCTCATTAATATATTTTCTCTGGGTATAAAAGAGAAAATCATCACGAATAGAGCAGATTATCTTGCTAGATAACTGAATTGAATTTATAGCTGATGAATCTTGACCATTGTTATGGAAGTTATCACGAAGTGTGATGATTGGATGGCTGGATAGTTGACGTAATTTTCGAGGTGATGAATCTTGACCATTACTCATAATTAGCCTAAAAAAACATTTACATACTTAATAAATAATATTAAATTGCTTTAGGAGAAAGGGAGATTAATTAAAAAAACATACCTCTTCTGAAAATCAACAATTTCCTGAATGTCCTCGTTTATAAAGAGACGACTGACCAAAGGAGCATTGTGAATTGTTCGAGTGCCTAAAAATGTATTATCAAGTAGTTAACTAAATGATTGAATGGTCATATTATATGTCTAGTAACTCAAAAGTAAATAGATACAAAAAAACATATGTAAAGATGAAAACTCATCCCACGCTTCTAAGTCACAATCATGGCTTATATGGGTGTTCAAACAGTCGGGTTTTAGTTTAATGGAGTTAGTCATTTTGGTTTATTTGGTTTTAAGAAAATTTCTAAACCACCCAATACCCAAAACAAACATGTACAAAACCAATCCAAACCAACCAAAAGGTTGAGTTAGCAAAAAGTGGCTTTAAAATTTAAAAATCCTTTGAAGCATGTGTCACAATTCTCAAATTCCGGTCATTTCTTAAACTCAATATTCATCATATTAGTTCATGCATGATTTTTCATTTCACGTTAAACGCATAATTTCATATTAAATAAACGCTATCGCGTAAGTTATTATTTTGAACATTTAATCTGATACTTCCAAAAATGATCCCGACACATTTTTATACTTACATTTAGTTTATAAAAATAATATTTTGAGTTTACCTAGTGTTTTAAATTTATTTTGTATATAAATCGTTAAATTTATATTATTACGACACTTTTCTTAAAAACTACACGATAATTATTATATCACTCAAATTTTACAAGAAATGTATTTTTACAATTTATATGATCTCAATATACTTTACTTTGATCCATTAAAACTTATTTTAGTCAATACTACTCTAATTTCACAACTATATACAAGTTACAACATATTTTCCTTAACTACATTTTTCTTACAAACAATTATATACATTTATATATACAAAGAGAAAAAAAATATATATATTTTACAAATACTTCCCCCCTTGGCCGACCAAGGGGGGGTAGGCATTAATTAAGTTGGTAAAAATTTCTAACTTGTATAGATATATACTCCAAGTATCCTACTTTCATTCATTTCTTTCACAATCAATAATTCAAAGTTCTATCAAAGTCTTTCTCTCTTTTCTTCCTCTCCCAAAACCGGTCACCATTAAGGAGCAAGGAGATCTTCTTCAAAAATCTTCAAGTAAAGTTTTAAACAATCTAGTATACACTCTTAATCAAGGTTTTGAAATAAAAACCTAGGGTGTTTAGGTTTAATCCTTTGTTCTAGTCACCTCATCAAGTAACTAGTAAGCATATCATTTTCATTTTACATATTTCATTATCATTTCATATCTATTTCATCATTTTTTTAGCAAGCATGCAAAACTTATGGATATTTATACCATTTTTACATTGTTTTTAGAGTTTTACATATATAAGTCATCCTATAATTTATCCCTTGTTATATATTAGTCTTGATGATGTTTAGGAACCCATGACACCCTAAGAAGGTGTATGGTAGGATTAGAATAGCTTTGGAGTTGTTTTGAAGGGATTGGAATAGGTTTAGTACGAGAAAAACTCTTTTCGACAAGTCTAAAAAGTGGTCTGATCTTATTTTGAATTTCTGGAAAATCCGACAGTAGACATAAATTTTTGGCCTAGATAATTAGAAAATATACTTTAAAACGAATCCGTGGCCGCTTGAACGGATTAAAACGGAGTTATAACGAAGAAGTTATGAATTTTTCAAGTTTGACGACGAAATATATATTTTCTGAAAATTTCAGCAAACTGTTTTTGTATTGTACGAGTCAAAAACGAGTCTTAAGCTTTATAAATTATTTCGACTTATCAAAAATATATTAGTATACTTTAATACGAAGCTAAGGACGTATAATACGTAGAAAACGGATTTGTAACGACTAAAATATACACGTTTTCACAAAATTGCCGTAACTTTATTATTTAAGAAAAACTATATTATTTCTATTATACAAGTGTTACGGTAAACAAGTGACCATATTGAAGGCTATTTTTAACATTGACGTAGAACTTTTTACAAAGCGATGTCTTCTAGTAAAAGTAAGATTACCAAGCATATTTTCCAAAATGACCAACCGTTTGTATAGCGGGGTTGTAATGAATTAACTACGGTTGCTTAAACTTTGCCGAAATTCACTTTTAAACTATATTTTGGACAAAACTACCCTACTTAACCTATATTTTTCTCTATGAACGGGACCCCTAGGATAAAAACTTAAATGCCAAAACTTTGAGATTATGATACGAGCTTTCCAAAACCGTTGAGTTCGTTTCCTAACGCTCGACGTGCACCATTTTACGACTAGCTTTTAGAGGCCGTTTTTGTTACTTTCATGGAAATTTCAACGACATTATTTTACGACGAAAAGTTATATTCTCTTAATAAATAACTAAAAGTCTATCGTAGGATATCGATTAAATGAAAATACATGTGAAGTAATTTAAAAATGGTCAAGACGTTAAAAGATTATATTTTCGACGAGAAGTATTGTTTTCAAAAATACATAAGTGGTATAAATATCATCCGAATTGCGTGCATAACATTACATCATGACTTATTGCATATCATATCATTCATAATAGGTCAGTTTCGAGATTCACGCTACATTTCGGTGTAACCACTTTTGTCATCGCATCTATTCATCAAGTGAGTAATCACACCCCCTTTTTACCGTTTTACTATATTTTGGGGCGAAATGCATGAACCGTTCTTGAGCTAAATTGTTTACTACTTTTATTAACTAGTTTGACTAGAACTTGTGAACTTGAAACAAATCCTTGAACTTAATTATGAAATAATGCCTTACTTGAACTTATTGAACCGTACATGTTATGACCTTGACCTAAAGTCTCCTATGTCCGGAGCATCACTATAAAGTCTCCTATGTCCGGAGCATCACTACAAAGTCTCCTATGTTCGGAGTATATCTTTGGGAAGAGGCACCCAGTATATCTTTGGGAAGAGGCACCCAGTATATCTTTGGGAAGAGGCACCCATTATATCTTTGGGAAGAGGCACCCAACATAACTTTGGGTAGTGGCACCCAGCTTAATTTGGTTTCATCAGTAGCATCCCTGAATTATTATATTCGCGGTTCTATATTGTGAACTATTATGACCGCTTATACTTGACTACTTCATACGCTATATTTTGTGCAATGGGTTGTGAACACACAGGTTGCAAGTTTTGTATGGGCGGAACTTGGAACTGAGTGAATTTACAATGCCTTTGCTTTGTGGACTATTTTTCGTTGACCGAAAGCTTTGAATTTATCTTACGAGTTTTCTTAATTTGCTAAACATGTTTACTCACCAACTATTTTCATAGTTGACCCGTTTTTCTCTCATGCATTTCAGGTGATCGTTAGTAAGCTTTTTCTACCAGGTCTTGCATAATGAAGTTTTCACTTGTCAATACAAATCGTTATGTAATAGAACGCAATATTTTGGGAACTAAACTTTGTAATATATTTGCCGATGTCGGCTAAACTGGTGTTGTAATGGTGTACTCTTTCTTTTAAATCTTAACGTTGGTATGTTCTATTATCTTGTGCTTATGTTCCTTTCCGTTACACCTCGTGTTTCCGCCTCCGGCGAGGGTGTGACAGATTGGTATCAGAGCTAAAGGTTATAGAGAATGCCGATTTTTCAAAAATAAAAATCACAGCTATAACCGGAATAAAGTTTTAAATAAAACACCGAGCGTCATCCGAGTCAATTAGTCCTATCATTGCATCGTTACTCATAAATTAAACATAGCCTGATCAACTATGTCTAATTTATGAAGAACCATGCAATGATAAGAGTGATAGTTTTAAATCATGTTTAGTCGAGTCTCTAGAGTCTGGTCACCTGAAACTGCATTGGTCGGGTGGGTATGCATTGCATGATTTTATATTCACGTCTACATTACCGTATCTTATTTATACCCTCTCTTTTCCATCTTTCGACTTGTTAGACATAGCATGTCCCTGATCCTGTCATATTTCGACCACTATAACACACATTACCACCGTTCTGCACCTCATCTGACTTCGTTCGAATGTCGTTTACTCAACCCGATGTTTTGGTCCACTGTAGGATCATGGCTGCAAGAAACACACGCTCAGGAGGCAACGACAACGACAACCCAAACAACAATGACAATCCAAACAACAACGCGACTGGAATAGCGGATCTACTCACCCAAATTATAACACATCTCGATGCTAGACGAACCAACAACGGAGAAGGTACTTCAAACGCTGGTCAAGGATGCAGCTACAAAACTTTCATGACATGCAAGCCAATGGAATTTCATGGTACTGAGGGTGCCATTAGACTGCTAACCTGGTTCGAGAATGTTGAGTCGAAACTTAGTATCACGAAATGTACTGAAGGAAACAAGGTTGAGTTCTCTGCTGGTCTACTACAGGGTCGAGCATTGACCTGGTGGAACAACCAATTGCAGACTAGAGGAAGAGGGGCTGCAAATGCGTTATCTTGGGAAGCATTTAAGAAACTACTAACTGATGAGTACTGCAGAAAAGATGAAGTGCAGAAGCTAGAAGCGGAATTTTGGAATCACTTGATGGTTGGAGTAGAGATCGACAAGTACACGATCCGTTTCCACGAGTTAACTAGGATGGTTCCTCACATGGTTTCCACTGTGGAGAAGTTGATTGACCGATATATATGGGGATTGATACCGGAAATTAGGAGGGATGTCACCTCGTCGAACCCAACCACTCTGCAAGCCGCTGTGAGTATGGCGTATCGCTTGACAAATGATGTGATCAGGTCTGGAGAACTAACAAAAGCAAACGACAATGGACGAAAGCGACAGGAGGATCACCAGGGAAACCGAGACCAGAATCAACAAAACAAGAGGCGGCGAATAACCCAGAACTATGGGGCGATCACCCAGGAGCGCAAAGGATATACAGGTCCACATCCTTTGTGTACTCGATGTAATTATCATCACTCAGGAGACTGCCGAAGGTGCGACAAATGTGGACAGACGGGCCACTTCACGCGAAATTGCTCAAACAGAACTGGAAATCAAGGACAGAGAAAAGCATGTTACGAGTGTGGAAGTCTAGATCACCTTCGCAATACCTGTCCAAAGCTGAAAAGAACTCCCAATCAAGGAGGTAATCGTCCAAACCTGGCGTTGGCAATAGAAGGCCCACAAGATCAGAACATTGAAATTCCTCCCGCACGTGGTCGAGCATTCTATCTGGGTACCGAGGAAGCCCGCAACGCGTAACGGGTACATTCTTTTGAGCAACCACTTTATTTCTGTACAACATGATTTTGAGTGCATAACTTCCTTCCGATTCATATCACGTTCACGACATTGATTAATTTGAGACCTATTGATATCAACCTTAGTTGTTATATATTTTGTTGATTTGATTTTATTTGTGTAAGCAAATCGAATATCGAGCGAATCTTTCAAAAGACTACATTCAAAAGACTTGTTTCCTAGCTTGATCTAGTGACAGTTCTTGTTTGATGAGTTGCGAAAGTCGAGCTAAGAAACAAGTTTACTCAAGTCACTACCTAAAGGTCTTTTGAGGGCCACGTTCGATATTGGGTAAGTTTACCCAATCAAATCTAATCACGGGTATGTAATTAGTTGGATGAGGAACCCTTATGCATGAGCATTGACATGATCATTTAGACTATTCGTACGAGCATGAACTTTTAGAACTCTTGTCGAGGTTCGGACCATAGTATCGTTAATCGAATCACGAGGACGTGATTCCGCTGACATGGGAAGAATGTCACAATTCTCAAATTCCGGTCATTTCTTAAACTCAATATTCATCATATTAGTTCATGCATGATTTTTCATTTCACGTTAAACGCATAATTTCATATTAAATAAACGCTATCGCGTAAGTTATTATTTTGAACATTTAATCCGATACTTCCAAAAATGATCCCGACACATTTTTATACTTACATTTAGTTTATAAAAATAATATTTTGAGTTTACCTAGTGTTTTAAATTTATTTTGTATATAAATCGTTAAATTTATATTATTACGACACTTTTCTTAAAAACTACACGATAATTATTATATCACTCAAATTTTACAAGAAATGTATTTTTACAATTTATATGATCTCAATATACTTTACTTTGATCCATTAAAACTTATTTTAGTCAATACTACTCTAATTTCACAACTATATACAAGTTACAACATATTTTCCTTAACTACATTTTTCTTACAAACAATTATATACATTTATATATACAAAGAGAAAAAAAAAATATATATTTTACAAATACTTCCCCCCTTGGCCGACCAAGGGGGGGTAGGCATTAATTAAGTTGGTAAAAATTTCTAACTTGTATAGATATATACTCCAAGTATCCTACTTTCATTCATTTCTTTCACAATCAATAATTCAAAGTTCTATCAAAGTCTTTCTCTCTTTTCTTCCTCTCCCAAAACCGGTCACCATTAAGGAGCAAGGAGATCTTCTTCAAAAATCTTCAAGTAAAGTTTTAAACAATCTAGTATACACTCTTAATCAAGGTTTTGAAATAAAAACCTAGGGTGTTTAGGTTTAATCCTTTGTTCTAGTCACCTCATCAAGTAACTAGTAAGCATATCATTTTCATTTTACATCTTTCATTATCATTTCATATCTATTTCATCATTTTTTTAGCAAGCATGCAAAACTTATGGATATTTATACCATTTTTACATTGTTTTTAGAGTTTTACATATATAAGTCATCCTATAATTTATCCCTTGTTATATATTAGTCTTGATGATGTTTAGGAACCCATGACACCCTAAGAAGGTGTATGGTAGGATTAGAATAGCTTTGGAGTTGTTTTGAAGGGATTGGAATAGGTTTAGTACGAGAAAAACTCTTTTCGACAAGTCTAAAAAGTGGTCTGATCTTATTTTGAATTTCTGGAAAATCCGACAGTAGACATAAATTTTTGGCCTAGATAATTAGAAAATATACTTTAAAACGAATCCGTGGCCGCTTGAACGGATTAAAACGGAGTTATAACGAAGAAGTTATGAATTTTTCAAGTTTGACGACGAAATATATATTTTCTGAAAATTTCAGCAAACTGTTTTTGTATTGTACGAGTCAAAAACGAGTCTTAAGCTTTATAAATTATTTCGACTTATCAAAAATATATTAGTATACTTTAATACGAAGCTAAGGACGTATAATACGTAGAAAACGGATTTGTAACGACTAAAATATACACGTTTTCACAAAATTGCCGTAACTTTATTATTTAAGAAAAACTATATTATTTCTATTATACAAGTGTTACGGTAAACAAGTGACCATATTGAAGGCTATTTTTAACATTGACGTAGAACTTTTTACAAAGCGATGTCTTCTAGTAAAAGTAAGATTACCAAGCATATTTTCCAAAATGACCAACCGTTTGTATAGCGGGGTTGTAATGAATTAACTACGGTTGCTTAAACTTTGCCGAAATTCACTTTTAAACTATATTTTGGACAAAACTACCCTACTTAACCTATATTTTTCTCTATGAACGGGACCCCTAGGATAAAAACTTAAATGCCAAAACTTTGAGATTATGATACGAGCTTTCCAAAACCGTTGAGTTCGTTTCCTAACGCTCGACGTGCACCATTTTACGACTAGCTTTTAGAGGCCGTTTTTGTTACTTTCATGGAAATTTCAACGACATTATTTTACGACGAAAAGTTATATTCTCTTAATAAATAACTAAAAGTCTATCGTAGGATATCGATTAAATGAAAATACATGTGAAGTAATTTAAAAATGGTCAAGACGTTAAAAGATTATATTTTCGACGAGAAGTATTGTTTTCAAAAATACATAAGTGGTATAAATATCATCCGAATTGCGTGCATAACATTACATCATGACTTATTGCATATCATATCATTCATAATAGGTCAGTTTCGAGATTCACGCTACATTTCGGTGTAACCACTTTTGTCATCGCATCTATTCATCAAGTGAGTAATCACACCCCCTTTTTACCGTTTTACTATATTTTGGGGCGAAATGCATGAACCGTTCTTGAGCTAAATTGTTTACTACTTTTATTAACTAGTTTGACTAGAACTTGTGAACTTGAAACAAATCCTTGAACTTAATTATGAAATAATGCCTTACTTGAACTTATTGAACCGTACATGTTATGACCTTGACCTAAAGTCTCCTATGTCCGGAGCATCACTATAAAGTCTCCTATGTCCGGAGCATCACTACAAAGTCTCCTATGTTCGGAGTATATCTTTGGGAAGAGGCACCCAGTATATCTTTGGGAAGAGGCACCCAGTATATCTTTGGGAAGAGGCACCCATTATATCTTTGGGAAGAGGCACCCAACATAACTTTGGGTAGTGGCACCCAGCTTAATTTGGTTTCATCAGTAGCATCCCTGAATTATTATATTCGCGGTTCTATATTGTGAACTATTATGACCGCTTATACTTGACTACTTCATACGCTATATTTTGTGCAATGGGTTGTGAACACACAGGTTGCAAGTTTTGTATGGGCGGAACTTGGAACTGAGTGGATTTACAATGCCTTTGCTTTGTGGACTATTTTTCGTTGACCGAAAGCTTTGAATATATCTTACGAGTTTTCTTAATTTGCTAAACATGTTTACTCACCAACTATTTTCATAGTTGACCCGTTTTTCTCTCATGCATTTCAGGTGATCGTTAGTAAGCTTTTTCTACCAGGTCTTGCATAATGAAGTTTTCACTTGTCAATACAAATCGTTATGTAATAGAACGCAATATTTTGGGAACTAAACTTTGTAATATATTTGCCGATGTCGGCTAAACTGGTGTTGTAATGGTGTACTCTTTCTTTTAAATCTTAACGTTGGTATGTTCTATTATCTTGTGCTTATGTTCCTTTCCGTTACACCTCGTGTTTCCGCCTCCGGCGAGGGTGTGACAGCATGTTTCTACAATCAAACGAAAATGTCCAAAAACTAATTCACGAACGGTAACTCTAAGGTGGCCAAAAAATAATTTACGTCTAATACCTTGCTATTATATAATTTTCAGAATCCACCCTACTTAAAAAAGTTGTGTTTTATAAACTATGGGTCTCGGTCGGCTGGAACTCTAAATTTAATAAACAAATTCGAAGAAATTTTGGTTAAAACCAAAAGGTGGCTGAAACCAATTAAACCATATGTTTTATTGGGTTGCGCAGTTTTTCGGTTCAATCTGTTTGATGAAAACCCCTAGTGGCTTATGTACCATTTGTAATGGTAAAACGATAGCGACAATAAGATTCAAGTAACCTTAAGGAGGCCATTTTTTGCAGATTGGTGTCATAGTACGGTACACTAATAAATCTGTACAAACAATTACCTTTCCATTCATGGATCCTTGCAAGTTGAATAATCATTATCACGTAATCCTCCTTATCATGAGCATTTACAAAGTCTGATAATTCTTGTGCCAAGCCATCCCATAAAGTACCACTAACAACCTTGCCTCTGAAACCAAATTTTGAACTAAAGTTAACCAAAACTGGTTGGAAAAAACTTTTTAATAACATAAATTCAAAAGTCATTCTCTTTAGTTCTTTACCATTACGGGTATTGTAAACACCAAGATTTCCACAAGAAACAACATTGCCAATAACATCTAAGAAAGTAAATACATATAAATTTCGTTTATTTCCATTCACTTAAAAAGATAAAAGAGCAGGTTCAATACTTTTTTTTTAGTGCAAAGGTGAATTATATTAATCTTCCAATCATATGTACATCTTACAAATAGAAGTAAAGATTTGGACAGTCCCCAAATCCTATACCAACACATCTCTATATCAATACTATAATCAGATAACTATCAAGTATGATATCTGATGAACTGAATTCAATACATTTGACAGCTGCACTATACTAAGTATTCATCAACACAACACATACCCTTCAATCCATTCACCTTATATGCACATACCATCTAGCTACATTTCCATCTTACCTTTTTACCATACTCACTCAACCAACATCCACAGCAAGCATAGTAAGAAAGGTTAATGGCTTCACTAGGAACCCGTATCCCCTCCACATTAAGGGCTCTGCCAATTATGCTACATTTCCATCTCAAGAATGGCTTCACATAATTGGGAACACACTCCTTAAGTGAGGACCAACCTAACCACCTGTGACAGTGTATTGAGAGGACCAAGCAGGTTCATCTTTCACTCCTCGCTATTCCTCTCATCATACACTGTCCTACAAAACCATATACCCTTCACAATGGGTGCCCTACATTATGGTACATTCAAATGAATAAGACCTCTCACTTGAACAGTCAAAGCCAACCAGCTTCCTCCCAAGGCCAAACTGATTAAAACTTTGAGGTTCAAATAAGTACAGTCTCACCAAATGAACTCCAAGGTACTAGTAACAACCCATTGTTATGGTTTAATATCCACTCTTGACTGATATAAAACAGACAATCAAAAGTGCAGAAACAATAATGCTGAATCATGAACTGAAAACTCACATCCAACACCCCTTGAAGTTAGAAGCTTTCAATGTTGAGTTTGCAGAACTTGTATCTCAATGTCCCATTTCTTGTAAGTATCAATCACAGCTATTGTTCTTTTCACATTAAAACTAATGAGCTTCCATCTGATTTCCTCTTTAATAGCCTGTATAACATCAGTTACATCTCTTTTCACATTCTGGAAGAGCCTTAGACTAATTAAAAAGATAAAAGAGCAGGTTCAATACTTACCAACATATTGGTCTGCATCAACATCGAAGTTCAAGATATCAGGAAATGGAACAAAGCAAAAACCATAGAGTGAGCCTTGAAAATCAGGGCACCTCTTTACAATAGTGTGACAGTAGAAGTTGAGCTTGAAAAGATGTTTCAAGATTGGGTATTGACCACGATTTTCAGCAACACCAAACTTTGTGATAACGACAGACAAACCTTGTTCAAGAAGGGGCTCAAATGTAGGTATCAACTGCTTCTTCACAGTCGCATGAATTCTTTCACCCTAAAATAATTAATGGATAATTAGTCTAAGGCTCAAACAATAGGTTACTAAAAACTTGTGTTAAAATCTATCAAAACAATGAGAATAAAATACCTTTTCAATGTGCCGAGCTCGAATCAAATTCAAATGTTATCTTATATTATAATTTTAGTTAATTTCAAGTCATTCAAGCCTTTCGAACCGAGCTCGAGCCTGTTTCAAACTTTCTCCGGCTGAACTCGAGTTCCTTTCAAAAAAATTCGTCAAACTATCAAACCTAGCTCAAAACAAACAAACTATTGTCAAACTATCAAGCTCTGCCAAAAATGACAAAATGGTTGCCTTTCATCCATTGGCTGCATCGAGGATCATAATTTTTCAACCCTAAAAATTCAAAATCAATTAATCCAACGGCTTATACTGAAGCTACCGACAATATTTAAATTAGTCACATGGTTTCCACCTTCCACTCTCTCTCCCATCGCGTCCCCCACACCTCCTTCCATTCTACCAACGCGTGTCCCCTCTCACATTAACACCAAAATGGCAAAATAGTAATAAAACATTAACTCATGGCCATTAAAAAGATAGTACAATTATATAAAGTTAATGAAATATCTAGATTCGTGTCTCATCTTCCAGTTTTACCATTTTCCCCAAAATCTAGGGTTTCTATTTATTTTCATTTCATTTTTAGTTTTAGTTTTATATAAATCAAGGTTATTATCAGATCTTCATTTCACTACCGAGCTTATTCAGGTTTGATTCTAAGCTTTGATTTAGTATATAAGCTAATTAATGTTTTTTTAGAAATGAGTGTGTGTGTTGTTTTGATTGATGATTTATGTTTTTAAGGTTGTTAATTTAAGGATCGGTTATTTAAGGTTTAGATTTATGGGAAATGTTTGTTGGGTTGTTTTTTTTAGTGAGATTGACTTGAAAATATGAAATGTGAGTGGGATTACTTATTTTTCTGCTTATTTGCTTATTTTGAGGTAAAATAATTCGTTAATGATTAACAAGTAGGTAGGGAGCTGCTTATTTTCAAGTGTTTATTTGAGATTAAATTAAAGACAATATTTTTTTACTTTCATTTTGACCTTAAATCGCTAAACCTTCTATAAATAGATTTTATGTGTTTTTAACAAGTTTTTACTTTTTTCGAGTTTTATTGCATTTTCTTATCGTGTTTATATCTGATTACTTATTTAGAAGCCAAAAGATAAGCAATCGCAAACACCCCCATAGTTTCTCACTCACACGGAAAAATAAATTAGGCGCATAGTTGATACTACATTTTGTATGTGAATAGAGTATTAGGTGCATTTTTATATGAATCTTGTTGATCGATAGGGTGCGTATATTTGATTTTGTAGGATGGAGAATATGCAGAGCTATTGGCAACTAGGGGACGAGTTACGAGGCCAATCAAAAGTATCAGAGGATCAGAAGTGGTATGCGGCTGCATCAAGGTTGGCTGAACAGACAAGGTCAAAGGGTGAACGAAGAAACAATTTGGACCTCTCAAAAGTTGCTGTTGACGTAAGGCCGAGGGAAAATGTAGGGTTTCAAGAAGAGAACAAATTTGAAAATCTTAACTTTAACATGTTGAATTTAAATCTCGACATGAAGATGTCTGAGAACATGAACAAAAATTCGCTTCGTAATAGTGTGTTTAACATGAATGCTGTGTATCAAAAGGGTAACAATAGAGTTATGGAGAATATGGTTAGCGGAAAGTATCCTGGAATGAGTCACAACAAGGATGTTAACGTCAGCAGTAACCATAACAGCAACAATAATGATAGTAACAACAATAACAATGCTGCTGATAAGAGGTTTAAGACTTTGCCTGCGGCTGAGACACTTCCTAGGGATGAAGTGCTTGGTGGATACATCTTTGTCTGTAACAACGACACTATGCAGGAGGATTTGAAGAGACAGCTATTTGGTAATTTTTCATTGTCTTGGTATAGTTTATGCTGATATGCAAACACGGCATCTGTTGCTATTTGTGTTTTGTGATCTGTTGTAGATTATGCTAATATGGTGTTTACTGTGCAGGTTTGCCACCAAGATACAGAGACTCTGTGCGGGCGATTACACCAGGGTTACCTCTGTTTCTCTACAACTATACCACTCACCAGCTACATGGTATTTTTGAGGTGCGATTTCTTCCTTGACATGATTTACAGTGTGTCTAGAAATTCATGCTATAAATTCTCTTGTCGATTATCAGTTTTTAGACTTTGCTTTGTCAGTTTACATTTCTAGTTATTGGATTTATTGGAAAGTTAGGTCTTTTTGTGTGCGTATGTTACGTTCATACATTTTGACATTGAAACTTCTTTTGCAGGCAACAACTTTTGGTGGTTCCAACATTGATGCAACTGCTTGGGAGGACAAGAAGTGTAAAGGAGAATCCAGGTTTCCTGCACAGGTATAAAACGTTAACATTTAGTTCCTTTCATGTATTATTATGATTCCGATGCGTGCTCTTTGTTTGCTCCATTTTATCTCATTTGTTTCTACTGCATCAGGTGAGAATCCGTATCAGGAAAGTCTGCAAAGCATTGGAGGAAGATGCTTTTAGGCCAGTCTTGCATCACTATGATGGACCTAAGTTTCGTCTTGAGTTGTCAATCCCTGAGGTACGTCAACACTAGCATAATACGTTTTATTGTTTGTTTTCCTAGACGATTGCTGCTTATGGGTGTAATTGCTTGTACATTATTAAATTGCAGACCCTGGACTTGCTAGATCTTTGCGAACAAAATGGAGTTTAAATTTCAGTTGCCAGTAGCCTGTGGGTATCAAGCATAAGCAAGATGCATCAAGGTATATTGTGCAAGTAATGTAGGTTGTTAAGCAGCATTTTCTTCACGGGGCTTCCGTATAAGCGCAAGCTTGAGTGAAGTTATTTTGTGGGGAGCTGGGCCGCAAACGTGGCCAGCTGATGAATAAATGTGAAGGATGATGATCGTGTGAAGAAATCTTGTTGGTAGGTTTGTGTTTATTTCTAATAGTTATGTTATGAACAACTTAAGCGACAACTTGTGTGTAATGGCAAAAGATGACAAAGATCATAATCTATGATATTATAATTATGTCCATTTGGTGGTCCTAGCTGTATTGCGAGTATTTTATATTGTTAGTGGTTACTTAATGGTTCACATGGGAGTTAGGCAGGTTATCCAACCACATGTTCATCTTACATGCCAACCAAAAGGATCTGGTTTTCATGTTATGTACCAATAATGGTTTCAAGTTTGTCTGTTATTGGTTTTAGAATCATTTAAGACGCAAAACATACCATCAGCTTTGTGCCAACTCATTCGTTACAATCTGTTCATTTGTCCTGACAGTTGATACATACATACAATGGATGAAACCTAGATTTGACTATGACAGTTTGGAATGGTCTGCGACCGATCTTCACGTTTAACTCATTTGACTTGTTTTTTTAAGCTAATATATTTGTGTAACGTCTAAGGATTAGAGAACAGACGTAATTAAAAAGTACTACTCGCCAAATTGGTTTGAAGAAGCCAATTCAAACCAAAATTGGTTAAAATGTTGTCATCACTAAATCCTTATATTCCAAAGCACGTGGTAATATTTAACATCTTATGTTGTTACAATGTACTCCGTAACATCTTTATATATCTTCCAAAATCCATATTAGAGTGCGTTTCAATAGTTATTCTTGTGATGAATCATGTAACAACTTTAATATATCTAAAACTCACCAGGTTGGGTTCAAATGATGTTATGGTATGTTGTAACATGGTCATTTTGAATAATCTGATTAAGTCAGGGTGGTGGTGATTTCTTGCTGTCTTGCGGTGGCGGGAGATAGGTATAGCATTCAAGACTCGTTTGGCTTCAAATCCAATGGGTACCTTCAAATTTCTCTTGTGCTAAAACTCTCTTTTCAATGAAAAATCCCTACATGTTGTATGCCACAAAGGGCAAGGGATTCTTTTTACTGCTTTGTGTTCGACTAACTTATCTATGGTTAAATCAATGTACACTTTCATCGATGTTATGTCCCCAGACCAATTGCAGGATAGGCGGTGATAAGTTCTGAAAATGGAAAACCTTTATCGGTATTGGTCAATGACTTTCGTGATGACACATTTCTCATATATCTACTATTCTTTTGAAATCCATTATAGAGTTTCTGCGGGTCCAGTTCATACATAGAAGTTATCTTCATCATTTAACCTCAGAGAGCAAAGTAGGTATGCCACCTTTAGAACAAGTTGTTGGTCCAAAAACTTTTTAGTTGAGCTACAGGTGCTTTTCAAAACAATGCGGTTGAGCCTCATGACTAAGCAAGGATTTCTCTTCAATACATTTTTGTTGCATCCACTCTTCCCACTATTGATTTCCATGTGGCATCCCCTCTGCATTCTCTTCTTGCATCTGCATATATGCTATCTCCATTCAGTCCAGCTATTCCTTCAACAACAGTACAGTAGCTGCTAAATGAACATGTGGCCTAGATACTTCTTTTGAATCGATTTCGCTCCACATAAACTTATTCATGCCTCTCTCCCTCTCGCTTCTTTCATCCGCAATATGTTATAATACAATTTCAATATTATATGCCAGGGTATAGAGAAGTTCCTGTATAACAGTCGTTCGAGATGCGGCTGAGTTATGTTCTATGTTAGCTTTATGTTTGTTTTTTCGATTTTCTTCTCATTGTCAGGTCTATATTGTTTAAGTTTATTGTTTGTTTGACTGAAAAGTGTATCTTCTATTCATTTTTCTAATTCGCTGAAGATTTATTAACCAATAACAGTCACCATAAAAAGAGGTCGAAATAACCACGTGCCTGGCTAAAATTTTAACTTCTTTCTTGTTCAAAAGTAACCAACCCACCCAACACTACGGTAGCGCACATAAACCACTAACATTAAACAAAACCTCCGCCAAAAGGCAATCCCTCTTAGAATATTTTTCTCCCTCTTGGTTTCAAAATCGAAGGGTATAAATGGCATTGATTCATCACAACTGTTGCTGTTGCTCTTGCATAGTAGATTGATTAACATATGTTTTTGGGAAAGCAAGATCCATGGATGAAAGTTCGCCCAGACACAAATGAACCAAACTTGTATCTTCACAGTTGCCTAGTTTCAAAATTCACTAAAACTTGCAACTTATTTATAAGCTTAAAAGAAATTGCATAAGCGACAAGAATACCAAGATTCAGCAGAACTCGTCTTAGAAACTGAGCATGAGTGACTTTCTACTTTTCTCTAGTTACAGAATTCCATCCTCACAGATCTCAAAACTATCACAAATGCATCAAGCACAATCAACTCAGAAAACGAAGAGACATGTGAACCTTTAGCACCGTGTGGTCCATCATCCAACTAGATATCTTAAATTACCAAATCTAATCACTGTTTATAGTGAATTTTCTTTTCATTCAGCTATTTGTATTCAGAAACGTTTGTGTACTTCCATGGGCACCTTTAGCTAGCTTGTGCTTCAGGTAACGGATAACTTGAATCTTCAACACACATTCACCAAAACATGATTGCATTAGTTATGAAGTATGTAGTGTATGACCAAGTATTAAGCTCCGGCATGACGATATTATATGAGTCTCAAATGAAGCAAATTTGTGTTCATTCACTTTCCCGCTTTCAATTTTTTTACACTATCTTCTTGCATCTCCATGCTTATCTCCATTACATCATTGTATTTCTTCATAAATGGTCTATACTCGATCCCCATATGCGGACCTCAATATTCCATTTTTAATTACGCCCCTTTAAATTAAAGGAGTAAGCTGCAAAATTCGTCCCTGTGATTTTCCGATTTTGGCTGAAACAACCGCTGTCGAAAATTATAACCATGAATCATCAGTTACAATCCCACATCGGCCAAGTATGGGATTGGTTGGTGGTTTATAAAGTCTAGGTGTTCCTCTTCCTTTGAGCTAGCTTTTTGGAGTGAGTTCTACACTTGGACTTATGAACCGATACAAGCCTAGTATGGGATGGGTTCGTATCATCATCTTTGAGAGGCAAAAATTCAAACAAAACTACTGAGTTCAGAGGGATAATTTTCACTTGACTTATCCCTGAGATGGATGATTTTCACTTAATTTTTTTGCCTCCCAAAGATTATTCATGCCAGTAGTTCTACACTTGGACTTATGAACCGATACAAGCCTAGTATGGGATGGGTTCGTATCATCATCTTTGAGAGGCAAAAATTCAAACAAAACTACCGAGTTCAGAGGGATAATTTTCACTTGACTTATCCCTGAGATGGATGATTTTCACTTAATTTTTTTGCCTCCCAAAGATTATTCATGCCGGTAGTTTGCATCTTTGCGACAGGGATGGTTTAAAGCTAAAATGAGAAAACCTTGCATTTTACTTGCATTAAAATGTTCATGCTTTCTCTCTTCCTTCTTTCATCTGGAATATGTCCTCTACTCCTGTTTCTTCTACCTGCAAATCTTAATGCTGTCTCACAAGCAAGGACACCATTATCAGAAAGAAGCTTACCCGTGAGTTATAGTGAAGCTTAGGATTTGTAAAGGTAAATGCAAATCGAAGAAATACTGCGGACTGTTCTTAATTGTGATATGCCTTACCAATACCTTTTTGTATCAAGTAAAAATATAGAAATGTCTTTATCTGACCACCGCTTACAAACCACTGCAATGCAACTGACGATTCTTTCAAGTCATGGCGTCCTTTGATAGCTTCTAATGCAATCGTAGAAATCTCAACTTTGTTCCTCTTCTACTATAGCGGTCTTTTTGGAGATGATGTGGATGGTGATATAAGAATTGTGTCTTGGCGTATATTTTCTTCACTTAACTTTTGTGTAAGCTTTATGCTTGGTCTTTCACTCTTCTTCTCATTGTTAAAGTTCGTCGTATATTTGTTTGTTTTAGCACATCTTCTTCTCAGTTTTCAAATTTGTTAAGAGATTGCTCTTTTACTAAAATATATAATTCGTCATAAGAAAAGACCAAAATTAAGATGCCAGTTTTCGGGTTCGCTACTGGAGGTTTTGCTCTTGCGCATTAAGTTGATTAACCATCTTTTTCAGGAAAGCAAAGACCTACGATAAGTCAATTCAGATAGATGAACCAAATATGTATCTTCAGTTGCCCAGTTCCCGAATTCACTCAACACTTTGAATTTTAGCTCAACGTGACTTATTAATAAAAGTTTAAACAAGATGCATACGCAACATTAGTATGTTCAAAATATATCATGAAACTTAACTAATCAAAATTGAGCGCAGTGTTCTCTTCTTTCTTCTGGTTTCAGAGTTCCAACTTCGTAGAAATCAAACCGTCACAAATGCATCAAACAGATAGAATAAACCGCAGCCAATAAGAGCATTAAATAATTTCAGAAATGAAGAGGCATTTGTAGCTGGCTTGACATCAACCCACAGACAGAATAAACCTTATCTAACTTGAACACTCGATAACTTCATGTTATAGGGATATATCATCCCCTTATACTACAAATTAAGGTAAACAACTACAAAATACAACCTGGATGTTAATATCTTTAGTATCACAAGTCTCATACGATAGTTCTTAAACTGCACCGTTTGGTCTATCATCCAACTAGATATCTTAAATGACCGAATCTAATCACTGTTTATAGTAATATGATCACACAAAATCACATTAAACATGATTTAATTTGCTTTTCATTCAGCTGTTTGGTTTCTGAAACGTTTATGTACTTCCATGGGCACCTTTAGCTGGCTTGCGATTCAGGTAACGGATAACTGCATCTTCAACCCTGTACATTCACCAAAACATAATTGCATCAGATATGGAGTATTATGTCGTGTATGATCAAGTACCAAGCTCCAATATAACTATAACTTTGTATAACATGAAATTGCTCAAACAAAAGGGCTAATGTAGTAATTGGGAGATCAAAAGAAAGAAATATTGTTCCACAAGGATACTGTAGACTCTTGCATCAACAGACCACATACACGGGAAAAAATATTTATGTAAACATGGGTTAACAGAATGGAGTTAATAGAGGATTTTTTATAAAATAAAGTACTAATAGATACAAAGAGGGTGTCTGCTTCGTGGATTTAAAATCATGGACGATTTCTATTCCTGTGGTGCGTTTGATTGACAGAAATTAAAGCAAAAACAAGCTGACATTAATTTAAGTCTTGATATGAAAAAAATAAAATTTGATGGTTAAGTTTGAAGTTTCATGGAAACTAATCATGACTTAATAAAAAACTTCAAGCAGAACTTTCTCTACAAGAAATAAATTCACAAAATCCCAATAAAACGATTGCCGGAAACTATAACAAATGAATAAAAGGTACTTTTAATCAATATATTATGAAAAAAATATATTGAACATAGTTTAGCAATTGAAAGGAGATGATGTATGATGCTATGTTCTGTCAGAAACAGACACACAAAAAGACAGAAGAATGAAAGGGATTTGAAACATGAAGCCAAGTAATCAACATAATCAAATCAAAAGCATAGTCACATGCATACTTTTTCATGAACAAAATTATATATCAAAAAGCACAAAACGCATTTGTCGAAAAATTAATAAATACTAGTCCACAGATTGTTCAGAATTACAAGCAATATTGACATGGGGATTTTGAGTGGTCGCGCTAGGAACCAGCTTGACTTGCAGAAACATAGATGAAACAGATTACGAAATTGAGAAGTGAGGACAACAATGGGGTAGATGAAGATTGATGACGATTGACAAATGAGAAAGATGAAAAAGGAAATGGGAAAGAAATAAAGAAAAGGGCATTTTTGTCCAACTTTACACTAGAAAGTTCCGTTTTTTCTCTTTCTCGTCTACTCAAAGAAATTAACGACCCTCCCTTTATGGGATTTCAATCTCAAGTCCCTCCATATATTTCTCAACCAAACACGACATTTCATTAGATTTATGTCCATATCCCAAAAGACCCCAACCAAACATCCTACACTAGAAATCCTAATTAATCTAAGCATATGAAGAAGTAGCAGCATACCAGAGTTAATTAATCTAAGCTGGTTTCACATTCTAAAGAATATCTTAAACCTTTATAAAAGACATAATGATCATTAAAAGTGAAAAAAATATTTAACATACCAGGGTTGATTGTAGAACTCAGCTTGATGTTCTTTTTCAACGTTACGGCTCGACTCCCCTGCAGCAAGCTTCAAATCTTTTCCTTGAGATTCAATCAAAGCATCAATAAACTCGACAGGCGACTGACTAAACCCAAGGAAAAAAGCGCGTCTTTTACGATGTTCATTAATCTTTCTTATAGAAGTACATATTGCTTCATCACACGCTTCAATATCTTTGGCTTTCTCAGTGGTAGCAAGTAAAGCATTCAACTCCCTTTGTACCGGAAACGGGACATCCACCAATACATCATAACATGCATTTCCAGCTGGACTATTTCCCGATAGTTTAATCTTGTGCTCCAAATGGATAGGCTGTGGTGGAGATAAATGATGTGAAATCTTCTGTGAGACCATCGTAAATTTCATCTTGTCCTCCCCAAATACTTTCCTAAGCGCTGGATCGCAATTAAAATAAGACGGGTCATCTGGATTCTGCAACTTCCTAGCTTTCACATAATGCCAAATTGCAGCAATAATTCTAGAGCGAGTATCCACCTCAATTCCAAGAACTTCCATCAAAGCTAAAGAAAGCTTGTATTTCTCAGGCATGTAATTCATTTCCAACCGTATATTCGCAGTAAACTCCTTATCCCCTTTTCTTTTCACCTCAAAACCTTCATGAGGGGTCGGTGTTCTAGCACTATCCCACAAAATCATATGATTATCAGGATACAGCCTCTGGTCCAACGAAATAGTCACCCTTTTAAAAAAAGCCGAAAACTTTGGGTACAATGGACTCGAGTTTTGCATCATCCCAGCCTGCTCAGGATCCATACCCTCCTCCAATATCCGACCTATTATCTTCATAGTCCAAGTAGGTGGCTCATCATTCGGCTTCATGGGACTCTTACGATTCTGATTAGCGAAAGTATTAAACACGTATATCCTAAGTGTTTTTTGAATACACGGCGGGTTCTTAATCGCATCCTGAATATCAATCTTCTTCCTCGCCAACGCAGCATCCACACGGGACTCAAATTCCAAAAGCTCGGTATAAAGCGCAGACTGCGGCAAAATCTTGGCCACTCGTTCCAACAATTGCTTCTCCGGAAGCTTCTGCTTCTTCTTATTACGCTGAGCTGGAGTAAGCTCCATTGTCCTCATAGGAGAACCAGTATTAGCATTCAACGCACCAGGCGGCCGTCCAACAGGCTTGGGCGCCATACGCTTAACACCACCCATATTCCCCGATCCACCAGACCCACCCAACCCACCAAAAGACGGCGAACCAGTACCAAAATGGCCATGATGGGCCTGATTAACAGCCATTCCTTGAGCCTGTAACTGAGCTTGAAACTGATGATTAGCCATAGCTTGCGCCTGCGCTTTGGACTGCGCTTGAGCTACAGCCTGAGCATGAGCCGCAGCGTATTGCGAAAGCTGAAACTGGCTAGCAAACTGAGACCCAGATGGCTGGTTAGATGGCATTGCATTTCCAAAGGGTGTATTCTTTTGGGGATTATTATTGTTATTCATAGCCATATCTTTCCAAAAATAGAAACCCTAACCCTAATTCTTGAAAATATAAAAAACCCTAATTTGACAAACAATTAAAGAAAACTAACTTATGTGTATTGCTCTAAATCATCAAAAACATCATAAAGTTGGGAAATTTGATGCTAATTTGACTTTTTAAATAAACCCCTAAATTTGAAATTGAGACTGATGTATGGACAATAATTTATATAAATAAAAATTAAATTAAAGATTGAAAGGAGAACAAACGATGAAAGAAGATCGGACAGTAAACAGAAATAGCTCCGGCGAAGATCACGGTTGTTGTACTCACTGATTTATTTTTTCATTATGTTGGGATTTTTGCATTATTGTATATCTTGGCTTGGAAGTTGTTGAGGCCCAGCCCGTTCTATTCAATTAAGGCCCAGTTTAAAATTTAAGGTTCTTGAGGCTCGGCCCGTTATCACTTCGTGTAAGTCTAAAATTATACGTAGCAACTTATTTATCATACAAGAATTGAAGGAGTCAAGTCATCTAAACCAATACTACCCATAGCTAGACGTATACTCTCGCAAAATGAAGATGTATTGCAGCAAATTTTTATATTTGTGAAATCGTGATTTTGATGCGACATTTGATGCAAAGCGTGTGTTTTTTAAATACAAAGTGTGTGTTTTTAAAATTATTATAGTGGGTGCTTTTGAAAAGTTATCAAGTTTATAATTGATCAAGATTAATGTGTATTAAGAGATAATTAGGGGCAATTTAGGTAAACTACATTAATTTAAGTTTTCAAGATTTAAGGTTTCAAGAATGAGAATTCACTCTTTATAAGTAGTATAGATGTATAGATATAAGGATTTGTCAAGTGTGACTAGAAGAGTGACGTCATATGTGACGTGCCAAAAAGAGATAACGTAGCATTTCAAGGTGAAAAATGTAGAAAAAATAAATATATCGAATGTAGACATAATTTTAAAAATAATTTTTATTTAACTTCTTAAAATATTTCACAATTTTTTTATTTCACACCTTTCAACTATGAAACTTTAAACAACAATTATATTTAAAATAAATAATAATAATCGACGTAAATATATAAAAATAACATAGTAATTCGTATTTTTAACATACAAAACTATGTTCTTCTTTTTGTCACGATTAATACGAATAAAAATATATACAAATCTTTTTATACTTAAAATATTCATTATTTATGTAAAACCATGTAACAAATGTAATAGTTTATAAAAGATTTCAATTTACAACATACACCCTTATTAAATATTTCTAATATGATTAGAATTATATAAATTATAAATTAATCAACATGAAAATAAGTTTTTAAGGTATCATATTCATTTTATATGTTTTTAATTTGTTTGATTTCATGTTGATTACAAAACAATTTGGTTAGCTTTTAACAATAAAATGTTATGACATATTTTTTTATATATTTTTATCCATTAAACAATTGAAGGTGATATTGTTATTTATTTTGTGTTTAATACTTAATATTGATACAAGAAACTGACGTTCTTCATTAAATAACCGTTTCTATCATGAAATTAGCTCGTCTATTAGTCGAGTTTCAAATCTAGTATTGTTTTATAAAGAAAAAACCATTCTCTCTCTCTTAAATTTCTAACTTTCAACATTTTCTAAAATAAATTTGAAATAATCCTACTTAATTTTATACATATAATCTAGCCATAAAAACATTCACTTGACACTTGTGCAACCATTTTTACACAAACGCTTTTTTAAACAAATACATTAATAACTTAGGTATCACATCCCAAAAACCAATAGTCTTTTGTATACATTACAAATTCTTTATTATTACTAAAAACTTTCTTATAGTTAAATTACAGCCTTATAATTTTGAGGCGTAATATTAATAAGATATAAACAAAAACTATTACTCACATAAAATTTTAATTACACGGTACACGCTGCCGCAACACGATAACACGATGCTATATACTTTTATGTTGCTAAACAAAAATCACACCATACACCGTTTACCTGATTTGCTTTAGTTTTATTTGAGCCAAAGACAGTTAAAGACCGGTTGGATTCTGAATCAATGGGGATTTTTTTCCCCTTAGATAAACCAAATTGTGGACACCCTTTAGTTTCATGCAACTACTTTTGTCTTATAGCCTTGTTTGTCGTACGAGCTTTTGGAGGCTTTTATAAGCCATAAGCCTCCTTAAGCCCAAACCATTGAAATAGGCTTCTAAGGGCTTATAGCTAGTCAAACTACTTAAATACTTTTTAAAACATAATGGATTATCATGCAGAAGCTGTAAATATATCTAAATTTAATTTGATGTATTTTTATGTGATTTTACATTAATAAGCTTCAGCTCCAACTAATTCGTTAAACAACTTTATAAAATTATAAGCTCCAGCTTTTGGCTTATAATAAAAGCCTAAGCCTAAGCCCTAACCCCAGCCCGTTTCACCCAACATACCCTATACGTCCATTCTTAGAATGCACACACCTTTAGAAATGTTTAATCATACTAGACGAATACCCGCACAAAGCGACGGTGTATAGTGACAAATAATTACTTGTGTGTGGTTTTGGTGTGACTCTTGATGCAACATTTACGAGTTTAATTTGTAGTTATTACGAGAAAATAGTTTAGAGGAAAGTACAAAAAAGTGCCAAAATCTTTTTGGTAGTCCTCTTCATGGTCAATTTTTTCCTCAATCTCCAAAATGGTCATGCGCAGCCACTCGACTCCGCAGCTCCACCCAAAATGTGACACGTGTCATAAGGAAAGTACACTTTTTACTTTTTATTCTACCCAAATAACCACCAAAATTGCGCAACCGACGGCTACTCAACCTACTTTTACTCGACTAGCATTTATCCACGTGCAAAAAGTACAAAAAATAATTAAAAAAAAAAAAAAAAAAAAACAAGTACAAAACTACTGTAGCGCCATGTGAGATTAAAAAAAAAAATTAAAAATTTTAAAATTTTTTTTACGTTTTTTTTATAAAAAAAAATTAACGTTTTAAAAAAAAAAAAATTTAAAAAATAAATTAAAAAAAATTTACGTTTTTTTTAAAAAAATTTTTACGTTTTTTTTTTTAAAAAATTTACGTTTTTTTTTAAAAAAAAAAAAAATTAACGCTTTCTTTTAAAAAAAATTTAAAAATTTTTAAAAAAATAAATTTTTTAAAAAAAAATTACGTTTTTTTTAAAAAAAAATTAATTAATTTTTTTTTTTTTTACGTTTTTTTTTTTTTTTTTTTTTTTTTTTTTTTTTTTTTTTAAATTACGTTTTTTTTTTAAATTTAAAATTTTAAAAAAGTACAAAAAGCAAAAAGTACAACGTACCTTTATGTCACATCATGGCCGCCGGTTGCGCAAGCCGCCGGTTGAGTAGCCGGCGGTTGCGCAATAAAAGAGGTTATATTGAAAAAGTGAGAAGATAAAAGGTGTATTGGTAGTTGGGACAAGTGTCACATTTTGGGTGGAGCTGCGGAGTCGAGTGGCTGCGCATGACCATTTTGGTGATTGAGGAAAAAATTGACCATGAAGAGGACTACCAAAAAGATTTTGGCACTTTTTGGTACTTTTCTCAATAGTTTATTGGTTATAAACGAAAAATGAAAAGAGTGAATGAAACGATATTTAGAATATTAATTTAGGGTCCGTTTGGTTCGTAAAAGGCTTTGGAATCGGATTTAGATTCGGTTTAGAATGAAAGAAAATGAGGTAAGAGAAAAAAATAATATTTTATTAAAAAGTGTTAGGATTTAGTAAATCCAGTACTTAAAGTGTCGGTCACCTCAACTATGTATGCTTGTTAGAAAGCTCGTAGTCATAGTAAGTCTATGTTAGTATTTAGTTTACTTTGTAACACCGTGGAGGACGGACGGGTCTTTACCCACTGTATGCCTGATCCACAGCCTTAAAGAGGCGTCTCATGTTTGTACCCTATAAATACCCTTTGCCCTCCAAGGTAAAGGGTTGGAGCTTTCATAATACATTTTTCTTTGTCTCTCTAAAGTTCCCATCCTCTCCCACTTTCTCTCTCTAAACCTTATCTCTTTACGCCTAACTTGTGATAAACCAAGATCCTACAAATGGTATCAAGAGCCATGGTTTGATCATCCATCTCTCATGTTCTTGGTTTGATTGTTATTTTTGGGATAAGGTTTGGTTTCTTACGCGTAACGTGGTGTTTATGAGTAGTCTCGTATACGAGTTTTTGTACTCCTAAAGCTTTAAAATTTACACTTTTTAATCCAAGATTCTTGTGGGTTAAGGTTTATTGAGTGCTTAAATTTCAGTTTCTTGCAAAAAGGTTCAAAATTTACAAGTTTTTCTTGTTTTTTATGCGTGTTTGGATACGTGTTTACGATCTTACGCGTAAGAGAGAATCGTGGTTTTGGTCTTCAAGCTTTGTTGTTTTGGTGTTTTTAAGGTTGTGTCATCATTATAATCTGGTTTTCTTAACGGTTTGATCATAAAAAACGTGTTTGGCAAATTTTGTACTTCTTACGCATAAGAAAACCCCAATCTTACGCGTAAGGTGTTTTTCACGTAATCTTCATTTCTGATGGTTACTCAGTGTTCTTCTTGCTTGGATAAGCCTGAAAAACACTTCGACTTTGGATATCTCTTACGCTGTGAAGTGTAAGAGATTTTTGTGGGTAAAACCCTAATTTTACGCATAAGCATAAAACTTACGCGTAAAAAATTCTTACGCATAAGCCTTCTCTTACGCATAAGCCTGTCTTACGCCTAAGGGAAACTTACGCATAAGGTTCTTACGCCTAAGCTTTGGTTTACGCATAAACTTAAGCCTTTTACCCTAAAACTCTACGCGTAATCTCTAGACTACGCGTAAGGTCTGTCTACGCGTAAGCTTGTGTCTACGCGTAAGTTTGTTGTTAAGCCTAAGCTGCTACGCGTAAAGTTGCTGTCTACGCATAAGTGTATAAGTTTTACGGTTTCTCTCTTGATTTTGTAAAATCCCGTGAAAGAATCTATTTCCCGGTTAAGTCAAAGATTTGTAAAATCCCATAGAATTTAAACATGTCTTCCGTTGCTGATGATGTGCAAGCTGCAGGATCTGATACTCGTCCTCCCATGCTTGATAGAACTGACTATGAATCTTGGTCACAAAGAATCAGGCTGTACTGCTTAGGAAAGGAGAATGGGGTTAACATCCTTAAGTCAATTGATGAAGGACCTTATCAGGTTGAGACCACAAGAGACTTAATTGATACTGCAGCAGATGGTACAATGATCTTTGGATTAGACAGACCAAAGACATATGATGAGCTGAGTGATAAGGAGAAAAAGAGATTTGATGCTGACATCAGGGCTTCTAACATCATACTTCAGGGTCTTCCAAAAGATATCTACAAGCTGATCAATCACAACACAGAAGCCAAGGCGGTTTGGGATAATGTCAAGATGCTTCTCTCGGGTTCTGAATTGACTATAGAAGATAGAGAATCACAGCTGTATGATGAATTTGAGCACTTTAAGATGAAACCTGAAGAAAGTGTCTATGAATATTACGTGAGATTCCACAAGCTGGTGAATGATATGAGGAACATCAAGATGACTATGCCAAACATTCAGCTGAACTCAAAATTCGTGAACAACATGAATCCCGAATGGCACAAATTTGTCACCTCTTTGAAGCTTACTAAAGGATTAAAGAACACCAACTATGAGCAATTGTATGCCTTTATTCTTCAGAATGAGAAACATGCTATGTTTGAACGACGGATTCTTGAACAGTTCAAATCTCAACCAGGAGAAACAAGTTCATCAAATGATTCAACAGCATTTTACACCAATGATGGAACCACTACCAAAGCATCTCAAGTCATTCAAGATCCATATTGCAAACAACCTGATGCCAATGCAGTCATGGAACACTTTATCAATAAATTAGCTCTTATGGTTAAACAAAACTTAACCTTCTCTCCACATACCAACAGACTTCACACTAACAATGAAATCAGGACTGCATCCAATCTACACAACCATGCTTTGGTCAGAGATGGAAAGGTTACAGTACAACCATATCAAGAAAGGCAGTACGAACAAGGAAGAGGTGGAGCTGGTAGAGGCTATGCTGCAAATCAGAATAGGGGAAGGAATGGAAACCAGGGTCAAGCAAAGCCAATCAAATGTTACAACTGTGGAGGTGAGGGACACATTGCAAGGAACTGCACATCGCCAAAACGCCCTTAGAATGCTGAGTATTTCAGGGATAAGATGTTGCTTGTGCAAGCTCAGGATAATGGTGCAGCCTTGGATGAAGAGGAGTTGTTGTTCTTGGCTGAAGGAAATACTAAGACATATGATGCAGATGTGGATGAGCAACCAATTCAGGAGATAGGCCATAATCATCAGAATGCCTTTCAAGTAGCTGATTGTGATGCATACGACTCTGATGTTGATGAAGAACCTACTGCACAAACCATTTTCATGGCTAGCATTTCTCCAATGGTCTCTCCTATAGTCTCTTCATCATCACAAGCTGGTCCATCCAAAGACAAAATCATTTCTGAGGTACTAAAACTATACGATGATGCTGATGTGCAAAAGATGCATGACAAAGTACAATCAACTGAAACTATTGAGTCAGATATTGAAAATATGGGTAATATCAACATTGTCCCATATGATCAATATGTGAAACAAAGTGAAAGTTAGATTGTATCAAGTGATGCATCTTCTGCAGTCAATGATGACTATGTCTTTGATGAATACACTGCATGTGCCCCTAATGATTCTGTTATTTCTGAACTTAATGCCTATAAAGAATGAGTGGCCATTTATGAACAACGTGCTAAGTTCGAGCTAACCACCCGTGAGCAGGAAATGGATGACCAGATGCGTACAACTATTAGAAAAAGTAATTTTAGAGAAGAAGTATTAAAGCAAGAGTTAAACTCCTTACAAGAAAAGCTTTCTAAATCTGCTAAGCAAAAACAATAACTTCAAGAAAATGTGAAAATGCTTAAGCAAGAATTCAATGCTAAGGAATCAAAACTTTTGAATGATTTTTCCAATCTAAAAACTTTGAAAAACAAACTTGAGAATAAGTTGTACGTACAAGGGAATACCATTCAGACTGCTCACATGATCACTAAGCATAGAGTTTTAAGCGATAAGCATAGCGTTCCCCTTGTTGAGGAACCAAGTCCAGAGGTTATTAAAAAGGCTAGAGCTGCTCATAAGGTACTTTATGATGGTAATGAAATCCTTAAACCTAGGCAGAAACCTAGTTGCGTTGAGTGCACTGAGGAAGATAAGAAATCAGATGATGTCACTAGGGAGAAAATGAACAAGAAGCTAGAAAATCCTGAGTGTAAAAAGAATAACATAACGATCAAACCTCATGATTACACTAAGGAAAACTGGATCTCCTTAAACAAGTTTAAGCCTCAGACACTTCTAACTCCCGAACAAGTGTTCTGGAAAATGGATTTAGATAAGCAAAAAGCAGAGAATCTTGTTGTTACTAACCCTCCCCTTAGGAAATTGCCAAAAGCAACTGTGTATCCTCCTAATACACCAATGCACCTAGTTCCTAGATCTATTGCCACTAATAGCAGGACCTTAATCAGCCTATATGTTGTTTATCAGCTGTTTGTTGATTTTGAGAAAACGTGTAAGAAGAGAATCACACCTACAGGGATAACTGAGGGGGAAAGGGGCTTTGAGCAAACCAAAGATTGTTATTTAACCGAGGTCATGCCTTTCTTCAAACAATTAAAAGGTCAATTTGAGAGTCTTAAAATTGGAATTAATTCTGATATTAAAGAAATGGAAAAGGAATTTGATTCGATGATTGTTGAGGTTAGTGACTATGAGAGAGAACTTAAATATCATGAGATTGAGAGGAAGAACTTGCATACCTTGAATGAGAATCTTATTTCTGAATGTATTGCTCAAGATGTGTTTTACACTGCTACAAATCGTTCCATTAATGCTTCACAATTTCATGAATTATCTGTTGCTCTGAAAGTCTCCCATGATCGAGTCATTGAGCTTGAAAAAACTAACTCTAAACTGCATGATAAGGTTGAACAAGATGATCATGATAACCTGGTAAAACAGTTTTCTAAATTAGAAGTTGAGCATCTTGCTTTGCAATTAAAATATCAACGTCTGAAAGAAAATGTTAAAACCTCAAATTTCAAGACATCCTTGGATGTTCCTGAATTTGATGCAGTTTTTGAAATTAGCAAACGTGATGAACAAATTCGAGCTCATTGTAACACGATCAGAAAGTTGAATGCCCAAATTTCTCAATTAAAGGGTGAAATGAACAATGTGACTGGCTCCCAAATGCCTCCTCCTTTAGATTCTCGGAATTCTCAAAATTTTCATCTTCAAAACTTGATTAATGCTTTACAAAAGGAAAATGAGAGTTTTCTTGAAGAAAATGAAAAGGTTAAACGTCATTTCAATGAGTTATTTGAGTCAATCAAAGTCACTCGTAACAAAAATAATGAAAAAATAACTTCATTGCATAAGGAAATTGAGAATCTGAAGAGTCAGGTAAAAGGTAAAATGCCAATGACAAATGGGGAGAATGGTGCTTCAAAGGTGCATGTCTATAATAAATATGCCTTGACTGTGAAATATGTTCCTCCTCATCTTAGGATCAACAAACTTGCTATTCAAACATATTTCTCATACCTTAAGGACAGCCTAGAATGTCTCCGTGAGATTGTAGAAGAGGATAAGTTAGAGAAACCACTTGATAATGCAATTGGCCATGCATGCTTATATGCCAAACGATCTCAAGAGCTTCTAGAATGCTTAATTACAATATGCCCTAAAACCTTAGGTGAGCAAGTCAATCCCTTGATACCTTGTTCTATGCCTAGTGCCAAGCATACAACTCATTCAATGCCCAATGTCATGAATGCGAACTCTAGTATGCCTAGTATGCCTTCAAGTAGTTCAGATCCCAGCACATCTAAACAGGAAATGCAAAACATAGTAAAACCAACTAATGTTCCCATTCCCTCTACAGGAGTAATCAGTGACATTAAAGCAAGCAGGTCAAAGTCTCAAGGCAATACAAGGAATGATAGGACCTTGCAAGCTAAGAATGTGCATTGGAAAAGAGTAGAAGATCACCCTAGGAACACTATGTTTGAGTTAAATAAAACGAATCGTGTTGATTCTAGTATTAGCTATAAGCGTACTGTAATTAATTCGAATTCTGCTACTATATGCAAACCATGTAATGATGTCTGCTTGGATTCTGTTGCTAATCATGAATGTGGTGTAAATGTTTTGTCTAATGCTGTCAAATGCCCTGTTAAAATTGTTAATGCTAAAAATCATACTAAAAGGAAAAGACGTAAGAAAGTTAGAAAACAGTGGAAACCCACAGGAAGAACATTTAGTAAGATAGGTTATCAATGGATACCCGTTGGCCATAAGATTAATCAGTTCTGCCCTCAATCTGATAAGACAATGCCCTCTAGAAAATGGATGCCTACTGGTAGAACTATTTCCTTAAGAAGTGAACATACTTTGAATAGGACAAATACAGACACCAGCACTGCATCTATTCCTAATGATTCCATTGCTTATATTTCTGATGTGGGTGTCCCAATAACTGTTACTAACCAAATGGAACCCATTCTTGCATGGGGATCCCAATTATCCAGTTATCCATTCTTGTCTGTGTTCAACTGCAGATCGTTCAAATCGTTCTGTGGTACCTGGACTCAGGCTGTTCCAAGCATATGACTGGAGACCGGTCGCGGCTCATGAACTTCGTGAGTAAATTCATCGGGACAGTTAGATTCGGAAACGACCATTTTGGAGCTATTATGGGTTATGGAGATTATGTGGTTGAAGATAGTGTAATTTCCCGGGTATACTATGTGAAAGGTCTTGGTCATAACTTGTTCTCTGTTGGTCAATTCTGTGATTCCGATCTTGAAGTGGCTTTTAGAAAATATACTTGTTTCGTTAGAGAACTTGATGGTGTGGAATTGTTAAGAGGAACTCGTGGTTCAAACCTATACACCATCTCTATCGAAGACATGATGAAGTCCTCTCCAATCTGCTTGTTGTCAAAGGCTTCGAAAACAAAGTCATGGTTATGGCATCGTTGTCTCAATCACTTGAACTTCGGCACCATTAATAACCTTGCCAGAAGGATCTTGTCAGAGGCTTACCCAGATTAAAATATGAAAAAGATCACCTTTGTTCAGCTTGCCAATTGGGAAAAAGCACGAAATATGCCCACAAACCAAAACCCACAAACTCAGTAATGGAAGTACTTCATACCCTTCATATGGATCTGTGCGGACCAATGAGAGTGCAAACGATAAATGGGAAGAAACTCATTCTAGTAGTTGTTGATGACTACTCTCGATTTACTTGGGTTAAGTTTTTGAGGACAAAGGATGAAACTCCAGATGTCATCATCAAACTCATCAAACAGCTTCAGGTTCGACTCAACAATACTGTCAGAATTGTTCGAACTGACAATGGCACAGAGTTTGTTAACAAAGACTTAATTCAGTTTTATGAAAGTGTTGGAATCAGTCATCAAAGAAGTGTTCCACGAACTCCTCAACAGAACGGTGTAGTTGAAAGACGAAATCGAACTCTTGTGGAAGCCACAAGAACAATGCTAATTTATTCAAAGGTTCCAATGTTTTTATGGGCTGAAGCCATTGCCACTGCTTGCTACACCCAAAATCGTTCCCTTATACACACCTCTCATGGAAAAACTCCATATGAACTAGTTCATAAACGAAAACTTGATCTCTCCTACCTTCGTGTGTTTGGTGCCTTGTGCTATCCAATGAATGACGGTCAAGACTTAGGAAAATTAAGAGCAAAGGCAGATATTGGAGTTTTTGTTGGTTATGCACCAAACAAGAAGGGTTACAGAATCTACAACAAGAGAACCCGAAATATCATGGAAACAATTCACGTTACGTTCGATGAGCTGACCTGTCAAATGGCTCCTGGACAATCCAGTTCTGGACCCGCACTTCAAAACAGTCCCATTGGTTCATCCCTTGTACCGAATTTCTCTCAAGCAACTCCATATGTACCTCCATCTGAAGATGATTTGAAGAAATTGTTTGATCCAATGTTTGATGAACTTTATGAGTCAAGTACCAATGATCTGTCAAGTTCAACATCAGAGGCTGCTCTTATCCCGGTCAATGAAGTCAACCCTTCAGTTTCAATATCATTAAGTCAAGAAGCGCCTGCTGCTGATCACTCTGTCTCATCTGCAAATCATCAATCATCGAATGTACATCATGGAATTGTTTCTGGCACCAATGATGAAGTTAATCCCTTTGCTACTCCCGAAGATGCTCCATTTGAAAACATCTTTGCCCCTGAACCAACACCTGAACCATCTTCATCAGGGGATATAAACTCTGCTACATCAGTCCTTCAACAACAACCACACGAACACCTTAGAAAATGGACACATGACCATCCATTGGATAACATCATTGGGAATCCTTCTCGTTCCGTATCAACTCGAAAACAATTAGCTACTGATGCCTTATGGTGCTTTTTCAACTTAGTACTCTCCAAGATCGAACCAAAAGATGTTAAAACTGCAATGTCTGAGGACAGCTGGTTTAAGGCAATGCAAGAAGAAATTCATGAGTTCGATCGTCTAGATGTATGGGAATTAGTACCAGTTCCAGATTGTGCAATGATCATTGCTCTCAAGTGGATCTTCAAAGTGAAGCTTGATGAGCACGGTGATGTTCTGAAAAATAAGGCACGGTTAGTTGCTAAAGGTTATCGTCAAGAAGAAGGTATCGACTTTGAGGAATCTTTTGCTCCTGTCGCACGCATCGAAGCAATCAAAATCTTCCTGGCTAATGCTGCAAGTAAGAATATGATTGTCTATCAGATGGATGTAAAGATGGCTTTTCTCAACGGAGATCTTAAAGAAGTCGTATACGTCAGCCAACCAGAAGGTTTTGTAAATCCAGAGCATCCTACTCATGTCTATCGCTTGAAAAAGGCCCTTTACGATTTGAAGCAAGCTCCAAGGGCATGGTATGATACGCTATCAAAGTTTCTTCTATCCACCGGATTCAGCAAAGGAGCAGTTGATCCAACATTGTTCACCAGAAAGTCAGGCAAACATTTAATTCACGTTCAAATTTACGTTGATGATATTATTTTTGCCTCGACTGACCCTAATGAATGTGATCGTTTTTCTATGGAGATGGGCTCCAAATTTCAAATGTCCATGATGGGACAAATGTCATTTTTCTTGGGATTACAAATTTCACAAAGTCCCGGAGGCATTTTTATAAATCAATCTAAATACGCTAATGAAATCTTAAAGAAATTTGGATTTACCTCTAGTGACCCTGTTGACACTCCTATGGTGGAGTGTACAAAACTGGATGAGGACCACTCAGGGATAATAGTAGATCAAACGAAATATCATAGTATGATTGGATCCCTGATGTACCTCACAGCCAGTAGACCAGACATTTTGTTCGTTGTATGCATGTGTGCTAGATACCAGGCTAAGCCTACCAAAAAGCACCTTGAAGCGGTTAAACGGGTCTTTCGGTATCTCCAAGGAACCATTAACATGGGACTTTGGTATCCGAAGGACTCCGGTATGTCTCTAACAGCCTATGCAAATGCTGACCATGCAGGATGTCAAGACACTCGTCGAAGTACTTCAGGTGGTGCTCAATTTTTAGGTGACAAGCTTGTAAGCTGGTCTTCAAAGAAACAAATGAGCACTTCCATATCCTCTACAGAGGCTGAATACATAGCCATGTCATCTTGTTGTGCTCAAATCTTATGGATGAGATCCCAAATATCTGACTATGGCTTTGTATTCAACAAAGTTCCTATGTATTGTGATAACAAAAGTGCCATTGCTCTCTGCTGCAACAATGTTCAACACTCTAGAGCAAAGCACATCGACATTCGACATCATTTCATCAGGGAACAAGTTGAAAACGGTGTGGTTGAACTATACTTCGTAAGGACTGAAAATCAACTAGCAGACATCTTCACCAAAGCTCTTTCTCGAGAACGCTTTGAGTTTATTCTTCCACGACTAGGCTTAAAGAGCCTTCAACCAGAAACACTCAAACGTCTTCAGGAAGACGTCGACGAGTAAAGGTGTTCGACTCTATCTATTATTTGTATATATCTTTTCAGAAACCAAATACAAAAATATAAAACCAACAAAACAAAAATAGAAAAATATAAAACTTTTCAAAATCCATAAAAATCAGAAAATCTTGAAAATCTTCAAAAATTTTGTTTATTTATCATGTTTTTCTTGTCGGTTCGATAACATCTACGGACTTTGAGTTGTCACTCAAAGAATGGCACGGGTCTCTAGATGAAGATC
>BPTQ01000004.1:160411983-160604511 GCA_019973895.1 Chrysanthemum seticuspe
TTTATGGACTGATATTGATGTTTTAAGCTAAAGTAAAGCTATATTAAGCTACTCTACTGATATCTAAGCACAAATCAAACTTTTGATTTTCAAATTTCCAACAGTTATGAAAATGAAAACAGATTTATGAGGATTTCGACTTTGATGGTACACAAATGAGATTTGATGACTGCAATGAACTTATCTATCCTATATAAACCTCAAACCACAGATTTTGGCCAATGAACAAACCTCATACACAGGCTTGAACACCTGATCCAAACACCACTTTAAGACACTGATTGCAATTGATTCTACCTAAATGACAAATCCAAGCTATGATGTATACTAGAACAGATCTAAACTACCTATATGATGCAGATAACAATACTACAATTATCAAATAGCTACTTCATTATTAATGCAATAATGGCAGTAATCAAAGAGTATTCCAACACTTACAAAAGTCCTAGCCACATTGGCTTGCCAAACACCACAAGTAACCACTATCCTAAACCAATTATCAACCCATATTCAACACTGCATCAACCCAAACCATTTCCATGACTGCTTGAACCAAAATTCAATACAGTTTGACTTTTGTTGACCGGATACCAAGATTTCTTGCACTTGAGATATAAGCTTTCCAAAAGCTATAAGTAGCTTAAATAAGCTTATTTGGATTTAAAAATAAGCTACTAAAAGCTTGAACATAAGAGCTTGAAACTGAATTTTATGACAGTGAGCATAAAAACTTGAAATGTTAATATAACCTTGAATTGATACTTAAAAGCACATTACAAAGATTATCCAACTTAAGTTTAATACATAGAAACTGAGATTACAATTTTTTGTCTTAAACTAAAACATTTATATTAAAAACGACATATAGAAAATTTAAAACTAAGAACTACTCCCTTCACTCTCTCTTCTTCCTCCTTTTTATTGCAAATGTCCTCCCACTTGACCTCTGAACAAATCCCACTTGAATTCTTGGCCATTGGATTACTTGAGTGGATATTAGCCATAGATGGCTTTTTGGCGGGAAAGTAGATTTAACAGCTGGGGGTTGAGTGCAAGGGGGGAAAAGCATTTAATGCATTTGTTTTTTGGTGGAGGTGGAGGGGACATGGAAAGGTGAGGGTTGAGCTGGAAGGATGGGGGGCAGTGAGAGTTGCAGGCAGTGGTTGAAGGAGAAGAAAAAAAGAGGGAAAGGGTGGCTTGTTTGACTGGGTTTGACCGGGGGTCTATTATTGTGGAAGGGGTGAAAACAGGGGGGGTCACAAGGGTGTATATTGGCAGGGGGTTCATGGTCCAATCAAAGGGTCAAGGTCCAAGGTATTTGGTTTGTTAATACAAGGACCATTTTGCAATTTCTGAAAGTTGGAGGACCAAATCTGCCATTTTCCAAAGTTATTCCAAGGGACCAAAAATGACAAGTTTCAATAGTACAAGGACTATAATGGACATTTTCAAACTTCCAAGGACTATTTTTGCCAATTTTGAAACTCAAAGGACTAAACTTGTAATTTCTCAAAACTTTTGACATTTTTCACCAAAGGACTAATTATGACAAGTTATGATTTAAAAAGGACCTTGGTGATTTTTCTTTTAAAATAAGTGCTCAGGGACTATTTCTGACAACTTTTGAAACTTGGGGGACTGAAACTGCCAATTATGCAAACTTAGCTCATTTTTCATCTGATTTTAAACATTTTGCATCTGAAACATATAAAATGCAATTTTGAGATATTTTCAGTATTTTGATGCATTTCTGAGCATTTTTAAATGTTTTGCAGTTCAGATTTGACCAAAAATAATGAGTATTTACACACTCATCAATATGTATATATATATATATATATATATATATATATATATATATATGTATGTATGTATAGGGAAGGGATCTAGTAAGAAGATTAATTAAAATAAGAAGGGTAAGAAGTAATTCTAGCCACACATTTTAAATAAGGAGAGAAAATTTGAAGGGACATGCATCCACTTTTTTAGGTGCATCTAAAATGTGTGGTTGTGGTTTCTTCTTATCCTTCTTATTTTAATTATTCTTCTTATTTGATCCTAACTCTGTATGTATATATATATATATATATATATATATATATATATATATATATATATATATATATATATATATATGTATATATATATAGGTTTGGGTTATTATGAAAAGTTTCTTATAATGAAAAGAATGAGAAGGCATGTGGAGGTGACATGTGTCATCTTTGCCACATCACCATACCCCACCCCCACCCCCCCCCCTCGAAAATTTTTTAAAATAAGTGCTCAGGGACTATTTCTGACAACTTTTGAAACTTGGGGGACTGAAACTGCCAATTATGCAAACTTAGCTCATTTTTCATCTGATTTTAAACATTTTGCATCTGAAACATATAAAATGCAATTTTGAGATATTTTCAGTATTTTGATGCATTTCTGAGCATTTTTAAATGTTTTGCAGTTCAGATTTGACCAAAAATAATGAGTATTTACACACTCATCAATATGTATATATATATATATATATATATATATATATATATATATATATATATACATATATATATATATATGTATGTATATATATATATATATATATATATATGTATATATATATATAGGTTTGGGTTATTATGAAAAGTTTCTTATAATGAAAAGAATGAGAAGGCATGTGGAGGTGACATGTGTCATCTTTGCCACATCACCATACCCCACCCCCACCCCCCCCCCTCGAAAATTTTTTTTCCCGCCAAAAAAAAATTTGGCAAATTTTTTTTCCCGCCAAATTTTTTTACTGCATCACAGTTATAAAGTTACTGCATTACAATCATGATTTTAGTGCATTAAGGTTATAAATTACTGCATCACAGTTATAAACTTACTGCATCACAATCATGATTTTAGTGCATTAATGTTATAACCTTGATTTTAGTGCATCATAGTTGATGCACTTAACTATTAACTATGATGCAGTAACTTATAATAAAGATGCACCAAAACTTATTAGTGCATTAAGGTTATAAGTTACTGCGTCATAATTATGATTTTAGTGCATTAAGGTTATAAATTACTGCATCACAGTTATAATGTTACTGCATCACAATCATGATTTTAGTGCATTTAAGGTTATAACCTTGATTTTAGTGCATCATAGTTGATGCACTGAACTATTAACTATGATGCAGTAACTTATAATAAAGATGCACCAAAACTTATTAGTGCATTAAGGTTATAAGTTATTGCATCACGGTTATACATTTACTGCATCATAATCATGATTTTAGTGCATTAAGGTTATAAATTACTACATCACAATTATGATTGTGATGCAGTATTTTTATAACTATGATGCAGTAATAAATTTTGGCGGGAAAGTTTTTTTTTTTTGCCCAAAAAAAATTTAAAATTACTGCATCACAGTTATAAACTTACTGCATCACAATCATGATTTTAGTGCATTAATGTTATAACCTTGATTTTAGTGCATCATAATTGATGCACTTAACTATTAACTATGATGCAGTAACTTATAACAAAGATGCACCAAAACTTATTAGTGCATTAAGGTTATAAGTTACTGCGTCATAATTATGATTTTAGCGCATTAAGGTTATAAATTACTGCATCACAGTTATAATGTTACTGCATCACAATCATGATTTTAGTGCATTTAAGGTTATAACCTTGATTTTAGTGCATCATAGTTGATGCACTGAACTATTAACTATGATGCAGTAACTTATAATAAAGATGCACCAAAACTTATTAGTGCATTAAGGTTATAAGTTACTGCATCACGGTTATAAATTTACTGCATCATAATCATGATTTTAGTGCATTAAGGTTATAAATTACTACATCACAATTATGATTGTGATGCAGTATTTTTATAACTATGATGCAGTAATAAATTTTGGCGGGAAGGTTTTTTTTTTGGCCCAAAAAAATTTTTTTTTGGCGGGAAAATTTTTTTTTGCGCGGGGAGGGGGGGGTGACACATGTCACATGGAATGGTGATGTGGCAAAAGTGACACATGTCACCTCCACATGCCTTCTCATTCTTTTCATTATAAGAAACTTTTCATTTTAACCCTACCCTATATATATCTCTATATTATATATAACAGGAGGCATTTGACATTAATGCCACCTCAATGCCACGTCAATGCCACCTCAATGCCACCTCAATGCCACCTAAGCATTATATGTCCACCTAAGCAATATTTTTTAATTTATTAGAAATTTCCGAATTTTTTAAGAATTTTTTTTGTAAATTTCGGATTTTTAATAAATATTTATAAAAAAGGGGCCTTGCAAGGATTGAACCTTGGTCATTTGGATAAATAACTTGTGTGTTTACCACTTAGGCAACAAGTTATTTTGATAATTATGTTGCATATTATAATCTATAAATGCCTATAATTATATTAGAATCCTATACTAAATACAATTCTTATTTTATACATATCTTTTCCTTAAATATAGTTTCACAATAGCTCAAAACCCTAATATCATTAACATTAGTCACGGAACTTTTGTTGATGTCGACTTTGTTAGATGTGGTTTTTTACTCTTAATATTATCACTACATGGATCCATTAAAGATGTGTTGTTTGTCGACATATCTGCATGTTCATGTTTTCTCATTAACCAGACATTTGTTTGAATTGTTTAATGATTCTTTTTTGTAAGAGGATTTATGGAAGCAGATTTTCCATGTTGGAACAGAGGTATGTATGTAGCAATTTTTTTTATTCGGTTACATTCTTGCTTAATTCGTCTTTATGTTTTTTAATGACAGTGGCACCAGTTTGATTTCGTATCTGAATACAAATGGAATTTCAAAAATCTTCAAGTAAGTTGCATTCTAGCTATTATACATATATTTTTACATTTTTAATGTTAACTAACAAAGTTTGAAAAGGAGGTGTAGTGATCCTGTAACTATAATAAGAATGTCCACATTTGACTTTCGAGTGTTGGATAAACTATTTTTCCACATCAACGTTCACAAGAAACTCTTTTTTGACATATTTGCTTTTGTCGCAAGTCTTCCTGTCTACTATGTTCAATCCCGGTGTAGCTTAAACTCCACGTTTTCTATTTCGGTTCCAGTAGCATCGATGGTGCTGGACAAAGGTATGAACCATTAGAATGGTTGCTGCACTTATATTTCATATCCTGTATTAGCTAATATAATTTGACCCATTGAAAAGAGCAACCTAAATTGACCATTCGTAAGTAAATGTGTTAAAGTTCCAACCACTACTATAGGGACATGGTGCGAGTCGATTTTTAATTAACAAAATAGATCTCAAGTAGGAACTCATAGATTTTGTTTGTGTTTTGACTTTTGAGATCAGTAAAGATTGAGCCATAATCAAATATAGTTGTTTTTCTTAGATGCACCGTTTGCAAAAGAAAGGTTTCTCAAGTAATGTGAAACATGAAATACTGATTATACAATATGATTTGTTAATTTTTATCTGCGTTTCTATTTCAGCTGCAAGATGCAGGATACTGGACAGATGCGGCAACATTGGCAGTGTGCGGGTTCGTTTTTCGACAGACAGATATCGGTTTTTTCTATCTAAAAGTGATTTTTCTGAGAAAGTGGGTCAGTAACCTTCGTATTTATTTATCCCCTTATGGTTTCTATATTTATACAAATCATGTTTACTCACCAATTTTATCCCCTTATGGTTTCTATATTTATACAAATCATGTTTACTCACCAGTTCGAAGTAGGCGTATGTTTGAGTTTCCGTACTTATCCTGGTGATGGTAGAATTATTGATCGTCGTCGTGTCTTAGTGGCTCAATCTATAGGAAGTTATGCAACATAACTTTTTGACATGTAAGTAACCTGATTTCATGGCACCATATTCAACTACCTCTACATTTGTGTCATCGTATATGTACGCAGAATACCAATTTCCTTATTACTCATTTTCGAGTTGTTTGTGTTCCCGTCAGAAATACGTGTCACTCATTTATCTGGAAAACTGTGTCACTTCATATCTGTGTCAGAAATACCGCGCCTTCAGAACCAAAAACGATCTTCTAATCGTTTCCAGAAACTCTCTTTCTCTTCCATTACGTTTAACAAGTGAAACCTAGGTATGAAGTGAAATGAAACTGTGTGAGCGTCAGGTACCTTCGTAATTTAATAGTTGATTTTGCAACTTTTATTGATCAGGACTCACCGATTGTAAGGATTGTTGTCACGATTTCTTCAATCTTTAGCTTGTATAAGATGGTAGTTTTACCAGCAGCATCGTGACCAACCATCAAAATTCACATCTCTCTCTTGGCAAACAGTGCGCTAAACAACTTGGTGAAAGTAAACCCAATCTTTTTTGCTGCTTCAGATATATAGTTATATTTTAGAAGAAGTTTAACACATATACGTACTATCATCAGTCTATCCAGTGTAACTAAACTTCAGACTTTTATTAAATCAGCAAGAAGAACTTCAAAACGGACACGAAGATTAACTTTATAGATAGAAACTTGGATCCCCTTTGAAATATTTAAGACAATTTCCTCAAATACATTAGTAATTATGCTATTATGAAGTATACTTAAGATAGCATAGATCAGCCAGAACACTTTATATAATGATCTTGTCATGATGAAAGGGACCAAATATGTCTGAGCCATTATATACATACCTGATGTGGAGATATTTATAACGTTCAATTCACTAGGGCGCAAAAATACAGGAGCCGAGGTTAGATGATACCTTATTTATTGGGTTTATGTGCTTTAGTTTATTCAAAGAAATAAATTGAGTGGAGGTATATATGCTTTGTGGAATGATATCTCTATTGAATACCTATCGTTATTTTGTAGCTTAAGAATTGTATATGAAGTTCTTCATTTGCTATAAGAAGTGAAGTAGGACCGCTAAGATAGTTAATATGATCAAAACCTGTGAAACTTGATATGGGCTACTTAAGATTGACTATTGTTTCACGGGTTTAATATTCCTGGTTTGTGTATTGGTTGAATAAACCTAAGCAATCTAACAATCTTGAGAACCTGTAGAATCTGGGAATAAAAATTCATTGTGTGCTCAACTCATTCACAAATTCATATTTACTGAATAATATCTCGAAACTCAATATTTTAGGCCCATGTTTCTCCTTCACAAAATCCTAATCAGAATATGCATATTCAAGAAGAGTTCAACTCTATAAATCAAGAAAAGATCATACCGACAGTGATTAAGTGGATTCACGATGGCACACACGTTGCTATTGAAGGATCATGGGATAACTCGAGAACAAGGTTTGCATAACTTTGCTACTTTTGTTTTAAAGTGTTTTTGCTTTTCTTGATCACTTTTTTTGAATGTTTTTTCCAGGGAACTATTAGTCGGTTCGGGCATTGATTACTCAATAGTTAAGGGGCTAGCTTCCAACTTTAAGGAAGCCATAAAGATGGATAAGTATACCACAACTTGAAGGTGAGTTAAAAAACACGTTTCCTTGTCCTTAATGAGTTATTCTGCACATTGACGTGTTTGAGAACTTTTTTTTTGTATTTGATATCTTCCGGCAGGCATATACTCAAGTGGCTGGCAATGACCGATGTCCAAACATTGTAAGTTCTTTATGTACCTCATTCCTTTAGGCAACCTACGTAACCTCCAACATGAATGCAAAAGTAACACTTGGAAGTTTTGTAGATAGATAATCGACTCTGGCAGAACTTCTAATCCGGAGCCTGATAAATTAAGGTATCTTAGATGTTTAAGTTTGCAAATTGATGGTGACAAAGTCCTACTTTTAATTCGACCCAAATACAATACCCTTACATACAACAGGATGGAAATTTTTCTAATGTCACCTGTATAAAGATTGCAAAGATCAATATTGATCATAAGGATTGTAGCTTTTTTGAATTGTTGTCTGAAATGTCAAAATCCAAACATGATGAACTGAGATGTAGAACTTCATCGGGTGTTATAAATGCCTTACCAGGCTCTATAATTGAACAATCATGTCTCATCACATACCCTGCCAGGTCATGCATTAGATCATGCATTTTACATATCACATCCATGTTTACCTGCTCCTTGACATCCTAGAAGAAGGACCTTGAGACCAAAGAATTAAAAATTTCTTTTCGAGCACATTTTCCATCCAAAACTCTATCAGTAAATCCTTGCTCATTTTGTATCCTTTCGGAAACAAACAACTATAAGCGAAGCATCGTTTGCCATAGCAATATATAAATATATATCTTCATTGCTATAATGTCTTACATATTTATGTCTTACATATTTACATATTTATGTAAGATATGTAAGATATAATGTCTTACATATTTATGTAAATATGTAAGACATTAATCACCGGTGAGAAGGCATCGTTTACATAAGACATAAATATGCAAATATGCAAGATATAATTTCTTCATTGCTATGTCTTATATATCGTTTGTATCCGGTGATTAATGTCTTACATATTTATATCCAGTTGCACTCTTGAGAAGGCGCTGGAACTTCAACATAAATATGTAAGACATTAATCACCGGATTTTCTTGCTTTCTCACTGTTGGAATTGATAATATAGGAATTCTTATTTTCAGCTAAAGTCATATTTTTCAACCACTTGAAGAGTTTTGAACACTTGAAGATTCAACTAACTCATGTACTCTTGGCCATTGAAAATTTTGCCTCAACATATACGACATTGGGTCAGGTGGATATGGTATTGAGCGGAACTCAGGCATTTTTATACTGTAATCAAAGTTTATCATCAATAGAAGGGAAGAGTTTAAGTGACCACATGTTCTGGAGACACAACACTGTCGCTATAAAGGGCATCTTTAATACAGGAGACAGTCAAGGATAACAAGGGTTAATCGCAGAAAATAAAATGCTCAGTAATTGTAAGCATCCAAACATAGTCTCTTCTTGGCTTTTCCGATGAAAGTTCAGAGAGGATTGGGTTCTGAGCTCCACAGATTTGGACGTAAATTGCTAACCCTTGATGAAGTGAAAAAAATGGTGTAAATCTGTTATGTAAGTGTGACCAATTTGATTTTTTTTTGGTTCGATTATTTTTATGAAGTGAGTTTGGATAAATTAAATGTTATGATGATTGGTATTTTTTTTTATTTACTTAATTGGAGTTATGGTAAATCAGAAGCACATGAGGTCGGACATGAGGAGGCAATTGCAGCAGTGCGCATAAGCAGAGGTGCACAACCGTTGATGCATTCACATATTTAAAGGATGTTCATGATGTGTTGAATGATTTTAAAATAAAAGGAAAACAATTGTTATATGTAGGACATCATTTGCCAGACAATGGGTTATATTGGAATTGATATTACCTGATGGGAACTTCTCTAATGCAGAGCTGACATATATTAAAGACCATAATGAGGATACGAAACTAATATTTTCTGTTGGGGAATATTGAGACGCGTGTAACTACTAAAGAACCTACGTCGATAACATCCAAGGTATTTCATTTCGGAAAAGACTTTATCATTCAGTGTGAATCAAGGGCATGTGCTATATTAGACGTGCAAAAATAGATGGCCGGGGCGGGCTAAGCAACATATCAGAACAGGTATGACTCCTTCTATTGCATCAACTTAGTTGTGATTAATATCAAACGTAGGCAATCGTTGCCCATAGGTACACCAACTTATACATTTAGATACCATTAAATTGCTGTATAATGGAGATTAAACATTATTTTTTTTTAATTCAAACAACACACGAGCTGTGGGTATAAACATAGTTTGAATATCTATCTAATAGTATCTAAATTTAGCGTCATTATAAATCCGGTTTGTTATTTATCACGACGTTATGCAATTGTGTGGCAGAGCCATAAGGTGAAAGATACTTGACTAACATTCTGAAGTTAGTTTACTTTAGTAATGATGATGTTGTGAATTAGCTATCAACTGCAATCTACAACCATATAAAATGCCTCTGACCTCACTGAACCAGTTACACATACACCTTTGTTCAGTCAGTCATGCATTATATAATGGTTGGATAATGTTTATTAGAAAGAACAACGAGCAAATATATTACAAAAGCAATAACGATTCACATGTTCAACATATCACACTATGTTTTTAAGTAGTCAAGTTGACTAAATAATATTGCTCTACGAGTCTACCTTACGGTTTCCCCCAACACCTTTATCTCATTCTACAAATAAATCTACCCTTTTTTTGTTTGATATTGTTGGGAAAAAAAGAAGCTATCTATGTCACACCTGCACCAGTTAGTATCTGACATAATCATTTTTAATAGAAGGCTTTAATTTCTACGTGTCTATGTGATTCGAGGTTCGGAAAGGTGGGTGACGGTATTTGGACACTGGTCAAGTGTTGCTTGAGGGCGCACGTTCAGTTGACCATACTGAAGATATGTTAAGCACATTGCTATCCATGATTCCAGATATTCCGTATTTCCGGTTCAATCCAAGAGGGCTGATGATACAAGAACTGAAAGCAAGCTGGTACATTGTTTATACATCTCTCTCTGTTCAATTCCATATTTTTGTAGACATAAAAGTTGGTTCTTGCCAAATGCTTTATTGGTATCTTGCAAAATTATTTTTAAGGAGTAAGTTTTAATGGTTCTATTGTTTTGGTACATCTAGGAAAAAGAAGCACATAAAAAGAAACGAGATATGAAGTTTGATGATTTTGCTGATGGGGTAGAATCCAAAATGCAGAAGGTTGTTCACATTTCGTGACAAATAAAAGTGGCCTAACAAGTTGATTTTTTGAGTTAATTATTTTTGTAGAGAATGATAATGCACATGCTTTTGCACTATTTGTAGCTATATCATTTGCAGTGTTGCGATTTCAAACAGTTTTTTATCAAACTCTAAGCTGATTCTTTCTATCAAAGCATCACTGAAGCAACATTCGTATTGGTTTGAACAAGACAAGAAGTTCAATTGCTTAAATATGATTATTGCGCTTAAAACCAATTCTTAATGAGATGAGAACGATGGTGATATTGATTATATTGACTATTACTCACTCTTTATATCTAATTGATGTTGCATATTGGACATCTTGATCTATACGAGGTGGAAGTTGGAATATGGACCTATAAGAAAGAAAGATATCTGGAGGCTGAACTCGACCTTACAATGAACTAGGTAAGTCATCATAATAACATATACAGGGTTGAATGGGTCGATATTGCTTATTAGTAATCGTCAAGTTATGTGTGACAAGCATAAAGAAATACTCTAGATGTAATCTAAAATTTCGAGGAATCTCCCTCCCGACCTTAAAAAAAACTTTGATTTAAGGTGTTAAAATAACATTACCAACTCTTTTTGACTTTTTTTCAAGATGGATAAATTCTAAAGAACAGAAATTTTTTTTATGTAAAAAATTCTTTACGATTACCCTTCTTCTTTCGCTATAGCAAATTATGTTAACGATAATTATAAGACATGTCCGCCCATTGGGCGGGCTTCGACCACTAGTATATATATATATATATATATATGTAATAAATAGTATAAATTAAATATATATGCTGTTAGGTCACTAGTTTTACAAACACAAGCTTATAAGAAAGAGATAAAGGCGATTGAACAAGATCCAAACACACACACACGATATTATGCACGGTTTAGGCGTAGATGTGATGAGAGGAAATAACTTGAACAACCAACCCTCAAATGAGGGTTTACAAGAGTATTTATAGGAGGAAAGCTAGGGTAACACTCCTAGTTTCCATCCTTTCTTTTATGGGCTTGGGCCTAAGCTCATGGGCCTTCTACATAAGCTTAAGGCTAATAACAAACATAAAGGCCATAATAAAGCTAACTATTACATATTAATTACTAACACTTGATTATGGTTTAGGAGTGATTCCAACAATCTCCCCCTCAAGTGTTGGTGATGAACGGTGAAGGCGTTGATGTAATAGTAGCTCTGACGTCTTCTGACATTCTTCTTTCTTGTGAGAGGAATTGCCTTGATTCGAACAATATCCCCAGTGTAGAGAGATAGTTATCTTTGAACAGTTATGCTTTGACGTCATCATTAACTTTGTTCTTTGATCATTGTTCTTTGTGGTGAAAGTGATAGTATGTTGTTGTCTGCATCAGTCTGCCTCAGGTCTGCTTCGCTGCTCCAGTGTCTCCACGTCATTCTTTAACATGCTCACACGCTCTATGACGTTGGAATTCAATACTGATGAAGTTCTCTAAGTCTTTAACTTTGTATATTCTTTGGTTTGACGAAGAATCATTCTGACGGTTGTGTTGCTTTTGAATAGAACTTCCATTAGTGATGATGTTGGCGTGAGCATGAGAAGAATCAGCACGATCATCCTGCTCCGGAGCTTCCATAAGAAGAAAACATTTCAAACGGTTAGTAATAAGCAGGTTCCGGCACTTACAAGTTTGAACTTCGAGAGTATTAACAGCATAGTGTGAAAACACAACTCTAATTCTTACAAAGGCCGTTCCTGAACTGGAGTCCCACAAGTGAGATAACACGATGTACCAAAGTACATCTACAGTTCAGATGAGTCGCTGAGGTACACCGTAGCATCACCTCACGACTGTAGACCGTTTGAGACACACTCCGCGTAATCCACGGGGAGTTACCGAAGTGACCTGCTGTCAGGGCTGTTTGATGTTGACCCTGGCAGGAGTTTCCATTCAATCACTGAGGATCACAGATGTGAACCTCTCATAAATGTTCTCGACAGATTGCTAAGATCTGTGAAGGACTCGATATGAACCACTGATAATCTTATTTGGTGATCGTCAAGTGATAAAATGTCAAGTGTTCCTAAGAGATCTTTTGATGAATCTCGTGGCTCTAGACTCAATAGTGCGTTTTGGTTTTCCTGAGCGGAGACTAGGGAGAGGGTCTCCTTCTTCAATACCAGCGATCTCTAAGAGAAAGCCAATAGTTTACGTAGGGTTCCCTGTGAGAATGAAACAAGCTTCTGTTGAGAGAAACTTGAGTGGCTAAGAAGGTTTAGTGCATGCGTCACTGGGTCCATGACGACTTTTAATCTTCAATACCGGTGTCACTAAGTGACAGCCAGTAGCATATGAATTGAACCCGGTGTCTGCCCTAAGTTGAATAATTTGGAGGGTTATTTCTTTTCACCCTTTTCTTTGCATTTCTTTTTAATTCTTCAACTCCTTCTTTCTCCGATTATCATTTTCTCCTTTTTTTTATAATCGTACCTAAGGACTTCTAAGTACTACCTATTTGTGATGTCCTTGGGTAGATCCCTCCGGCTCTGGCGGATCATAGGACGGTTATTCCTAACCTTAGTCACCTTATAACTCCATGACTAACCTATGTTGCCATTAAAACCACTGTTTGTGAAACATCTCTCAAAGGGTTTGTAAATGAAAAAAATGTTTGAACCACTGTGAGAGATAGGATTTTGCATAAATACTCCCCCTCCACATGTGCTTAATAGTTTTAATGGTTAAATGCACAGTGAGGAAAGAGCGCGCACATTTTGAATTGATCCACTCGAGATAGACAATCCCCCGCGAGACACGGTTACGTTGCGTAGTTAAAGAGTTACATTGTCAGTTTTTAGGTGACAACTAGCTCTAATAACTACCTTGAAGGTGTAGACAAACCTCGAAAGGTTGTCATACCCGTCAGAGTTCATGTCTACCAAGAGTGTCTCGAATGGTACTTTCTACTTGCACAAGTCCTTTGCGAGACACGTTTACATTACTAGCGAACTAGCTTGAAATTATTACCCGTCCAGGACAAGTCTTTTCGAGTTACAAACAGTTTAGTACCGTCAATTCGTTGGTTAAGTCTGAGGTACACAGATTCATTTGCATTTACACAACATATTTCTTATCACATAATTTTCTCCCCCTCAAAAATGGCATATAAAATGTTATTTTTGAAACGTTTGAGAATAAATATGACCATTTCGAGTGTTGCGGGAAGAGGGACCACTATGAACAATTTGTGAACAAAGTTTTAGTTCAAATACTCCCCCTCAACAAGTGGTATAAACGGTTGAGGTTTTGAAAATCATACGGGGGAAGTACTTGTTCTTTTGAGCAAAACCTTGAAAAATGAAAGGTTTAATAGGTTTTACTCAAAAATAAGAAGCTTTCGCTCCTTTTATAAGGATTGTGGCACTGATGCGTACCACATGGTCCTTTCTTGACAATTACGGGTTGTACACTGTTATGTGTGCACAAGCCATAGACATATATAATCATACATCCAAATTTGTAATGAAAGAACCAATTCAAGGGGTACCAAGAAGTGCAGTGATGTTCCCAGGAGTGCGCAAAGGGCGTTGAAAGCCGGTTATGTTAATCCTGGGTCGACCACCAACATAGCTCTCCAATCGTCTGAACTGATCCCTTCTGAACAACTTTTCATCAATCATTGTGATGATTCGTCTCACATCCCTCCTTTCCTGAGAATTCCAGCGCTTAGGAGACCCAATTTTCTGGCGTATATCCTTCAACCTGTACGCCAATCCGTCCCTAACCAGCTTCAAAGTATGATCCCCGAATTTCTGAAGTTCACTACACGCCATTAAGCAGTTTCTTTGAAGTTCACTGCGGTAAACAACTCCGAATGGTTTGCTGATGAGCGTATATTGAGATAGCTGATTGATGTCGGGAAGATCAAGCGTTGGAGGAGTGAGGTTGACACGCGTCTGATAAGATTCAACAGCCAGCTGGATATCTTCTACACGTTCTTTGATCACGACGCGTCTAATGAAGATGAGAAGTGACTTGATAAATTCACGTTGAACTTCAGTCGAGAATTGTCTCATACGACCCTGTACTTTGGCAAGGTACATGTCTTCGATGTCGTTGAGGGACAAATTCTCAAAGTCAGCTTCGGAGAATGCATAGTCCTGTTCATCTTGTCGTTTGACTATGATATTCTTCAAGAAGGTGTAGTCCCACTTAGACTTGAGATCAACGTGTTTGATGGCCACGATGTCCTTAGAACTGTACACTGCGTTTTGAGACTTCTAAACCAGGCAGCTTCTATAGTAGATTCTTCGGAGTTCAGGCCAATGATGAATCCCATACAATGCATCTCGGTCGTATGCTTGCACGTTGTCAGAAAACAAGCGATTTGCACGTTCCTCGATAGCTATGCAGTTTGAGTAAATAGCCGCTGGGAATGGAAGAGTCAACGATGTAGCGTATTTTCACGAACCATCGCTACCGTGTAAGAGAAAATCCAGGTCTCTGTTAAAGAAGTATCAGAAGGGAATCCGTGGTTCATCTCCTTGGCCAATTGTCGGTAGGGGTTTGGTCCAATCGGTGTAGTATGGAGGGTTGTCCCTTTGTGTGAAGTCAATGTTTGCTTCCGGATTGAGCCAATCCATATTGTTAGACATAGCTCGAGCGATGTTCTCAAGATGATATTCGACCTCGAGGGCGCTTTCAGAGCTGTCCTTTAGAACTTGAAAAGCTTCGTTCTTGATTCGCTTCAATTCAGATTTCGTCATTTTCTTCACATTGAACTTTTCTTGCAACAGTTTAGCATGCTCCAATGTGGAACCATCTACCAGCTCTTGACCTTCTTCAGGGTAGGGAGTTTGATCGACAAGTGTAGAGAACCATTCAAATTCTTCGGTTTTATCGTCATCTAGCCAAGATACGACGTCAGATAGAAGCGTCTTCTTCTTCTTCTTTTTCGAGGGCTTTGATGATGGTTCCGATTGCTGCACTTGTTTGGGTGAGGTGGGTTGTTGTAGGGGCTCAAGGACCTCTTCATCGTCACCACCCGTATACTCAAAATGATCACCGGTTTTCTGAGTCATGGGTGGTAACTCGGAATCGTCCCGAGGTTTATCAGTAGAAGACTGAGGTGGAGGAGACTTCTGTTGAGAAGAAGTCCGTTGTGGAGGAGGTGGTATCGAAGAAGATTCACCAGACTGCTTCTGACGTTTAGGTGCAGAGTCCTTGTCTTTATCCTTATCTTCATCGTCTCTAGGACGTTTCAACTTTTCTGCCTCAAATCTACAAGCTTCTTGAAGTTGGTAGTCTAGCAATGCTTGATACAGTTTTGCTTCTTCAGAGTTGAACATTGCAGCTCGTGGCGACATTTGTGTAACAAGCTTGGCCACCAATTCATTGTTAGAGAAAACTACCGGATCGGTTGGATTAATTGTTACGGTTAGGGGCGTTGATCGGATAGTTTGCTTGGCGATTTGCATCAGATTTGGATATAGTTGTCTGGTAAACAGCTCCTTTGTGACTTTAGGAATGATATTCTGAAGGTAGTTGTTAGTGTAACCTTCGATCATTTCGTTCAGTTCCTCTTGACGATGACTTTTCATGAATTCCTGAATAAACTTCCTTTCTTCTTGCATCTTGTCATTCTCGTCATGTAGATATTGTATTTGTTGATTGAGAAAGTTAAGCTTCCTGTATAACATGTCTTTCATTCTGACTTGTTTGACAGCTTTCACAATTCTTTCATGTGTCTGAGAAATCCAAGATCGAGGTGGTTTCTTCACAGATTTGGATGATGATTTTGTCGATCTCTTTGATGGTGGTGGTGAGGAGTGAGATGATGAATCCGATGAAGATGAGACGTGAGGAGACTCCGGGTCCTTTGGTGGTTCATAAGTTTCCTTCTGTGATCGTGTAGGACTATCCAGAAGCAGCTTGTCGTAATCAGCATCTTTATCAGACTTCTCAGTTTCAGGTTTCTCAAACTCATATTCGATAGTATCTTCCACAAGATTTTGTTGTTGCAACAGAGTGGTGGCACCAGCTCCCTTATCGGGTCGATTAACCGCATCAGGAGATGGTTTAGAGTGGGCAGCACCACTTGAACCTCCGGGGCCACCCATTTGGTCTTTTGCAAATTCTTCAGCTTTTTGAAGGTGTCTAACGATTTTAAACTTCTTCTTGTAGGATTGATCCAGTAGCTCTTCTTCATCTTCAGAACTCTCATCATAGGGCACAAGTGCAGGAGTCTTCCCTTTTTCTTTATCAGCTTGAGGACTTGGAGGTTTTGATACTGAAGGATTGTCATCCTTTGCAGTTTCAGAGTAGGAAATCTCTTCATCTGTGTCAGTACCTTCAGAGCTTTCGTCCAAAAGCTTTCTTTGCGGTTCAGGTGTGGGAATAGGTTCAGCTTCCTTTACGGGAACAATCCTTTTACGAGGAGGATTCCTTTTGGGAAGCTTCCTATAAATGTCAGAACTTACTGCACTTCCAGCACTTCCTCTTCTGGTTCTCCGAGTAGGAGTCCCAGAAGCCTTTTCATCAAGATGGCCAACTTTTCCTTCTTTTACAGCTACCCGATACCTTTTGTACGTTTCCATCTTTTTGATTTCCTTTGTAAGAAGGTGATTGGGCAACTCAGCACCCTGTTTCTTCGTAGACGATTCTTTGATTCTGACAGATAATATGGGCTCAGTCAAGATGTCATGATTGTCTGGGTCATTGAGTCTCCTGGGGATATCAGGATGAAGTCCAAGAGCTCTCTGGATCAACAGTTTGGTGTATCTGACATAGGGAATTTTAGAGCCAAGCTTCTTGTGAAACAGCATCATGTCTTCCCATAGCAGTGCTTCAATTATAATGTCCATCTTGCTGATCAATGACCAGAAAATTTGCAGTTCCATGAGCTTGGGATGCTCATAGCCACTGTCACGACCAGAGATTGATTTGGTGATGATCATATAGAGTGTCCTCCATGGTTGAGGAATATTCTTCAGCTCCACGTGAGAGTGCTTAGTAATGATTCATGCAGCTTCATCATAACCAATATCTATCAAGAATTGCAGGACAGTCTGTTCAGTAGGGGTGGCAAAGAAATCGGTTGGAGCGATGTCAGGAATGATGAGAACAGCTCGTAAGTCATCAGGAGTGATAGTGACTTGTTTGTGATTAAGAGTCACATTCACAGCATTTTGACCAGTGATCCTCTGCATAGAATCCCAGAATTGTTGAATGTAGACCTCTGGAACTGTGGCAGAGTGTGAGAGCATGTTCTGGTAGGGATGATTCCTGAGAATATCCACTGCAATGAGACAAGAAGATTCTGAGCATGTGAGGGTGTCAAAGTCAACCCTAAGGTTGTTCTTTCCAAGTTTTCTCGGGTAACCTTCTGGAAAGATATCAGCAATTGTAAGAACTTCTTGTGCATCCACGTTCATTTGTTCAGCCATATCTTTATCTGAAATAACATTAGCCAAAAGAACCAACATATCGAAAGACATAATGTTAGTCAACAGAAGGTTTTATTGTCTAGTTATTGAATGAGTAGTGTTAATGATTGTTACGAGTCCTAAGTCACTTGTTTGTCCAATAGTCTAATGATGCTCATAAACATTTCGTGAGTTAGTTAACTTTAAAGTTTTAAAGTTTATGTTATCACTTATATTTCATAACATATTAAACGTTTAAGTTTATTAGTGACATTATTGAATTCGTGATGATATGATTAGCTTATTAACAAGATTGTACACGTAACAATTCATTATGAAGATCCATCCAGGCTTATGCGTAGCAATGACAAAGTTATGCGTAAGCAAGTGTTTTATACGCGTAGTTATAAGCTTACGCGTAGGATCCTATCTTACGCGTAGAAAATGTTACGCGTAGGAAAAGGGGACCTTAAGCGTAGAGCTTACGCGTAGGCGTATAAAAAACCTTACGCGTAAGGCTTACTCGTAAGAGTAGACCTTATGCGTAGAGGCACTGTTTACGCATATCCTTCACAGGATACGCGTAGTCCCACTGTAGAACCTTACGCGTATGCATAACTGACTACGCGTAGGGTCATCCTTATGCGTAGAAATGCAAATGACCTTGATTTTGAATTTTAAGCGTAACAAATCCTGAAATAAGTTCATCAAATCATTAACATTATAACAAAACATCATTTTAACAACAATTTATGGCAAGAACATTTATGATTCAGTTATGCGTAGAAAGTCATACGCGTAGGTCAAAACCCTAAGGGTTGAGAATTACGCGTATCACTTCTAGCCATAGGATATGCACCATTTTAATTCTGGTAGTTCTAGAGTGTTGGTAGAGTCTTTAGGCCAAGTTATAACATCAAAATCGTTGTGAATCAAAAATACCCAAAAATTATGAACTTTAAACCCTAGTTTCAAATTATCAACCAATTTGTGTTTCTGGGTGGTTACCAACTATGGAAATGATCAATTCAACACCTTATGACCATAACCAACAATCTATTTGACCAAAACACTTCTCATTTAGAAAAACCCAAATCGACTTATAAACCCAAATTTTTCAAAAATCACCAATTCGTGTTTCTGGGTGGGTTTTGATGGTTAAAATGGTATCATTAATGTATTTAAAACATTTTGACACCTCCTTTTTCACCAAAAACACACACAAATTGATTGTGTGTTCATACGCTTAAGCGTAGAACACATAATCACGCGTAGACAATGTTTTAGCCGTAGGATTTACATGAAATTCAAAACCTTATCTTAAAAACATGTTGTGAACACGAAAACACTTACAAAATGAAGATCAAAAACACGGTTTTCTTGAATCAATTTGAAGCGTAGGATGAAAGTAGTTGTGTGTATTAAATGTGAAGTGAATAGTAGGTGGGAGGTGTTTTTATTAAAAGTGACTTTAACATTTTGACAGTTTTAGTCCCTTCACCTTTTCCTTTTTCAAACAAAGCCATTTAACTTCCATTTTGGTTACCAAACAAAGTTTTTAGGAAAGAAACTTGACGACACTCCCCCTCGACTCTATAAAATAATGAAAGGTTATTAATTTTAGTCCGAGGAGTGTCATTGAACCAGAAAATTCACCACCATTGTTAAAAGAAACAACCGAGATAAGATAACATGCAAGTACACAGATGTTTTGAAACAGTTAAGTCTTAGATTTCTCCCCCTCAACACGTGATCGGAAAAATTCTGAATTTTGAAAGATTAAGGTGTTGACGGAAGAAATGTACTTGCAATGTTGAAAGAAAAATAGATTAGAAGAATATTTTTGTTGTTTTATCAGATTTTATATTATTGTATTTTGTTTTTGAAAAATTTATTTACAAAAGAGAGTTTTGGTGTTTGACAGGTTTTTAAGACAGTTTTAAGAGGTCATCCAATTCCTCTTGAGTCAAACACCTCATACCAATCCGGTGGACCAACTCATTAAACCTAGCGGGAGGCAAGGCATTGGTGAGAAGATCTGCCAATTGATATTCAGTACCCAGAAAGTATAATTCCACGGTACCCTGTTCCACATGGTTCTTGATGAAATGATAGCGAAGATCGATGTGCTTTGATTTCGAGTGCTGAACTGAGTTGCACGAGATCGCAATGGCACTCCGATTGTCGCAGTACATCGGGATTCTGTCGAATACGTAACCATAGTCTTTGAGTTGTGTTCTCATCCAGATGACTTGAGCACAACATGCGGACATGGCTACATATTCTGCTTCGGTTGATGACAGCGATGTACAATCCTGCTTCTTTGATTGCCAAGACACCATTTTATCACCAAGAAATTGTAGAGCTCCTGAAGTACTTTTCCTTGAGTCTAAGCATCCTGCGTGGTCAGCGTCTGAAAAAGCGATTAGTTCAAAACCATAATCCTTTGTATACCAGATCCCCAAATTAATGGTTCCCTTGATGTATCGGAGGATTCTTTTAGCCTCGGAGAGGTGGGTTTCAGTTGGTCGCGACTGATAACGGGAGCATAGATAAACGGCAAAGACAATATCAGGTCTGCTAGCTGTTAGATACATGAGGGACCCAATTATACTTCGGTATTTGGTAGGGTCAACTAATTTCCCATGTAAATCAGCATCTAGCTTCTTGGTATGAGCCATTGGTGTGGCATAAGTGTCACAGGTTGTCATTCCAAATTTGTTTAACAGTTCAAGGGCATATTTGGACTGACTCAAGAAAATACCACGGGGTGATTGATGAACTTGCAATCCTAGAAAGAATGTAAGTTCACCCATCATGGATATTTCAAAATTTTTCTTCATTAGTTTTGCAAAAGCGATTGAAAACTTTTTATGTGTAGACCCAAAAATGATGTCATCCACGTAAATTTGAACAATTAAGATATGTGCCCCGTGATATTGTATAAAAAGAGTTGGGTAAACCGAACCTTTGGTGAAATTATTAGCAATGAGGAAAGATGATAGCTTATCGTACCATGCCCGAGGGGCTTGTTTGAGACCATAAAGAGCTTTGTTCAGTTTGTAGACATGGTTCGGGCACTCTGGATCAACGAATCCTTCGGGTTGGCTTACATAAACCGTTTCTTTCAGTTGTCCATTGAGAAACGCAGTTTTGACATCCATTTGAAAGACCGTCATATTCATATGAGCCGCGAACGCGAGAAATATCCGAACAGCCTCAAGACGAGCAACCGGAGCAAAAGATTCTTCAAAGTCTATTCCCTCTTCCTGACGATAACCCTTAGCAACTAGACGTGACTTGTTTCGGATGACGTTCCCTTCAGCATCCAATTTGTTTTTCCAAATCCATTTTAGACCAATGACGTAGACCCCTGTTGGTCTTTCAACCAGTTTCATACTTCAAGACGTTTGAATTGGTTGAGTTCTTCCTGCATGGATTCAATCCAGTTGTCTTTTGTCATTGCGTCTTTAATGTTTTTAGGCTCAGATTGGCAGACAGTGAGTGCATAAATGCAATGTTCACCATCTGTGTGAAGACGTTGTCTAGTAACGACTGGTTGATTCGGGTTGCCAATAATGTTAGCCAGAGGATGGTCTTTTGTCCATCGGTGTGTAGAGGGTTGATGTTGGTATACATTATGCAGATTCTGAGGATTCAAATGGTTTGTTGAAGATTCCGCGACATCTGGTGCAGCAGTCTCATTAGCAAACGGGTTGAAGAACGCATTTGGATCAAAATCTGCAGGTGGGGGTACTTCATTCAGAATATCATCAGCTGGTTCATCATTGTTGGAAGCGGTGTGTTCAACTGTTGTGTTGGAGTCAACTGGTGTAGGTGCATCTTCAACAGTAGTTGTTGTAGCAGGTGTATCAGGTATAGGAATATTATCAGGTTGTGCAGCGGAAACAGCGGATACACCTGGAGCACGTTCATCAATATCGTCACAGAACAGAGGAGCAAATAACCTTTCCATTTGTTGACGAGTTAGCTGGGGGCTTTGTTCAGCTGATGATGGGGGTTGAGGGAAGTTTAAGCGGTTGTGACCGGGTTCTAAGCTGTTATACTCAGAAGCCATTTCCGTGAGTTCATCAAAATGAGCATGAATCGTTTCCATTACCTCCTTAGTTCGACGATTCCAGATTCGGAAACCTTTAGAATTATCACAGTATCCAATAAAGACTCCAATATCAGCTTTGGCTTTGAGCTTTCCAAAGTCATCACGATCATTATTCGGATAGCACATGGATCCAAATACATGAAAGTGTTTGAGATTCGGTTTATGGTTGTGGATAAGCTCGAAAGGTGTTTTGTTGTGGCGTTTTGTGATCATAGAACGGTTTTGAGTATAGCATGCAGTAGATACAGCTTCTGCCCATAAGTAATCTGGAATTTTAGCATTGATTAACATTGTTCTTGCAGCTTCCACTAACGTTCGGTTTCGTCTTTCAACAACTCCGTTTTGTTCAGGTGTACGTGCAATAGATGTTTGATGCTGAATTCCCACTTTCTCATAGAATTCACGAAGGGTTTTGTTAACAAATTCAGTTCCTTTGTCTGTTCTGATTATCCTGACGGTGTTGCGGAGCTGAACCTGTATTTTTGTGAGAAAGGTGATGATCATTTGTGGAGCTTGGTCTTTGCTTCGAAGAAAGTAGACCCAAGTCCATCGTGAGTAGTCATCAACAATTACTAAGATGTAGCGTTTGCCATTGATCGTTTGCACGCGCATTGGGCCACACAAATCCATGTGAAGAAGGTGAAGCACATGCTGAGAGCTGTGTTCCACCTTTGAAGGAAAATGAGCACGAGTGCTTTTCCCTTGTTCACAGGCTGAGCAAAGGTGATCTTTTGAATACCGGAATCGTGGGAGTCCTTCAACTAGTTTGTGTCGAGCAAGGTTGGTGATGGTTTGAAAGTTTAGATGTGAGAGACGACGGTGCCATAGCCAGGATTTTGTAGATGTTGCCTTTGAAAGTAAGCAGATGGGAGAGGAAGCAACCATGTCTTGCATAGAGATAGTGTAGAGACTAGAATTACGCGAGCAAGACATAAGGTCATTTCCTTGTAGATCACGAATGAAACAAGTTTTCTCCCTGAAAGCAACCTCCAAATCTCCATCACAAAATTGACCTACTGAAAACAGATTGTGACCGAGGCCTTCCACATAGTAAACCCTGCTGATTTCGATGTTCCCATTGACATAGTCTCCGTAGCCCATGATAGCTGCGAAGTGATCATTCCCGAACCTGACAGTGCCAATGAACTTTGCAATAAAGTTTGATAACAGTTTAAGGTTGCCTGTCATGTGTCGGGAACATCCGCTATCAACAATCCAGAGAATGATCTGTATCACCTGCATTACACACAGATGACACAGATGGAATAGAAGTAGATGTGGAACCCGAAATGTTAGAGGGTTCCGAAGCAGGTATATTAGACATACACACATTAATAATTTTAGGCATCCATTTAAATCCTAGTGTGTTATATATCCATTTCTGCCATCTATAACTACTCTTTGCTTTAGTCTTAGTGAATGCACTAGGTGGTACTACATTCTTAGGAGGTGAAACTGGAGCTACATGGACAGCAATGCTTGCCTTAGAATCTAAAGAAGGCGGTCTACCAAGCACAGACTTAGAATGATTAGTGGGCCTAGAGGTATTCCGATTCTTAGGATTCCGTAATTGAGAGATTATAGCTTTAGCAACACATTTGTCATGACAATCAGAATTCATACTTTTACGACAAATAACACAAGGTGCATAAGACTGAATATCAAAAGTACTTAACGGTTTAGCATTCGTTACATCACTATTTCTATTACATTTGCCAGACGCAACATCTATAGTGGAAGCAACGTGAGTCTTATTCATAGTCCTAGGGTGTTCTTCTACTTTAGCATTCCTTATTGATCTTTTCTTAGGTCGCAACTTCCTATTCTTCGATTGAGTGCTCCTAGGCTGTGAAGTGCGGACGTTTGGAAAAGACGCAACTATTCCTGTTTCAGTAGAGGGAAACACGTTAGCAACTTGTGATTTGGCAGTAGGGATTCTTAGTTCACGATTACTAAGTGTGACTGGTGATATTGTTCATACTTTCCTAACATTTCTCTTAACTTGGAGATAGTGTTAATCAAATCTTGATTTTCAGAACGAATATTTCTAGCAAAATTCATGACTTCTCTAGTGTGAGCAAGATATTGATCAAGTTCGTTAGATGCTTCATGACGAGTCTTATTGAGTAAATCAAATATGACACCATATTCCTGTTTAACTTTTACAAGTTCTTGTTCATATTTAGAAATTTGACTTTTCAAAGACACGTTTTGATCATCCAGTTGCTCAATTTTAGGATCAGAAGATTTTGCACTCAACTGAGCGATTTTCTTTTAAAAATAAGTTGATGATTGTGAATATCTTTTTCACACCAATGAAGACGACGTTTTGCATTGTAAATTTCGTTGAGTAATCGTTTATTTTCAGCTTTTAAAGACTCGATCTGAAGCACATTATCGGTGTTCTCAACAGTTACAACATTTTCAACAATATCAGCAGAGATATAATCAGATGCATATGGCAAAGAATGAAACAACACAGCATTATGGACATCAGCACAGATAAGGTCTTCCAAGAGTCGATCAACATCTTTTCTCAAAAGTTTCTTTTTACGTTTAGTATTAGAAATAGATGTTTCAGTTTTCTCGAAAACGACCTTCATAGTTCCAAGTTCCTTATGAAAATCCCGTTCCCAGGCTAATGCACAACTTTTCAAGTTTTTAACATTAGGTAAAAGATTTTTCTGAAAATTTCTCTTTGTTCTCGCGCCAGAGGCGATTGAAAGTGTTCAATTTTGATTTCAGAACGATATTCTATCTCATGTTGTAAAATTTTGAGGTCAGCCATGAAAATGTCAAAATATCTAAGAATATTTCGATTTTCAGGTTTTGAGTTTACTTCACTAATTGAAGGTAAAGGACCATAAGTTTGTGCATAATCTGTTTTGGGATTAACATTAGAAGACTCAGGTGTTTTGATGATAACCCTTGGTGTGTTAGAAGAATCCGTTGGTGTGACGAAAGTGACCGCGTTTTTATAATTAAAAGGTTTGTTGTAAACAACGTTTTTTAATTTTGATCGACTCTCGTCTTCTGCATCTAATTCCTCTTGACGATGATATTCAACAACACTCATAACAGTATTATCAATTTTTTATTCTGCACTGTAAACTTCAGGAGTTGGTTTGAATGTTTTTAGTGAAAGCTTTGGTTTGTAATCAGCTATATTTTTTCCATATCCTTTTGGATTGGGTTTTAAGGTAAACTTTTCAATAGCTGTTACTGATTCACCATGTTTGTAAACAACAGTTTTAAACTCTTTAAGTTTGTTTTGCAAGCCGATAATTTCTTCAAGAAGGTCATCTACCCGATTCGTTGAATGCTTTTTGTATGCGGAGAACTGTTTTTGACAAGTTAACAACTCAGCCTTAGCTTTTTGATTTTCCAAGGTGAGAGCGTTAATTTGCTTTTTATGTTCATGTTTCAGTTGTTCTAATTCAGACAACAAAGCATTCTTCGAGGCGGCTAGATCACGCATCTGTTTCTCTAAATATTTTTCGTTTTGATGAGATTTTGCAAAAGCGGCTTCAAAACCTTTTTCACGGTTTTCTTGAGTTTTGAAAAAGTTGAGTTGCATTTGTAAGCATTCAAAATCCTTGGTTAGCAGTGCATTTTTACTTTTTAAGATCTGATTTAATGCAACACATTCAGCAATTTGGGATTGTTGGTCTTTAAGTAACAGAACAAGATCTGGATGAGGCAAAGGTTCAGCGTGTTCAACGTGAGTCACAACATGATCATTATTGAGATCCTCAAGTATAACCACGGAGTCAATTTGATTATCAAGGGAAACCATAAGGTTATCTGGATCGTCAAATGTAACTACGGGGTTTATTTGAAAATCGTCAAAATGAGATGTAGATGACTCATTTTGAACAATTTGAGCCGTGCCGAATTCAGATATTGGCGGAGATATTAGTTCAGATATGATGATGGTTTGTTCGGGTACGTGAGACAAGCCATCAGTGTCATACACTGGGCCTGTATCACTCATGTGTAACTCTTGCATATTAGCCATCAACATAACAGCTGCATTGGCCTGCAAGTCCTCCATATCATCATCTGAGTCTGCATCTGCCATAAAGCTCTGTTCTTTGTCTGTGAGAGATCCACCAGCTTCATCCTTAAGAGCCAAAAGTAAAGCCTCTTTGAAATAAGCACTGTCCCTAGTCCTCGGCTTTGGGCATGCATTAGCCAGGTGTCCCTTCTCATTGCAGTTGTATCATCTAAGACCATTTAACCGATTTTGAGCATTTCCCTGTTCCACCACTTGAGCTCTGTTGTTATTCCTACCCACAGCATTAAACCCTTGACCACCGCCCATCTGACGACCATAATCACGATTCTGAACTTCAACACGTCCATTGTTCACAACAGCTTGAGTCCGTGTGTTAGATGAGGAACGAATACGATTGTTGGATTTGTTGGTGTAACGGCCAAAAGCATTAGCAATCATCACAAATCCTTGTTGCAGTGCTTCGAACGGATCGATTTCCTCAGTAGCATCACTGACATATGCTTGAGCATTGTTGTTGTTGTATGGAACCAATTGATTTTGTTGAGGTTGTTGCTGTGAAGGTGTGGTTGAAGCAGTTGGTTGAGTTGCTGGTTGAGAGGGATAGTTCTGTTGAGCATATAAGGCAAGTTGTTGAGTTTCCGGATGTGTCTGTTTAGCAATTTGAGCACGGAGAATCCTTTCCCGATCAACTTCCTTTTCATGAGGCTTCAAGTAATCGTACAACAATCCATATGTAGAATGATGCATATTCTTCGCTTGACGGAGAAAAATGACATACTTCTCCCATTCAGGACCAAGACTACTCAGGAACTTAGTATTCACTGCAATTCTTGGCATGATGATGTTGTGTTTATCCAAATCATTGATGATGTCTGAAAATCGATGATGATAGGACTCTAGTGTCTCTCCAGGTTCAATCATGAAGTGTTCATAAGCTAAGTAAATTTTGGATTCCAAATCCTCCTAATTGAGTACAGATCCTTCCATAAGAAGACGAATATGATCCCAAATTTTCTGTGCAGTCTTTTGAGCATCAACACTACGAAGAATTGGGTTTGGTAATCCTAAGAGGATGTATTCCATTGCAAGTTCATCTGCTTCATAGTGTAGAAGTTCTTGAGGATTCAATTCTGCAACAGTAGCAATGTTCGTTTGTTCATCTCTTGGTGGAACGGCAGTTGGATCTCCGAGTACAATGACAGTAGGCATCTCAAATGGACCTTCTAAGATAACCTTCTTTAAGAACTTTCCATGTGGCTTCTTCAGATCACAAAACCTAAAGAACCTTATCACCCATTGATCGTAGTTTCCTGGAGTTAGCATTGGAGGTCTATCAAGTGATCCAGCCTCATGAATTGATTGTTGGCTGCTTAAAGCTTCACACATCTTTGCAAACCAAGTGGGTTCCTTCATAGTGTTCCTTGATGGATGTTGATTGAAATTATTTGTGTAGGGTTGAACTTGAAGGCTTGGTGGTGTTTGAACCATTTGTGGTGGTGGAATTGCACCAATTTGTGGATTATGTTGTTGATAAATAGCTTGTTGTTGATTCCATTGTTGATGTTGTGGAGTTAATTGTTGTTGTTGTTGATGATTATAAGTGTGAGGGAAATAGTTAGAGTATGGTGGTTGAGACATGTTGATAAACTTGTGTAGTAAAAATGGATCTTTGTAGTCGAATGAACCTTTGTTGATGACGTGTCCTTAGGCGTAGAAAAGACAAGAACCAAGTAGAACTTATGCGTAAAAACACCAAAGTTACGCGTAACAATGAGAAGTTACGCGTAGGATTTAGCTTACGCGTAAGTAGGAAAAGCACTAAAGTTAGGCGTAGACAAAAGTTAGGCGTAGAAAGTTAGGCGTAGGATATTCTTATGCGTAAGACTAGGCTTAGGCGTAGGAAAAATCTTAGGCATAGGATTTCTACGCGTAAGCTTATGCTTATGCGTAATTTTAGGGTTTTTGCCCAAATGATATTTTACACTATCACAGTGCAAGAGATATCCAAAGTCGACGTATTTTCAGACTTATCCAAGTAAGAAAACACGGAATAAACCAGGAAAATGAAGATCAAACCAAGGAAGCACTTACGCGTAGTTTTAGGGTTTTACTACGCGTAGGAATGCTCAAAATTTTGATTCTGTCCAAAAGTGTTTCTAAACCAGTTTTTGTGTAATAAAATAGCTTCAATAACACCAAAATACACAAAAGTGTGAAACTTGATGAACCAAAGCCTCTAAAATAGTTACGAGTAGGATAGAACCCTCGTTCAAAAACTCGATCAAAAACAACTATCCACGCATAAAGTTTGAAACTTTTTGCCAAAAACAAGTATTTTAACACCTTAAAACGTTGAAAGTACAAGAATCTTGGATTAAAAAGTGTAAAAAACAAGTTTTTAAGCGAACCAAAGTATCAAATGTGCGTTTTAGGCGTAGGACCGAAACCCACTTCAAAAACAAACACGATTCACCCAACTAGTAGGCGATTGATACCACTGTTAGGTCACTAGTTTTACATACACAAGCTTATAAGAAAGAGATAAAGGTGATTGAACAAGATCCAAACACACACACACGATATTATGCACGGTTTAGGCGTAGATGTGATGAGAGGAAATAACTTGAACAACCAACCCTCAAATGAGGGTTTACAAGAGTATTTATAGGAGGAAAGCTAGGGCAACACTCCTAGTTTCCATCCTTTCTTTTATGGGCTTGGGCCTAAGCTCATGGGCCTTCTACATAAGCTTAAGGCTAATAACAAACATAAAGGCCATAATAAAGCTAACTATTACATATTAATTACTAACACTTGATTATGGTTTAGGAGTGATTCCAACATATGCAATTTGAGTTTTTGAAAAAATATTTATGCAATTATAAATTGAGGAGAGTTATTTTACATAACAAACGTTTCTCACATATCAAGGGACTCATCTCCACAAAACATCTTATAGGATCGATTTTCTTAATATTTATGTGGTTTTTGGGAGGTCTAGGTTGGTGGAAGAAGATGAAAAGATTCATCTTATTAGTGAGAGAAAGTAGAGAGAGGAAGGAGAAACACAAAGGATAACTTGATTAAATGAAATAATACAAATGACCTAATGATTAACCTCACCCCTCATGGAGAGTCATGAGGGGTATTTATAGGCTCAACATGCTACAACTTTGCCACTTAAACAATACTAGTCCCTGAGGGCAAAGTATACTACGCATCTAGTCCAATTCACATAAGTGACGTTATCTTTATAAAAGGGCGAGGCTAACAATCTCACTCCAAGATATCGTCACACGTGAATGGTTACAATGAGACCTATAAATACAAAACAAAGTAAAGTACAATAATAATAAACAATGTTGACTTTGTTGAAGCGCAGAGTCTTTGTAGTCTAGATACTGAGGCAAACTTGAAGTTCTATCTTCCGACGATCTCGGCATTTGATCTTTGGTGTTGTAGAATATTAGTTTTCACATACACATCAAACCATAACACAAGTGGTGTATGAATGGAATTCTAGAGAGAGAAAGTTAGAGGTTTAGGGAACTTAGTGAGAGAAAGTGAAAGATATTATTATGAGCTCCAACTCTCTACCTTGGGAGGTAGAGAGTATTTATAGTCTTACATAAAACGCCACACATCGGGCTGTGGATCAGGCATACAGTGGGTAAAGACCCGTCCGTCCTCCACGGTGTTACTAACTAAATACTACTTAACTTAAAAGAACTACGACTACGAGCTTTCTAACGATTACATATACTTGAGGTGACAGACTCTTTAATACCTGGAATTTCTAATTCCTAACAATCTCCCCCTAAGGGAGGTCACCTCAATCATGTACCAAAATTACATAGAATACAAATAGATATTACATTAAAAATTGTTCTTGCATTCTTGATGTAGTCCTTTGCTCCTAAGCTCGTAGTCATTGATTCTTCACATTGCATGTTTGGTTACTTCAAGTGGAGGTCTTTTACTGATCCACGTGATAATAAATTTGAGCCAGCTTTTGAGATCATCAGCTATCAAAAATCTCTGAGACATCCATTGTGGTGTTGGTATTATGTGATGTTGTGACTTTTGGACCGACATGCTCACATTCTGGATCATGATATCTTCTCATTAGAGTAGCGGAAGCTTTAGTTGATTCATGATATGGGCAGCAGCGTAGTAGAAGCATGGATTGAAAATATCAGAGACATTGATGCACTAATCATGATTTCATTTGAGATGAATGTGTTAAGTGAGCATGCGGCTATGGATTGACCGCTTCATTCTGATCAGCTGCAAACGTAGGATGTACCTGCATAAAACAGTTAGCAATAAAGCACACGAAAGTGTCTTTGATCACTTTCGTTGAATTGAGGTACACGGTCCATGGTTCCCCGTTGATCAGTACAAGTACTGCCTGTGATCAGGTAGGATTCCTAAGAATCTCCTTGACAGGGTTTCGCAGCTGTTCTAGCTGTTCTCAAACCGGAACATCTCAAAGAAGACAACACGGAGTGAGTGAACCAGCGAATTTAAGTCCACTGATTGATGAAAAGAGATTTGAAAAACAATCGTGTATTGCTCATTAGAAGTTGTTTTTGCAATACAACGAAGGTTTTATTGAAAATCAATTATCAATCATAAAAACACCTTTTGGTTTGAAAAATGAGTACACGGTCGATGTGCTAAAGAAAGGAGTTATTAAGCACAAAGACCGGTTTTTCAAAGGTATCCGTCAATCCATAACCTGAACCAGGATTGATTCAAAAGATTGAATCGCCCCATTGTTTCTGTTCAGTTGTCACATGGTTGATCTATATAATAGATCTCACATGCCACCTACCAGGAGCTTGTTTGATGATGGCTCCAGAAGGTTTTCCATCTTCATTGTGAATATGTTAACACATCACTCAGATGTTCTGGCAATACCACAAGGATAATGCGTAGGACTCAAGATATAATCTCTCTTTTCACATTGTGTGAAACAGAGTGTCTTCATTGAAAGTGTCCTAATGAGATTTATCGATGATCTCGGGGCTCTAGACTCAATTTTGTGCATATTTGGATCCTGTGCCGGAGACTAGGGAGAGGGTCTCCTTCTTCAATATCAACAATCTCTAAGAGAAATTCGATAGATAATGTCGGTTCCCCGTGAGAATGAAACAAGTCCTTTTAAGAGGAACTTGAGTGGTTTGGAAAGTTGAAGTGCAATGCGTCACTGGGTCCATGACGTCTTGTCTTCAATACCGATGTTACCATCAGTAGCATATGAGTTGAACCCGGTTTCTGCCCTAAAGTTGAATAAATGGAGGGCTATTTGTTTTCACCCTTTTCTCATTCAAATCTTTTTAATTCTTCAACCCCTTCAGTGCTTACCGAGACTTCATAGCAAGAACCTTGTTGGGTTTATTCCAGTACTAGCTCAGTCTGAGTCCGCACTCTTCCCATATCTCATTTTTCTCCTTTTATCATCATACCTAAGAACTCTACACTAACTAGTGGATAGTCCCTGGGTAGATCCCTCCGGTTCTGGCGGATCATGGGAACAAAAACCTAACCTTATCATCCTTATATCACCGTACATAAAGTAAAGTTGGTCGGTCTATTTGGTATTGTTCATCTGCCATTGGAACCAATTGAAAACCATTTGAAAATCAATTCAGGTACTTGTGATATATTATCAAAGCATTTTGTACCTGAATTGTTTTTGATATTTTTAGAACGAGAACTCCCCCTCAACATGTGCATCAAGTATTTGAAAATGTTTTGCACACGGAGGCAAGAGAAAGAATTAACTTCTTTGATTACCATTTTCTAAAAGATATCAACATCACTTCCCACATCAAATCAAGTAGATAGAGCATTTCCGGGAAGGATGAGGTTTCCATAAATTTGCTCCCCCTCAATATGTGCCTCGAGGTTTGAAAAGAGTTTTGCACATACTAGAGGGAACCTGCACATTGAGATAAGTTGATCACATTTCAAATCATTGGTTTAAGATAGATGATCCCCCTCAACATGTGCATGGAAAATTTGAAATCGTTTGTCACATGTGGGAAGGATAGCATGTACATCCTTATAAAACCATTTACCGAATTATCAGTTTAAATCCAATTTAAATCACACATTCTCCCCCGATCACAATTATCAAATCATTTGAGATTTGTGATCTCTTATTGATTTAAATTGATTTTGAAAGCTTTTAAGGGGAATTGTGACTTGATTATGGAAGCGATTTAACTGATAAGGATCGGATTTTAAGACTTTAAACTCCATTGATAAAACATGCATGTACATCTTTTGAAAACAATTTAATACCAAATAACTTTTTAATTTAATTGAAATCATTCTCCCCCTAAATCAATGACATAGGTTGTTGATTGAGAGATAGAGATTTTGACAAATAAGTCCTGATGATTATCAAAAATAGAGACCGAGTTATTTTTCAAAGCATTTAGTTTTCAGCAGATAAATGTTTATAGAATCAGAGCATGGAATTTTGTAAGCATGATAAAACATGGCTCTGTTCTTTCTTTTAAAAACCGGGTTATTGCCTGAAAATGACAATAAACCAATTTTTTCTCTTTCTCCCAAAAAATATTTTTTGATTTTTTGAAATTTTTTTTTTTTTTTTTTAATTTTTTTTATAAAAATTCGAACAACATCTAAAGTCCCGTGTCATTCTTTGAATGACAACATCAAGACCGTAGATATTATCAAATCGAGAGAAACATGACAAAATGACAATATTTTTTGAAGATTTTTCGAATTTTTCAAATTTTTATGGATTTTGAAAGTTTTATATTTTTCTATTTGATTTTTTCGAATAAATATTTACAAGAGATAAATGAAGATAGACCTTTACTCCTCGTCTTCCTCCTGAAGACGTTTGAGTGTTTCTGGTTGAAGGCTTTTCAAGCCTAGTCGTGGAAGTATGAACTCAAAACGTTCTCTTAGAAGAGCTTTGGTGAAGATGTCTGCTAACTGGTATTCAGACCTCACAAAATAGAGTTCCACCACACCTTTTTCCACTTGTTCCCTGATGAAATGATGTCGAATGTCGATATGCTTTGCTCTTGAGTGTTGAACATTGTTGCATGAGAGAGCAATAGCACTTTTATTATCACAGTACAGAGGGATTTTGTTGAATTCAAAGCCATAGTCAGATAATTGAGATCTCATCCATAAGATTTGAGCACAACAAGATGACATGGCTATGTATTCAGCCTCTGTAGAGGAAATAGAAGTACTCATTTGCTTCTTTGAGGACCAGCTAACAAGCTTATCACCCAAAAACTGAGCACCTCCTGATGTACTTCGACGAGTATCTTGACACCCTGCATGATCAGCATCTGCATAGGCTGTTAGTGACATACCGGTGTCCTTCGGGTACCAAAGACCCATATTGATGGTTCCTTGGAGGTACCGAAAGACCCGTTTAACCGCTTCAAGGTGCTTTTTAGTAGGCTTAGCCTGGTATCTAGCACACATGCAAACAGCGAACAAGATCCATTTAAGAGCAAAAGATTCTTCAAAGTCAATACCCTCCTCTTGACGGTATCCTTTAGCAACTAATCGAGCCTTGTTCTTCAACACATCACCATGCTCATCAATTTTCACTTTGAAGATCCATTTAAGAGCAATAATCATTGCACAGTCTGGAGCAGGTACTAACTCCCAAACATCAAGTCGATCAAACTCATGAATTTCATCTTGCATGGCATTGAACCAGCTATCTTCATTCATGGCGGCTTTAACATCTTTTGGTTCGATCTTAGATAGTACGGAGTTGAAGAAACACCATAAGGCATCGGTTGCAAGTTGTTTTCGTGTTGATACAGGACGAGAGGGATTTCCAATGATGTTATCTAATGGATGATCGTGAGTCCATTTTCTGAGGTGTTCATGTGGCAGTTGTTGAGGGACTGAGGTAGCTGAGTCGATGTCTCCTGAAGAAGATGGTTCTGATGATGATTTAGGAGCAAATATGTTTTCAAATGGAGCATCTTCAGGAGTAGCAAAGGGATTAACTTCATCATTGATGCCAGAAACATTTCCATGATGTACATTTGAAGAATGATGATTTGTTGATGAGACTGAAGGATCAGCAGCAGGCGCTTCTTGACTTAAAGATATCGAGACTGAGGGATTGACTTCATTCATAGGAATATGAGCAGCCTCTGTTGTAGGAATCGACACCTCATTAGTACTTGGATCATAAAGTTCATCAAACATAGGATCAAACAATTTCTTTAAATCATCTTCAGATGGAGGTACATATGGAATTTCTTGAGAAGAGTTTGGAACAAGGGATGAACCAATGGGACTGTTTTGAAGTGTGGGTCCAGAACTGAGTTGTCCAGGAGCCATTTGATCGGTCAGCTCATCAAACGTAACGTGAATTGTTTCCATGATATTTCGGGTTCTTTTGTTGTAGATTCGGTATCCCTTTTTGTTTGGTGCATATCCTACAAATACTCCAATGTCAACTTTAGCCCTAAGTTTGCCTAAGTCTTGACCCTCATTAGTTGGATAACACAATGCACCAAACACACGAAGGTAAGAGAGATTAGGTTTTCTGTTGTGGACAAGTTCATATGGAGTTTTTCCATGAACAGTGTGAATCAGGGAACGATTTTGTGTGTAGCATGCAGTGGCAATTGCTTCAGCCCAGAGAAACATTGGAACCTTTGAGTAAATCAGCATTGTTCTAGCGGCTTCAACAAGAGTTCGATTTCGTCTTTCAACTACACCGTTCTGTTGAGGAGTTCGTGGAACACTTCTTTGATGGTTGATTCCAACGCTTTCATAGAACTCACTAAGTTGTTTGTTGACAAACTCAGTTCCATTGTCTGTTCTGATAATTCTGACGGTTTTGTTAAGTCGAACCTGCAGCTGTTTGATGAGTTTGATGATGATATCAGGAGTTTCATCCTTTGTTCTTAAGAACTTGACCCAGGTGAATCTAGAGTAATCATCAACCACAACTAACACATATTTCTTCCCAAAGATATTCTGCACCCTCATTGGTCCACATAAATCCATATGAATCATATGAAGAACTTCTGTGACAGAGTTAGTAGGTTTTGGTTTATGGGCATACTTCTTGCTTTTTCCCAATTGACATGCTGAACAAAGATGATCCTTTTCGTACTTGAGTCTAGGTAAACCTACAACTAAGTCCTTTCTGGTGAGATCATTGATGGTGCCGAAGTTCAGGTGATTGAGACGACGATGCCATAACCATGACTTTGTTTTAGAAGCCTTTGACAGCAAGCAAATTGGAGAAGACTTCATCATATCTTCGATGGAGATGGTGTATAGATTTGAACCACGTGAGCCTCTTAAAAGTTCCTTACCATCAAGTTCTCTAACGAAGCAGGTATGTTTTCTGAAGGCTACTTCTAGATCCGAATCGCAGAATTGACCAACAGAGAACAAGTTGTGACCAAGACCTTCTACATAGTAAACTCTGGAGATCACACTTTTGCCAACAACATAGTCTCCATAACCCATAATAGCACCAAAATGATCATTCCCGAATCTAACAGTCCTGATGAATTTGCTCATGAAGTTCATGAGCCGTGACCGGTCGCCAGTCATATGCTTGGAACAGCCTGAGTCCAGGTACCACAGAACGATTTGAACGATCTGCAGTTGAACACAGACAAGAATGGATAACTGGATAATTGGGATCCCCATGCAAGAATGGGTTCCATTTGGTTAGTAACAATGGTTGGGACACCCACATCAGAAATAGAAGCATTTATATCAGAAAATGAGGCAATGGAATCATTGTGAATAGATGCAGTACTAGTGTTTGTATTAGCCCTGTTCACAGTGTGCTCACTTCTTAAGGGAATAGTTCTACCAGTAGGCATCCATTTTCTAGTGGGCATTATCTAACTTTCTTTCGTTTTTGCCTTTTTGCCTTCTTAGCATGAATTTTAGCATTAACAATATTAACTGGACAATTAACATCATTAGGTAGAACATTAACACCACATTCATGATTAGAAACAGAATTCAAGCAGACATCAATATAAGGTTTGCAAATAGTATCAGAATTCGAATTAATTACAGTACGCCTATGGCAAATACTAGAATCAACACGATTCGTTTTATTCGGTTCAAACTTAAAGTTCCTAGATTGTTCTTCTACTCTTTTCCAGTGCACATTCTTAGCTTGCGAGGTCCTATCATTCCTTGTATTGTCTTGAGACTTTGACCTGCTCCCTTTAGTGTCACTGATTACTCCTGTAGAGGGAATGGGAATATTAGTTGGTTTAACTACTCTTTGCATCACCTGTTTAGATGTGCTGGGATCTGAACTACATGCAGGCACACTAAGGTTCACTTTCTTAAAACTAGAAGTACTGAGATTTGTACTCCTAGAAGGCACACTTGAGTTCTCTTTCTTAGCATTGACAGATCTGGAATCTGAACTACTTAAAGGCACACTACGGTTCACATTCAAAACATTGGGAATCGAATGAATATCATACTTGGCATTAGGCATCGAGCATGGAATCAAAGGATTAACTCTCTCACCTAATGACTTTGGGCATATTGTGATCAAGCATTCTAATATTTCTTGAGATCGTTTGGCATATAAGCATGCATGTCCAATTGCATTATCATGAGGTTTCTCTAACTTATCCTCTTCAACAATCTCACGCAGACATTCTAGGCAATCCTTAAGGGATGAGAAGTATGTTTGAACAGCAAGTTTGTTGTTCCTTAGATGAGGAGGGACATATTTCACAGACAAAGCATATTTATTACAAGAGTGAACCTTTGATACACCATTCTCCTCATTGGTCATTGGCATTTTCCCTTTTACCTGACTCTTCAGATTCTCAATTTCCTTTTGCATTGAAGCTATTTGTTCGTTATTTTTGTTACGAGTGACCTTTATTGATTCAAATAACTCATTGAAATGACGTTTAACCTTTTCATTTTCTTCTAGAAAATTTCGTTTTCCTTTTGTAATGCATTTACTAGGTTTTGAAGATGAAACGTTTGAGAATTTTGAGAATCTAAAGGAGGAGGCATTTGGGAGCCTGTCATATTGTTCGTTAGACCCTTTAATTGAGAGATTTGGGCTTTCAACTTTCTGATCGTGTTGCACTGAGCTTGAATCTGCTCATCACTTTTGTTAATTTGAAAAACTACATCAAACTCTGGAGCATCTGAGGATGTCTTGATATTTGAAGTTTTGACATTTTCTTTAAGATGTTGATATTTTAGTTGTAAATTAAAATGCTCAACTTCTAGTTTAGAAAAATGTTTAACCAAATTGTCGTGATCATCCAGTTCAATTTTCTCGTTTAGTTCAAAATTAGTTTTTTCAAGCTCAATGACACGATCATGGGAGACTTTCAGGGCAACCGATAATTCATGAAATTTAGAAGCATTAATGGAACAATTTGTAGCAGTGAAAAACACATCTTGAGCAATACATTCAGAAATCATGTTCTCATTTAATGTATGCAAGTTCTTCCTCTCAATCTCATTATATTTTAGTGCTCGCTCATAGTCACTAAATTCAACTATCATTGCATCAAATTCCTTTTCCATTCCCTTAATATCAGTTTCTATCCCCATTTTAAGACTCTCAAAGTGATCTTTTAGAAGTTTAAAGAAAGGCATGACCTCAGTTAAATAACATTCTTTCATTTGCTCAAAACCCCTTTCTCCTTCCGTTATACCAGTGGGTGTGATCCTTTTCTTGCAAGTTTTCTCAAAATCAACAAATAGTTGAAATATAACATATTGGCTAATTAAGGTCTTGCTTTTAGTGGCAATTGTTCTAGGAACAAGATGCATTGGTGTATTAGGAGGATACACAGTCGCTCTAGGCATTTTCCAAAGGGGAGAGTTTGTTTCAACAATATTTTCAGCTTTCTGCTTATCTAAATCCATTTTCCAGAAGACTTGTTCGGGAGTCAACAATGTCTGAGGCTTAAACATGTTCAAGGAAATCCAGTTTTCCTTCTTGTAATCATGGGGTGTGATCTTTATTTTCTTCTCTCTACATTTAGGATCATCTAATTTCTTGTTCATCTTTTCCCTAGTGACTTCATCTGATTTCTTATCTTCCTCAGTGCACTCAACGCAACTAGGTTTCTGTCTAGGTTTAAGGATTTCATTGCCATCATAAAGAACCTTATGAGCATTTCTAGCCCTTTTAATGACCTCTGGATTTGGTTCCTTAACAAGGGGAATGCTATGCTTATCGCTTAAGACCCTATGCTTAGTGATCATGTGAGCAGTCTGAATGGTGTTCCCTTGTATGTACAACTTGTTTTCAAGTTTTTTTTTCAAAGTTTTCAGATTAGAAAAATCTTTCAAGAGTTTTGATTCCTTTGCATTAAATTCTTGCTTAAGCATTTTTACATTTTCTTGAAGTTCTTGTTTTTGCTTAGCAGTTTTAGAAAGCTTTTCTTGCAAGGAATTTAACTCTTGTTTTAATACTTCTTCTTGAAAATTACTTTTTCTAATGACTGTACGCACTTGGTCATCCATTTCCTGCTCACGAGTGGTCAACTCAAATTTTGCACGTTGTTCATAAATAGCAACACGTTCTTTATAGGCATTTAGTTCAGAAATTACAGAATCATCAGGGGCATATGCAGTGTATTCATCAAAAACATAGTCATTGTTGACTGCAGAAGATGCATCACTTGGTACAACTTCACTTTCACTTTGTTTCACATATTGATCATATGGGACAATATCGATATTACCCATATTTTCAACATTTTATTCAATAGTTTCAGTTGATAGTACTTTGTCATGCATCTGTTGCACATCAGCATCATCGTATAGTTTTAATACCTCTGAGATGAGTTTGTCTTTGGATGAGCCAGTTTGTGGTGAAGAAGAGACCTTGGGAGAAACCATTGGAGAAATGCTAGCCATAAAAATTGTGTGTGCAGTAGGTCCATCATCCACATCAGAGTCGTATGCATCACAATCAGCGACTTGAAAGGCATTCTGATGATTGTGACCTATCTCCTGAATAGGCTGCTCATCCACATCTGCATCATAGGTCTTGGCATTGCCCTCAGCTAGAAACAACAATTCCTCTTCATCCAAAGCAGCACCATTATCCTGAGCTTGTACAAGCAGCATCTTATCTCTGAAGTAATCAGCATTCTGTGGACGCTTTGGAGATGTGCAGTTCCTTGCAATGTGTCCCTCACCACCACAGTTAAAACATTTGATCGGCTTAGCTTGACCTTGATTACCATTCCTTCCTCGATTCTGATTACCAACATAACCTCTACCAGCTCCACCTCTTCCCTGATCATACTGTCTTTCCTGAACTGGTTGCACCACGATCCTCCCATCTTTAACAGTAGCTTGATTGTGTGGGTTAGATGCTGTTCTGAGGTTGTTGTTGGTTTGTGGGAGAGAATTCATGTTTTGACTAATTAGAAGAGCTAGTTGATTAATGAAGTTACCCACGTGTGCATCAGCATCAGCTTGTTTGAACATAGGATCAGGAATGAGTTTGTGATTACCATTACCCAAAGGTATGACTTGTGAGGCTTTGGTTGTGATTCCGATGTTTGAGTAGAAGGCAGTTGAGTCATTAGACGAGCTTGACTCTCCCTGGTTGGTTTTAAACTGATTAAGAATCATTTTTTCAAACATAGCATGTCTCTCATTCTGAAGGAGGAAGGCATAGAGTTGCTCATAGTTTGTATTCTTCAATCCTTTAGTGAGCTTCACAGAGGTGACAAACTTGTGCCATTCGGGATTCATGTTGTTCACAAATTTTGAGTTCAGCTGAATGTTAGGCATAGTCATTCTGATGTTCCTCATATCATTCACCAACTTATGAAATCTCACATAGTACTCATAGACACTCTCATCTGGTTTCATCTTGAAGTGTTCAAATTCGTCATAGAGTTGTGATTCTCTGTCTTCCATAGTTAATTCAGAACCTGAGAGAAGCATCTTGACATTATCCCATACTGCCTTTGCTTCGGTGTTGTGATTGATCAGCTTGTAGATGTCTTTGGGAAGACCTTGAAGAACAATGTTAGAAGCCCTGATATCTGCATCGAATCTCTTTTTCTCCTTATCATCAAGCTCATCATACATTTTAGGTCTGTCCATTCCGTAATAGGAGTTCCATCTTCATTATTATCAAGTATATCTCTAGTCGTCTCAACTCGATACGGTCCTTCATCAATGGATTTGAGAATGTTGACACCATTTTCCTTTCCAAGGCAGTACAATCTGATTCGTTGAGCCCAAGAATCGTAGTCAGTTCTGTCAAGCATGGGTGGACGAGTATCTGAACCAGCTGCTTGAACATCCTCAGCAACAGTGGAGATGATAGTAGGAACGTTCGTAGACATGTTAACAGATTATACGGGATTTTATAACTCTATGATTAAACCGGGAAATAGATTCTTTCACGGGATTTTACTAAATCAAGAGAAAACCGTAAACAATCACCCAAGTCGCTAGAAGATAATGCACCAAGTCGCTAACACCTAATTCGCTACACCCCCAAGTCGCTAAAGTCCCAAGTCGCTAGACAAATGCAAGTCGCTAAGTAGTAACTCGCTAAGCCTCAAGTCGCTAGCAAAATTCTGGCAGCAATTCGCTACTCAAGTCGCTAAAGATTCAAGTCGCTAAAGAGCAACTCGCTACAGACCAAGTCGCTACCACCAAGTCGCTACCCATAGTGGAGAGTCCACTACTTGTACTGTTAATCGCTAGGTCTAAGTCGCTAGCTCCAAAACTGTAACTCGCTACAAAATTGTGAAGCAAGTCGCTACGAAGAAAGAGATCCGTATATCAAGTCGCTAGCAAGAAAAACCACATAAACATCACTTTTCCATCCAAAAACAACCCAACCAAGATGATTCAAGCTTACCAAATGAAAACCTAAACACTTGTGATGATTCTAAACATAAAAGTACTAACAAAATCCAAGCTTTAACACAAGAAATCAACCAAATGATGCACAAACCACTAAACTTTTTCAAACTCAAAAACCACCTAAAAACCACTAAAAATCCAAAGATGTGCAAGATATGATCTAACCATGGCTCTTGATACCAATTGTAGAATATTAGTTTTCACATACACATCAAACCATAACACAAAGTGGCGTATGAATGGAATTCTAGAGAGAGAAAGTTAGAGGTTTAGGGAACTTAGTGAGAGAAAGTGAAAGATATTATTATGAGCTCCAACTCTCTACCTTGGGAGGTAGAGAGTATTTATAGTCTTACATAAAACGCCACACATCGGGCTGTGGATCAGGCATACAGTGGGTAAAGACCCGTCCGTCCTCCACGGTGTTACTAAACTAAATACTACTTAACTTAAAAGAACTACGACTACGAGCTTTCTAACGATTACATATACTTGAGGTGACAGACTCTTTAATACCTGGAATTTCTAATTCCTAACAGGTGTTGACGACACAAATCCTTGTAGCTCTGAACTTCAGTTGTAACGTTCTAGTTAGGTTATTACTCCCTCCTAATTAGTGAGCCTTTTTTCTTTATCTGCTCCCTCCTGAACCAGCAACTCTCTTCCAACACGGAGCGGAGAAAGTAGACTCTTGATTCTAGCACAATGGTTGTCGTTCTGGGAACATCGTAACAACATAACTCACTTAGTATTGCATCCAAGTTGGTAAAAATCCCCGATGTACACCACACTAGTTCTCCTTTTTCAGTATTAAGCACAAATCCATTCGTCATCCAATCACAGAAGATGAAATACCAACTTCTCCCTCCTGATGGTTGCGAGCTATCGGAATCATCATAATGTTGCGTACATGCCGTATACCTTTTTCTTGATGCAATATAAACCTTGGCTTGAGCACAATTCCGTGAGAATATGTCGCAAAAATACTCTCAATAATTCTCTCAAACCAACCTGTAAACGAACCTCCTTTGAATTCACCGGCTAATAGTAATGACCACATATAGAGAAAACCCGATACGACAAACTTGAAAAGGAAGTAAACATCCCAACTTTGTGACTTACTTCTTGTTCTAAATTTTTGAACAATCCACAACGCCGTGTGACACTAAGTACTACAACGTAACTCCTTAAAGTGATAGTTATACACTGTGAGCACTACAACGTAACTCCTTACATCAGTTATAACCAGATTGTCAATTCATAATCGCTTATGAAAAATGCCCAGACAAGTTATCTTGAGACATGCATCCAACCAGCCAACGTCTCAACGATAAAGAAGATCACCCGTGAAATGTCACTTCAATTTCACGCAAGCAATACCGTACAAAAACCCCGTAGTCACTTTTTCAAATTATCATTTAAGCCGTGAATTTTGTATCCTCCGTGAAAATAATAACCGACCAAAATACCAACTTGTAAACCAAATATTAAAAAATTGTATCCAAAAGTTTTGTAACACAAAAATTGGATAACACAATGTTTTACATTCAATTTAGCCCACACGAAAACAACAATCCATCAATACATAGTCCAATGAAGATAGCAAGTCCATCAGCCTGAACATATGTCAGCCCAAAAGCTCACGACCCAACTCCAGGCCATCAAGTGATGTACGGTTCATAGGCCCATTCAATCAAAACCTTAGAACCGGTTATACTAAACTAAACCTTCTCACACCCATATGGCCATATATATTAAGTTAAACCTAGCATAACTTATTTCAATCAACCCTAAAAACATAGGGCATGTTTGGTTCTAAGGGTTTTCTTGGGTTTGGGGTTCAAAACTTAAAAGCAATTGTTTGGTTGTCTTTTTTAGATTTGGGTTTAGCTACTAATCCCAAATATAAGGGTGTGTGCTAAAGTTAGGGGGGTTGATGGGTTTTTATTAAAAGTGGGACCACAATTTCTCTCCCTCATCTTTTAATTTTTTAGCTTCCAAATATTAATATAAACAATTTTAAATTTATATTTTAATATATAATATATTTTTAAATATTATTTTCTCTCTCCTACCTCAAATCCAAATCCAAATCCAAATCCAAATCCTAAACCAAATTTAAATCTAAATCCAAATCCTAATCATAAACCCGTCTACAAACCAAACGGGCCCATAGATGCACGCCTCCATCTATCACATCTCACACCTAATTTCTCTCACCCATCATATTTTATCTCACAAGAACAGATCTTGGAAAGACAAAAATACGCCTTTCACAACTCTTAACTCATATCACTCATCATCTCATCATTAATCCTTTTCGAAACTGAGCATACACAAGAACATCACAACCTTTAACCTAGTTTCATTCTTGCATGATTCCAATCGACACAGATTTAAAAGGTTCGGCTTGAAGATCTTAAGGTCTCGGGTACGTTTACTTCGTGTTGTTATTTTTGTTTGAAGTGTCTTTTGACGAACCAAAGAGTAATTATAACAGATTTGTTATAAATTGTTCTTAATTGTGTTCGGATTGTAACAAGAAGCTTGGACTTCAAATGGATCAATGATGATTGGTGTTCAATTAAAACAATCTTCAATTAAAACAATCTTTTGACGAACCAAAGAGTAATTATAACAGATTTGTTATAAATTGTTCTTAATTGTGTTCGGATAGTAACAAGAAGCTTGGACTTCAAATGGATCAATGATGATTGATGTTCAATTAAAACAATATTTAAAAGATTGCAAAAAAAATTGAATTGAATCTGAGATCTTGAGTTGATTGTATATTTCTTGTGTGTCGAGTCATGGTAGTGATGTGGGATGAGGAGGATTGTTAGGATAGATTTGGGATTTGAGGTTGGAGTTAGATTTATTGTTGGTTTTGATGTTACTGCTTCGAGTCTTTTCGTTTTCTTAAGCTTGAAAAACCATGGACAGATGAGATATTCGTTACTGAGGTCGTGTTGTTGGTATATGGTATTTGGTGATGGTCGAGTTTACGCGTAACTTTTTCTTTATTCGTAACCTTTTAGTCTTACGCGTAAACACTTGGTCTTATGTGTAACTTATGCGTAGAGATCTCCCTATGCGTAAACATGAGTAGTTATGCGTAACCCATTCTTTTCTTATGCGTAAACTAGTCTTACGCGTAAACATGGCTTAGGCGTAAACCTTAGTGCTTACGCGTAAAGCATGTTTACTCGTAACCATTTTCTTACGCGTATTCCATACGCGTAAAAACTTCCTTAGGCGTAAGATTAGTGTTTTGACCCTTTGACTTTTTTCCGGCGAGTTTTCTGACCAAGTTCCGTCCAGATTCATAGAGACCCAGAAAAATAGCATAAAAATGCTTCATTTGACCCTTTTTTACCTCATGAATCTGACCATTTGACCACATATATTTCACGAATTTGGTACTGAAAGTCACAAGAATGATGAGTTACAAGACTGTTTGGACAAAAACTTGACACAAAACAGATGTATATTTTGATAGATCAGTAGACTTTTTTTTTAACCAAAAAAAAGGATACACAAACATGTAAAACTGTTGACCAAGATAATAGGGGGAAAAAATTTTCCGACCAAAAAAATAGCAACAAAACAGTTTAAAACTGTAACACCCTAGGCAAATCATACATCGGCTGTGGCCTGGAGAGATGTTGGGCTCATAAGATAACATTCGCCTTAAATGACACAACTAGTTTTGTGGTCTACTGCGGGTGGAGTTCTTAGGAACTGGCAGTTAAGCGTGCTCATGTGAGAGTAGTACTAGCTTGGGTGAGCTGCCGAGAAGTCTTCAAATGAGGCCACAAAAACAAAGCCGTGAGCCTGCGGGCAAAGCGGACAATATTGTGGTCTGATAAGGCGGGGTGTTACAAGTGGTATCATAGCCACTCCTGAGTCGTACGGGATGGTAGGGCAAACCTCATCGAGGACGATGAGTCCCTAAGGGGGTGATTGTAACACCCTAGGCAAATCCTACATCGGTTGTGGCCTGGAGAGATGTTGGGCTCATAAGATAACATTCGCCTTAAATGACACAACGCGTTTTGTGGTCTACTGCGGGTGGAGTTCTTAGGAACTGGCAGTTAAGTGTGCTCATGTGAGAATAGTACTGGCTTGGGTGACCTGCCGAGAAGTCTTCAAATGAGGCCACAAAAACAAAGCCGTGAGCCTGAGGGCAAAGCGGACAATATTGTGGTCTGATAAGGCGGGGTGTTACAAAAACATGTATCGAAAACCACACAAATCGACAAACAATAACCTTGGCTCTATACCACTTGTTAGGATCGAAACTCTTATGATTTATGTGGTTTTGGGAGGTCTAGGTTGGTGGAAGAAGATGAAGAGATTCATCTCTTCTAGTGAGAGAAAGTAGAGAGAGGGTGGAGAAACAGAAGATACTTTTATTCAAGATGAAAAATTACAAAACTCTAATGATCAACCATACCCCTCATGGAGAGTCATGAGGGGTATTTATAGGCTCATCTAATATTAACTTTGCCCCGTTTACATAAGTAGTCTCTACGGGTGCAACTTACTACGCATCTAGTCCAATTCATGTAAGCGACGTTATCTTTATAAAAAAGCGAGGCTAACAATCTCCCTCTAAGATATCGTCACACGTGAATGGTTACAATGAGACCTATAAATACATCAACAAAGTAAATTACAATAACAATAAACTATGTTGACTTTGTTGAAGTGCAGAGTCTCTGTAGTCTAGATACTGAGGCAAACTTGAAGTTCTCTCTTCCGACGATCTTGGCATTTGATCTTTGGCGCTGACGGCACAAATCCTTGTAGCTCTGAACTTCAACTGTAACGGTCTAGTTAGGTTATTACTCCCTCCTAACTAGTGAGCCTTTTTTTTCTTATGCTCCATCCTGAATCGACAACTCTCTTCCAACACGCAACGGAGAAAGTAAACTCTTGATTGTAGCACAGTGGTTGTCGTTCTGGGAACATCATAACAACATAACTCACTTAGTATTGCATCCAAGTTGGTAAAAAGCCACGATGTACACACACTACTTCTCCTACTTCGGTCTTAAGCACAATTCCCTTCGTCAATCCAATCACAGAAGATGAAACACCAACTTCTCCCTCCTGATGGTTGAGAGCTATCAGAATCATTATAATGTTGCGTACATGCCGTATTACCTTTTCCTTGATGCAATATTAAAACCTTAGTTTGAGCATAATTCCGTGAGAATATGTCGCAAAAATACTCTCATTACACTTTTCTCAAACCAACCTGAAAACGAACCTCCTTTTGATTCACCGGCTAATAGTAATGACCACATATGGAGATAACCCGATACGACTAACTTGAAAAGGAATTAAACATCCTAACTTTGAAACTTACTGCTTGTTCTATATTTTTGAACAATCCACAGCGCCGTGTGACACTAAGTACTACAACTTCCTTAAAGTGATAGTTATACACTGTGAGCACTACAACGTAACTCCTTACATCAGTTATAACCAGATTGTCAAATTCATAATCTCTTATGAAAAATGTGCCCCAACAAGTTATCTTGAGACATGCAACCAACTAACCAACGTCTCAACGATAAAGAAGTTCACTCGTGAGACGTCACTTCAATTTCGCATCAATAATACCGTACATAAACCCCGTAGTCATTTTTCTAATCGTAGTTCAAGCCGTGAATTTGTGTATCCTCCGTGAAAATTTGTAGAACCAACATACCACTCTTAACCAAGTACAATCAATAATTATATCCAATATTTTCTATAAAAAATACTCGGGTAATAATTATATGTGATCACACTCATAGTACTAGAGCTGTCCAATCCATCCGATTGTATTGAAGCCCACGATAGTTTAGCTAGCCTCCGATTCAAATCAAAAATCCCAGTCCAATCACAAAACGGTAAATTCCGATCACCCATTTTAAGATAAAAGCCCGATCCAGCAAACCAATCATGTAACCGGTTATATATAACATACCATTTAACCCTAAATACATTCCTTAATACACTAACCCTAAACACCTCAAATACTCCGCCTCCCACCAACATATCTACTCACTCAAATCAAATCAAACAAAACAAACTCATCTCCTTATCATCCCAGTCTCAATCAAAACTGAACAAATCGTATATCAAATTTCTTCATCTGACACAACACATATAGATTGAATCAATACCAACTCATACCCAACCGCACCTTTACCTAGTTATTTTCATTATAGAACGAATCAAGAAGGCATCTTTTGGGGCTTCAAGATCTTAACTGGGTCTTGGGTAAGGTTTTTTTTATGTCATTTTCGATTGAGTTTTGAACGAATCAAGAAAAGAAATTAACATAATTGTTAACATTCTTCTCTAATGATTCGGATATATCACTGAAGCTTCGACTTCAAAAGAGGATCTGTGAGGATGTGGTTCCACGAAAAAAAATCTTGGAAAGAAAAAACGTGAACCTTCTGAGATCTATTTGTCTTTTATGTTTCGAGTGTTGTTAGTGCTAGAGGAGATGGAGGATAGGATAAAGTATTTGGTGTTGATTGATGAGATTAGTATAGAATGGTTGTTGTTGGTTTTTGATTAGGACCGATGATGGTTGGTACAAACTGAGGTCATGATGAGTGATATTGTATTTGGTATTTGTTGATTCAGTGGTCGAGTCTTTGGTCATTTTTTCAGTTACGCATAAGGGTGTTTTCATATGCGTAGAGATGAGCAGTTACGCGTAACTCCCCTTCTTTTTTTCTTATGCGTAAACCCTTTGTTACACTCTTTACACCTAAACAAAGTTAGGCGTAGACTGAGTTCTTTATGTGTAAACTTCTGCATAGGCGTAAACATGGTCTAGGTTACGCGTAAACATCTTACGAGTAACTTTCTTACGCGTAACCTTTCTTAGGCGTAAAGCCTGTTTACTCGTAACCTTCTTACGCGTATTCCATACGCGTAAAAATATCCTTAGGCGTAAGATAAGGGTTTTTACCCTTTGACTTTTTGCTCCAGCGATTTTTCCGACCATTTTCCGTTCAGCTTCATAGTACCCAGAAAAATTGCATAAGGACTCCATGTTTGACCCGTTTTGACCTTGAGAACAGATGACCACGAATGACCAGATGACCAAAACGTTCACGGGTTTGGTAAAAAAAAAGTCATATAAGGGACTGTTTGGAAAAGTTTAGAACACAAACAGATATAAACTTTGATGGGACCATGACATATTTTGACCAAAATAAAAGGATACTCAAAACATGTAAAAATTGTTATCACTAAAAAGTAGAAAAAAAATTTTCCGACCAAGAAAAATGGTAACAAAACAGCTTAAACATGATTCGAAAACCACAATAAATCAATAAAGATAACAACCTAGCTCCGATGCCAATTGTAGAACCGTAAATACATGTGATTTATGTGGTTTTGGGAGGTCTTGGTTGGTGAAAAAAGATGAAAGTCATCATCTTTCTAGAGAGAGGGAAGATAAGGAAAAGATGAGTTTTATTGATAAGAAAACAAACACACACCTAATGCTTAACTACACCCCTTATGGAGAGTCATGAGGGGTATTTTTAGGCTCAACATGCTACAACTTTGCCACTTAAACGATACTAGTCCCTGAGGGCAAAGTATACTACGCATCTAGTCCAATTCACGTAAGTGACGTTATCTATACTACTTATAATGCACGAATGCACCTCACTCTTAATTTTAAGACGTACAAGAAATTAAGCATGGTTTACAACACTTTAATGCACTCAATTTTCAGAATTACAACAAAGTAAGCATATTGTACAACAAAATAAAGCGTGGTGTCATTTTAAGACCAAAATTCTATCAAACAACATTAATGCTATTAAAAACATCCCTTCACCAAAAATTACAACCATTTAAGCACAATGTACAATAGCTGCAACCAATTTTCAGATTTACAACAAAATAAGCATAGTGTACAACAAAATAAGTATGATGTAATTTTCAGACTTATTTTCAGACTTACAACATTAATGCTATTAAAGTGGTCAATGTTATTAATGACTATAATGAGTACTACTTACAAGAAAAGAAACACAGTGTACAACACTTTAATGCACATAATTTTCAGACAAACAAGACAAGAAGCATAGTGTACAACAAAACACCACATTAATGCTATTTAATGTAGTCAATTATTTAACTGATCAATAAATACAATTAATACAGTTATTAAAACACCCCTTACATAAGAAATACAAATTATCAAGCATATTGTACAACCAAATAAAACACAATTCATGCATTAAATTTCACTACTGCAAATAATAAATCACATTATACAAATATTCAAGCCCGAATGGGCAACGGGCCAAATGGGCTTGAGCCCGAACGGGCGCGGACCAAACGGGCTCGAGCCCGAGCAGACATGGGCCAACGGGTTCGAGCCCGAACAAGCACGGGCTATACGAAATTCTTGATATCCGTAAAGTTATTGTTAAAAAGAACATAATAAACTAAAATACATTATTCATCGAAAAATTTTATTTCAGGGTACCCGCCGCTGCAACGCACGGGTACCCTGCTAGTCTTTATAAAAGAGCGAGGCTAACACATCTTTAAAAAAAATCAATGGCTGAGATTAAAAGCATTTTATTATTTCACCTATTTTTTATAATTTAAATATCTCTTAAACCGTTAATCGTTAAGTGAAAATATTTACACCGTCGCGACGAGCATTTAATTATCTTTCTCTAGACGGGTACTTTCATATACTTTCGAAAAAAAAAAAAAAAAATCGTTTTTTTTCACGTTTTTCCTTTTTTTTCTTCATTTTTTTACGTTACTGAAATTTGCATAAAAAATCATATATGATTAAACACTAAATTGAATATCACATGGGATATTAGTGTTAAATCATATATGATATGTAATATCACATGTGATATGATATGTATATCATATGTGATTTTACACTAATATCACATGTGATATTACATATCATATATGATTTAACACTAATATCACATGTTATATTCAAATTAGTGTTCATATATGATTTTTTAATGCAAATTTCAGTAACGTAAAAAAAATGAAAAAACTTAAAAAAAACGTGAAAAATACGAAAAAAGAAAAGTTGTCGAAAGTATATCAAAGTGACTATCTATAGAAAGATAATTAATATATGCTCGTTGCAATGATATTTTTTTTTTCGCTTAACGATTAACGATTTGAAACATATTAATATTTGAAAAAAAATGATGACTTCAAATTGTTAGGATTAATATAATCAAATCATGTTAAATCTCTTATGCAAATGGGAAAAAATAGTATTTAGCTTTCGGCTCTTCTAATATACTAGCTAAGCAAAAAAAAATAAACAACCCCTTTAAATTTAAATTGCAAATTGCCCATGCCTTTATGGAATTTTAAATTGATTTTCATTCTCATCCTCTATCGACATGATGAAGCTTAACAAATCCTAAAATTACGACTTCATTCGGTATAATATCTAATTGCGTAGTGTTTGTTTTGTAAGTTTGTGCTTTTCATTTTACACGGCATTAGTTTTGTTACTAGTGTAATCGGCTAAAATTGAATCCATGTCCCCGGCTTCCGTTAATAGTCGGATCATTCATTATATGATTGTCAAGTTCCAAAGAATTGCATTTTTGGGAAACTTATTCAAACTTTAGTTTGATCTGATATATATAATTTGTTCCTATTTTAGCTTTGAGAAAAGATCAATACGGAACATAAAAAAACCAAAGAACAAATCCTTCCATCCTAGCCATTCATTTCAATTTGATCCGACGGCTGGATCTATTATCATCCATCTCATATAATTAAATAAAGGGGTAGGTTTGTAAATTTATTCATTCACACCTCAACCATTTTATCTCTCTCTCAACAAAAAAATTATCTTCATTAGATCTAAACTTTTTATCAAGGATCTGAGGGGTGATAACATCATTCAATTCATCTGTAGTGGCATCAAGTTCAGGTGTGGAATGGTTTCCGCTTTTGTTTTCATCTAAAGTGGTGTTTTGATGGGTTTCATTAGCAGCTTGGATCTTCAGCAATGATGATATGTCATGGCCATCAGAGGCTTGTGTTGACACGTCCTTTTTGATATCATGATTGACGATTTGAGTGTCGGTACCTTTATTTTATCAATTTACCTTTATTTTATCAGGCTTGTGGTGATGTATTGAAATGAAAGTGAATGAAAGTATTACAATTATTTTATCAGCTAAATTGTTACGTTTAATTTCAACTAGTTAGGTAACATGTGTAAGAAATGGTTAGTATTACAATTATTTTATCAATGCTAAATTGGTACTTTTAATTTCATAACCTTTTTTTTAATTTTAATTTTCATCACTTTTTTATCAAACCACTACTTTAATTATCAATGCTAAAATGAATTTCAGGTCCTTTGAATTTGACTTTTTCTTCATTAGGTTTTTATCTTTGACTTTTTTACTTTTTGATGTTAAATTGGTTTTTTAAGGATGAAATTTGATGTACAAATATTGATTTTTTTTCTTTCGGATGGACTGTCGATCTACAAATATCACCAAATGGGTTTTATTAGATTGATAATTGAGATGTAGATGCACTTTTCACATTTTTCATTTTTAGGAGTTTACGCTCTTTTTTCATTTTGGGTCAAGTATATAAAAGTGAACTTTAAAAAGAAGAGATAAAAGTGATTTGCAACTAGCATTACTTATTGCTTTGCTTGTTGTACTTTTACGCATGTTGTTATGCAAATCATATGTGATTTACCCAAAATCACATGTGATTTACCTAAAATCATATGTGATTTTACCTCAAATTATTTTTTTAAGGTGAATCACATGTGATTCATACACGAATCACATGTGATTTACACACAAATCACATGTGATTTATATATGAATAACAACAAAAAAACAGAACCACATGCTACCAACTATATAAAGAACTTTCCACTACAAGTTTATGGACAAATCACATGTGATTTCAACTGAATCACATGTGATTTTCTAGTATAACACTGAGTGATCACTTAAAAAGACATGCTACTAACAACATTTATATGTGACTAACTGCAGGTCTTGCTTAAAAAAGTTGAAGAAAAGCATAAGCTGAAGGGTGAGTCTAAGCCTATTCAGAGAAAAAGAAAGAAGTTATTAGATTGACGAAGATTCTGAAAGTAGGTTATGTTTTTTGTGAAAAGCATGCGTTTCAGAAGATTAAGGGGATGCGTAAAGGTGGACTGAAGAAGTATGTTGGGGTGCTTTATGGATTGGAGGTTTATTGAAATTTTAATATCTTTATTATTAATAACTGTAGAAATGTGGTTTTACTAATGTCGTCTTAACGATCAAACAAATGTAAAGTTCTCGACTTTTTAATATCGATTAGATGCGACCGGTTTCATTTTTTTGGTTTTTTTGATTGCTTATGATTATTTTATACTTTTTTGTCTTTGTGTTGTCACGGGATCATGGCATTAGGGTAAGTAGTTACATGTTTGTATTAGTATCAATGTATTTGTGATTTACCCAAATCACATGTGATTTTACCTCAAATCACATGTGATTTACCACAAATCACATGTGGATCACTTGTGATTTTTAAAAAATAACAAATCACATGTGATTTTTTTTACGGATCACGTGTGATTTGTCTGGACGGAAATTTTAAATAAAAAGTTCGTCGAAAGTATATAAAAGTGCATATCTATAGGAAGATGATTTTTTTCTCGTCGCGATGGTGTATTTTTTGTAGCTTAAAGATTTACCGTTTGCAAAATATGTTGTTTTTAAAAAAAAGGTGGAAAGTGGGTTTTTTATTAAATGAGTTAGATTGACTAATTTGCCCTTCCTTTGTTATTTTTGGTTTTATCTCTACCGTTGGATGAAATTAAAATGGAAGGCTAGGATTTGATTATTTGTTCTTTTTATTTTTCTTGATTGTCATTGATCTCACCTCTTTTAGCTTTATGCTTACCGCTTTTACCTTCCAACTTTACCAACTAAAGTAAAGAAAAAAATGAAGACAAGCAGACGTGGTCACTTGAGATACGTTATGGTGTTTTAGTGTGTCAGACTTCAGCTTCGTTATTAGTTTGAATAACTACTATACCTATATCTTAATATGTGATGTTACTTCTCAAAGGGAATTGATACACACACCACATTTTTTGATTATTGCACCACAATATGTGCATTGTAGTTTGCACTGTACAAACTGCAATGCACAGATTGTGGTGAAATAATCAAAAAATGTGGTGTGAGTATCACCTCCCCTTCTCAAAGATCTTAAGTTGCTTATTTTCTATCATTGCTTGAAAATTTACACGTATTTGCAAAATGGAATATCACCAATTTTTGAATACTTGTCTTAATTAAGTGTCTAGGATTCTCAGTCGTAGTCTTCATAAATGAAGGTTTTGTTACTTACTCTGGCTTCAAGCTGATAACTTTGGCTTGGAAACTCAAGTTGCAGGTAATCAACCATATTTTTAACCTATTTATTTAGTATATCATTGCTTTGCACCCTTTTGTTATTTTCATACAAGTTTTTATCCATTTACTGATATATACATGTACTATAACAATAGGCAATACAATACGAGTGGTAACAAGCTTACATGACGCCCACGTGTAGTAACTCTTCTCTCTTCTTCCATGGGCATAGGTCAAAGACGTGCTTATGCTGTCGATAAACAATATATAGTTTTGTCAGAGAACACTAGCAAGTCGTCCAATCCTGTCATGCATAACTCCTCACTCTACTACGCACAACTGTATGATTGAAATGGCCATTATTCATCCTTCTGGTTTGGAATTGCCTTTTGCTTGTGGTTCTTGCATACGGTACCTCAGTTGTATCCAATGTTTTAAAAACCGGTTTCTTTATCGACCCGGTTTAGTCACCGGGTCACCGGTTCAACCGGTTGAACCGCAGGGTCGAACCGGTTCTATACATATATATACTTTTTCCTATATTTAATAATTAGTATTGAATGATCTAATAATTTATCCGTTTTTATTCATACATTCGATTAAATCGATGAAGAAACTTGAGACTATACAAATAAGTTTTGCTTTTTAAGTCTACCTCTATAAAAGTATAGCCAAAATTTTCAAGGTGAATGTAAATGGGCTAATGATCAAAAAAATACTATACTTGCTACACTTTCTTCTTCAGGGTAGCGAACAAATTTTTTTATTTTTGAGGGTATTATACTTTCAAATTCATCCTCTTTAGGGTATTTTGCAAAAAAGTTGAACATTTTTTCCCCTCTTACCCACAAGAGCGAAGGATGGCAAGTATGATACTTTTTTTTTTTTTTATCATTTGCCATAGTTTTTTATTATGTTAAATTTTGGATATGTATTAAGATAATTTATTTAATGATTTATAATTGTGTTAAATCTATGATAAACATGTTTTGTTTTATCATTTGTCCTAATTCACTTCAAGTTGTTTAACGCTTCAAGCGTTAAACAGAATTAGGTTTAACGCTTCCGTTAAATTAGGAGGAATTATATCACAACCTGAAGTACTTGCATATAAATTACCTGAAGTACTTGCATATAAATTTCTGTTCGTCACTTGTTGAAGCATAGACTAGAGAGTATACTATGACTAGATTAAGGGTGTGTTTGTTTGATTAAGATGTTACACATCTGAATCTGACTACCGCATCTGAATCTGACTACCACATCTTACTAATAAGAGGTAGCTATAATGTCTGAATCTGAATGAAAAAGTGTTGTTTGTTTTTTATAATTGTCCGAATGATTTTAATTTTCTCTTTTTTAAGTATATATTAAATTATTACAAATACGATTAATAAGTAAATAGTGTAAACTTAAAACAAAATATTTTTATCATAGATTTAACACAATTATAAATCATTAAATAAATTATCTTAATACATATCCAAAATTTAACATAATAAAAAACTAGGGCAAATGATAAAAAAAAAATATCATACTTGCCATTATTTGCTCTTGTGGGTAAGAGGGGCAAAAATGTCAAACTTTTTTGCAAAATACCCTAAAGAGGATGAATTTGAAAGTATAATACCCTCAAAAATAAATTTTTTTGTTCGCTACCCTGAAGAGGAAAGTGTGACAAGTATAATACTTTTTTTGATCATTATCCCAATGTAAATTATAAAATAGTTTATAATAAAACTATATTAATTGGCGATTCTAAGATCATATATAACTATAATTTATTATTTTACAAAATTTTAACAAACATTAGTTATCAACATTTTAACTTTCAATTAAACTTAGAAAAGTTAATGAAAAAAAAATTATTTTTTAATTTTTTTTGATAAAAAGTAATGGCCCGGCCGGGTTTATCAAACCGGGTCAACCCGGGTCAACGAAAAAACGGCGGTTCAATCCGGTTCTCAACCATGCAAAAACTCGGTCCTATTCGGCCCGGTCTCCGAGCCGGTTCCCGGTTCAACCGGTTGAACCGGCCGGGTCAACCCGGGTTTTAAAACATTGGTTGTATCTATATGAAGGTGGTTTGCCACTAGCTTTTACAGGAAACTACAGGTAAGGATTGCTAATGCGTGCTCTGATTGTTACAGTATTTGTCATGAAGTTATTATGTGCAAAATGGTAGTATATCACTAGGAGAAATATACATTAATTTATGCTGTGTCTTGTACCTTCTTGTCTGTCTAAATCTTAGCACACTTTTTTGTCTTGTTGAGTTGTTGGGTTTTATGTTAGTGTGATTGATACTCAAATAAGAAGGTGGTTGAAGACTTTAGATTCAGTATAAGTAAGAGAAATTACTTTCATATCAAGGAATAGAAAGTCAAACGCAATTGATCTGTTTTTTAAAAATAAATGACGTAATCACTAAGAATAACTTATTTGTATTAGATGAATAATAAATAGGCCCAAGCCTGATGTGCGGGTTTATGGCTCTAGGGTTTTATGTATTAGCACTATAAGTATATGATTAATAAAAGATAATAACCCACGGGTTTCATTATTCAACATGGTATCACACCTCTAGGTCTGATCCTTGGACGTGGTTGGCCACCTTAGCCGCCGCCTCAATGTCACCCTGTCAAACCCTTGCCATCGTCGTTTATTCGTGCTAAAAAAAAAAAAAAAGACAAAAACAAAAACTGCAGCCAAGTGTTTGACGAGATCAGCGGCCGTGGCTTCGTAAATAAATTCCGAAGAAAAGCATACCGGAATCGCAATCGTAGTCATAAGGACGCACCGTCACACACAAGAACAAGCAGTCATTCATAAACCAAATCATTTTTTACGGATTACACGACTGGCTACCTATCAAAGTCTTGATTATTCATCAAGATAACTATCTTTAGTTTTATTTTTGTTTTTTAATAATTTATGTTTCTCGTTTGTATTCCAATCCGAGCTGTCGCGATTTCGTCGCTCGGATTGCGGGAGGGTATTAGATGAATAATAAATAGGCCCAAGCCTGATGTGCGGGTTTATGGCTCTAGGGTTTTATGTATTAGCACTATAAGTATATGATTAATAAAAGATAATAACCCACGGGTTTCATTATTCAACAATTTGATGTATAACTGACTGAACAATGCAATCTTTTAATGTTACTAATGCACACATTTTACATTCATGTGGTATCTTACTTCTTTTAATCTGATTAAAGAATACAAAATTGGAAATGGCAATTGGATGGAGATATCAATCGATCTGGATCATTCCCAATCCCTTTTGCCATGTCCGTAGAGGTTTAGCGTCCCTTTTTACTTGCATGTGATTTTTCCAAATGAGGAAATGCACTCAATATGTTGTGAGCTCTCAAATCTTGCCTGGTCAAGATCCCGACAACTGGTGGCACCTGCAAGAAGAAGCATAAAATCGGGTTAGTAACAGTATTGAATAGCATTTCTATGTTTACAAACTGTAATATTCAGTAACATATATATTAACTTGTAAAATTTGAAAGTAACTTACCGAAGGGCCATGGTACTTTGGTAAAACGAGCATGTGGCGGAGTCCCACCTGCCTGAATTGCACCATAGCCTTAGCAACAGACATGGTCTCAACCACTGTGTAAGGTGTTGTGTTGGTAATAGGATGTAAATCCACATACATTTCCATTTCTTCTTTTGTAACGGCCACTTCCTCAATCGTTCCCCACCTTTCTGCCAGATCAACCCAAGTAAACTTTTCTCTAACTTCCCATTCCTCTGTTCTCCTTCTCTCTTGTAAAAACCATTTCTTGTTTAACACTAATAAAAGATGAGCTCTTAAGACAAGTCCATGCACTTCACTAACTTGACCCACTGCTGGAACCAATGTATTATCTACAACCGCAAAAGCATTGTGGGTTGTGTTTCTCAAAACATCCACTATTCGACCCACTGTTTCAATTCCGCATAGAGTGACTACTGGCGGCTTTATGTCGGCTAATTCACCAACGTTTATATTTCTCATCCATGGTTCAGGGTGGGCTTCCAAGAAAGGTAACCCTTTTAGGTCTAGTATGATCTCATAAATGCTTGGGTTGAAGCAGTCTCCGACACTTTTGGATATTAGAAGGACAAGCATTGTTATGGGTAGCAAAAGAAGATTGTTGGTCAACTCAAGGAATATTACACAAAGTGAAACTGTCATCCTCATTGAACCTGCCATTAATGAAGCTGCACCTAAGACAGCATACAGACCTTGGTCAATGGTTGTATAGGGTCCCATTGCCATACCAAGAAGACGACCATAAGCTGATCCTATGAGGATGATAGGAAGGAAGAGACCAGACGGTACTGCGATGCCAAATGTGAAGAGTCCCAATATGCAATAAAGTATGAAGAAAATAACTAAGGAAAATACACGGTATTCGCTGGGAGTGTTGGTGGAGAAAATGTTGCGCACAGCATCATCATTGGTTGTAAGGAGGAGAGTGGCTAAATCATTGTAGTGTCCTTTTGGGCAGTTAAATTGCTTGAAGTTCCCCATTCTACCTGTGGTTGGGCACTCAGCATTCACCATAGATGGATCGCATGGCGTACAGCTGGCGAGGAACGGGAGTCCGTATAAGCATGCGGACGTGAATAGCGAGACTGTGAGACTCAGTAGAATTTTGGCTAATTTTCCTTTTCTGCAAAATACCTTGACAATCTTAGAATTATGTATGCCTTCATAATAAGTTTAGAATCAGGGGTGTTTGGATGTCCATCTGATAGTGATTATGTTATATTACTATATTATCGAAATTAGATAATCAGCAGTAGTACAGTGGGCTGTAGATTTAAGGTGTTCGGATTTGCATATGTTGTTTGATTCTGTAATAAGCTGATAACATGTATTTGAGTTTTTAGCAAATTCATTGGTGAAATGATTAAAGTAACATTTTTGGGAAAAGATGCATGTTTTGCGGACTGGGAGTAAAATTCTTTTAATCATCAGTTCCGGTGCAGCAGTTTGAAATACGGACATTGACCTATATTTAGTTAGATAAGTAGAAGAACAGGTTATTGATGCTTACTCGTTAATGAGATTGTAGAGGCGTAGAACCTTGTGAAGAGCGTAATTGTAAAGACTTCCTAAAACTCCTCCAATGATTCCAATTACGGTTACAGGGATGAGATCAACAACATGGTATTTCACTGCAACACCACTTACATCAAACATAATTAGCCCACCTTCACCAAAAAGTCCACATTCTCCGGCTTTGCAGTACTCCATGAAAGCTCTAAGAACCACCACCACAACTGCTGTACTGAAAAAAGTTCTCCAAAGAAGAGCACTTCTCCACCATGTTGCAACCTCTTCAAGAGCAAACAACACACCTCCAACTGGAGACCTAAAAGCCGCACATACCCCTGAAGAGGCTCCACAAGTGATTATATCTCGTCGATCACGGTCATTGTTGAAGTAACGAATCCACTTCCATCTGATCCGGTATTTGTCAGGCCCACCTTGACCTAATAATGAAGCAATGCAGGCACCAATGTGAACCAAAGGCCCTTCTTTCCCTAGGTCCAGCCCTGCTGCCACAGCTCCTATGCTTCCAATGATCTGTAATTTTTAAAGAGATGTTGGAAAACCATTCGGCTGTTTTTTCAGGTATAATATGATGCTTTTTGCTTTTAAGTATTGTCATTACAATGCCCAACAAGTGCTTGAATATATGTGTTGATATGAAAACAAAAACAAGAATATCAACCAAAGGAATTTACTGTTGCTTAGAATGCTCTTTGACATTATTTACTGATTATAATAGATCAATTTAAATAAAAAGAGAAACTTTCTTAATTGGATGTATTTCTTGATATGAAAACAAGAATATCAACCAAAGGAATTTGCCAGATATCTTTGATATTCGGATCTTAAATATCTTTAGTTCTGCAATGATCTTACCCTGTAACATTCCTGGTGAGTCAACTGAACCTAGGTAGATAAAAGTATCCCTTTTTTTCCTTACTGAATTTAGAACTATTGATATTTGAATTATGGGCTATTCTGAATTTAGGACTATTGATAACTGAATTATGGGCTATTCTGAATCTACAACTATTAATAACTGAATTATGGATTTTCCTATGCGCACCTTAACAAACATCGTCATTGCACCATACATATTGGGAGTGTCTACACCATTTAAGTAAGCTTTAATTTCAGGAATACCAGGCCCGGCTGCAGTGGGTGCAAGAAACACGACTAGAAGAGTTGCAACTAATGTCAATAAAAAGTTAACCCCGGCCATGAGGAAAAATCCCATCATATATCTGCATCCACCATGGTCGTACATAAGCATGCTGTAATTGAATAGTTCTAGAAAGAATAATAATCTTAAATAAATACCTCTCTTTCTCTATGTATTTGACTACAGCCAGTAGTTTGTATCCTGCAATATTCTCAACTGCTAGATTGATGAGAGTGGCTATGACACCAGTTAAAAGCCCAACCAGGAAAGCCAATAACCACTTAAGGAACACATACTGCAACACTTGAGTTTGTGATCTGGTTCTCCAGTCATGCTTGAATAGATCATTCTCGTTGATCCTGCCATTTATAAAATATTAAAAACATGTTTTTTTGTTTTATTCCATAATTCTAATGTTCCATCAACTTTTACTAGTATTTAGAAATTATTGAATGAAACTTACTCATAATCCAAACTTTCGATATACGAAACTTTGGTGCCAATGAGGGCTAATGGACTTGAAGAAAGTGTTTTATTTCTCTTGAGAAGTGGCTGATGAAGAGAATTGCTTTCTGGATCTGTTTCTTGTTGACTTGTTTGTTCATCCATGTTGCTTGTAGTTGTAGTATTAGTCTCTGCTAATGTGTTTGAATCATTCTCCATTTGATCAGATGCAGATGCAGTTTCAGAGACACCTCAGAATTTTGAATTCTGGCACTGCTGGTTCTCCTGTGCTCCAATCAGAGTATGTTATCTCTCTGCTATTTATACTTATATTTAAGTTTCAATCATGCATATATAATTTAGGTATGATGATGTGTAATATATTCATAAGTATTTTGTTACTTTAGTGGGGTAGGATTGCTTCCAAAAGATGCACTATTATTTTCTACTAGATCTGGATAAGAGCAGGGAAATTGCAAAATTAACAAGTGTAATTATAAAATAAACAAATGAGGGTCCATATATTCCACTTGATAATGTATGTTTCAGGATTTTGGAAATATATGAAGCAAAATGGCCTTTTGTATTACATAATAATACTCAGTTAAATCCAAAACCGTTCTACCATACTCCATAATAATTAGCATTGGTCAAATCAAATACATGAAAATGTGAATGTAACTCTTTAAAATTGGTATTTTACTTATTTAACGACTTACGAATCACTTTACATTTGTTCCTAAAGTTATGGAACAATTGCAAAACTACATGCAGCCTGCTGGAAGCATAATTTGACGAGACTTGTTCTATTCTCTAAATGTCTTATATGGTCATCCTAATCCTAAAGATTTGTTAAATATGCATGTTGTTTCCAGTAATTATCGCCTTTGACAATAACGTATAGGTCGGTCCATTTTTTTTTCTTTGGCTGAGAAATGAACAAAACATGAGATAAGGGTCATATACATGTTTCCTGAAGTAGATTGAAACATTAAATTGAGTCGATAAAGAAATGCTTAATCATTAATCTTCAAACATTTTGCTTGTATGAGAAAAAATATACTACAAGAGATTTGAGATCTTGATTGATAATCGGATGGCTAGAATAAAAATGGCTCTTGGGGTAGTCAAAGGTCACTTTTGTCCACATGTGCAACTTAATAATCGTTTTCATGTAGCTACATGTTTAATCAAGACAGATAGGATGAGCATGTGTCTTGCTGTTGGTCCACGTGGCCTCCAAAAGTTGGCCTACTTTTGTGTTGTATTTAAATTGTCATGAGGATCATATGCATTGTGACTTTCATATGAATGTTGTTCTTTTGGGACCATTCATATTTGTTTTTTCTTGGTTTCTAACTAGTAATTGTTAAAGTTAGGCATTGTTGTTTACAGACAAATCTCCCAAGACTCGCATTTGTGTTTACACAAAGATAAACGATACTTTTGGATCATTATCCTTATTAGATAACAAATATATTACTGTAATATATTCTATGTTCCTTTTTCTTTAATGTATGTTTTATATATAAATACAATTCTCTCCCCTCATTCAATTCATGAGGTAAAACATAATACTTCTCATATGGTATCAGCCAAAATAACCTTCTCTCTCCTCTTGCAACCCTAACTTTTTTGGCCGCCGCCTCTCTTCCTCTTCATCCGATCTTGTGTTTTCTGCAATGGCAGCCTCTTCTGAAACCCTTTTCTCCATGACAGCCTTTAACCACATGATGCACATGAAGCTCTCCTCCTCTAATTATCTTGTATGGCGAGAACAAATGCTCTTGGTTCTCGATTTTCACACTCTCTCGGCCCATGTTGCAGCTGATGCTTCACCGCCTCCGGCCCTAATTACTGTTGATGGCAAATCTTCTCCAAACCCTGATGCTGCTGCCTGGCTTGATAAGGATAAAAAAGCGGTTCTTCTTATTAAATCCTCTCTCACAGAGGAAGCTGCTGCAGAGGTTCTTGGTCTCAAAGGCGCTCGTGATCTCTGGACTGCTCTTGAACAAGCCTACAGCAATGCATCTGTTGAACGCATTCACTCGTTACGTGATTCGCTCCGTTTGATTAAAAAGGGTACGTCTTCGGTTACCGAATATTCTCGTCGCTTTAAAACTTTATGTGATCAACTTGCTGCTATTGGTCATCCTGTTGATGAGATGGATCGTTTACATTGGTATCTTTGTGGTCTTGGACCGGCTTATGAGGTTTTCTCAACCACCATTCGGACGGCCAGAAGTAGTCCCCAGTTCCGAGATCTTGTTGCTCAAGCCGAAAGCCAAGAATTATTTATCCAGTCTTTGCATGGAACCGAAACCCCTACAGTTGCTTTTAATGCTCAGCAGTTACGTGGATCCTCACGCGGCTCTCATTCTGGTCGTGGCTCTTATTCTTCAGGTCGTGGGTCCTCACGTGGCCGTGGTCGTGGCCAACAGCAGCGTCGACCCCCACACTGTCAGCTTTGTCGTACAACTGGTCATTATGCGAGCGCCTGCCCCGAGCTTCATTCTTTTGCTTCCCAGGCTCCTTCTGATGAGTCCTTGGTTAAAGCTTTTCATGCTCAATGTCATGTGACAGATGATTCTCCTGATTGGCGCGCTGACTCTGGTGCCACAGATTACATGGTTCCTCCTACGGATTTGGTTCACAATTCGACTCCTTACAAAGGTAAAAATTGTGTTGTTTTTGGTAATGGTAAGACACTTCCTATCTCTCATACAGGGACATCTACAATAGCTCGAAATATTACTCTACGTAATGTTCTTGTGGTTCCTGGTCTTACGAAGAAGCTATTGTCCATAAGCAAGTTAACTAAAGATCATCCAGTTGATGTTTTGTTTTCTGATTCTTATTTTCATATTCAGGATCGGCTAAGCAAGCAAGTCCTCGCTGAAGGCACTTGTGAAGAGGGATTGTACGTGCTCAAGGACTCACCAAAAGCCTTTGTTGCCTCTCTTAGACGCTCAAATAAAGCCTCCTACGAGTTATGGCATGCTCGTCTAGGACATGTTGCCTTTAGTATTATTTCTTTACTGCATAAGTTAGGTCTTTTGAATGTTACTTCCTTGTTACCAAAACCTGTACTTTGCACTCCTTGTCAACTTGCAAAAGGACAAAGATTATCTTTTGATGTTAATTTAAAACGTGCTTCTTCACCATTGGATTTGATTCATTGTGATTTGTGGGGTCCTGCACCTATTTGTTCTAAAGATGGTTATCGTTATTATGTTGCCTTTATTGATGATTTCTCACGATTTACATGGTTTTATCCTCTTAAAACAAAAACAGATTTCTATTCTGTTTTACCAGTTTTTCTCAATCTTGTTCAGACACAGTGCTCACGAAAGGTCAAGGTTTTTCAAAGTGATGGAGGAACTGAGTTTGTTAACCACATGGTTCGGAAAATTTTTGAGGACAATGGTACTTTTCATCGGTTTTCATGCCCTTATACGCCTCAACAAAACGGGCGTGCTGAGAGGAAACATCGCCACATTGTGGAAACTGGCTTGGCAATGTTATTTAATGCTCATGTTCCTGCTACTTATTGGGTTGATGCTTTTACATCTGCAACGTATATTATCAACCGTCTGCCCTCTCCTTTGCTGGACAATGAGTCGCCTTACAAGTTATTATTCCAACAGCATCCGCAATATGATAATTTTCGCACTTATGGTTGTCAGGTGTTTCCTTATCTTCGTGATTACAACAAGCATAAACTTGAACCTAGAAGCCTACCTTGTGTCTTCATCGGTTATAGCCCACAACATAAGGGATATCGTTGTCTTGATCCATCCACTTCGAGAATTTTTATTTCTCGACATGCTCGCTTTAACGAATCGGTTTTTCCTTTTTCCGGTTCTTCACAGCAGATTGATCTCTCATCTCTGGTTGTTACAAGTTTTCTTGATGAGCCATCCTTTATGAACACGGTTGAACATCATCGATCCCCTTCCACTACTTCTATGCCATCTTCGGATACTAATATGCTGCCTCCTGTTATTTTCTTCGAAGCCGAGTCCAATGTTCCGGCCCAGCAACATGTTTCCGAGCCCACTTCACCGGTTCATGAGCCCACTATGCCAACAGATCCTACTCCAGTTTCTGGCCCAGAAACTCCTAACCCAAACACTGCTACGTCTTCTGGTCCGGCATCTGCTTATGTTTTGGATCAGTCTACTTCGGCCCATCCAATGCAAACTCGTTCTAAGGCCGGTATTTTTAAGACCAAGCATCGAGCTGATTTTGCTTCTCTTACCACTCATGCGCTACATGTTGCTCTTACTTCGGCTACTGAACCTCGAGGTTTCAAATCTGCTGTCAAAGACCCTAAATGGCTTGCCGCAATGCATGAAGAGTTTGATGCACTTCATCAAAACCACACATGGATTCTTGTTCCGCGCCCGTCCTCTACAAATATTGTTGGTTCTAAATGGGTTTATCGAATTAAGTATCACTCTGATGGCAGCGTTGAACGATATAAGGCTCGCTTAGTTGCACAAGGCTTTACTCAGGTACCTGGTCTTGACTATTCTCATACCTTCAGTCCAGTTGTTAAGGCCTCAACAGTTAGAATCGTTCTTTCTCTAGCTGTTTTACATCAGTGGCAATTACATCAGTTGGATGTTAAAAATGCCTTCTTAAATGGCAATCTCACTGAGACTGTCTACATGGAGCAACCACCTGGGTTCACTGATTCCCGTTTTCCCAACCATGTGTGCAAGCTCTCTAAGGCCTTATATGGTCTTAAACAGGCCCCCCGTGCTTGGTTTCAACGCTTGAGTACCTTTCTTGTTTCCTATGGGTTCATTTGTAGTAGGGCCGACACTTCTTTGTTTATTTACAAGCATGGTTCTTGCATCATGTACTTACTGGTCTATGTTGATGATCTCATTCTTACTGGCAACAATGAATCTAATGTTACCACCTTTATCTCTCGTCTTAATCATGAGTTTGCTATTAAAGATTTGGGTGCTCTAAATTATTTCTTGGGTCTTGAAGTTGCCTACACTGACACAGGCTTATTTCTCACTCAGTCTAAATATGCTCAGGATATTCTTCAACGTGCTGCTTTGTATGATGCCAAACCTGTTAGCACTCCCTTAGCTCCTCATGAGTCGTTCACTATTGATGGGGACCCTTGCGCTGATCCTACGGCTTACAGGTCTTTGGTTGGAGCTTTGCAATATCTAACCATCACTCGTCCCGACTTATCCTATGCTGTTAACCAAGTCTCTCAGTTCCTTCATGCCCCTACGGTTGCCCACTTTCAAGCTGTTAAACGGATTCTTCGTTATGTCAAAGGCACTCTTTCCTTTGGTTTAACTTATAATCGGCCTCATACATCCTCTATTATTGGCTATTCGGATGCTGATTGGGCTCGTTGTTTGGATACTCGCCGCTCCACCTATGGTTATTCTATTTTCTTAGGAGGAAATCTAGTCTCTTGGAGTGCAAAGAAGCAGCCTACAGTCTCTCGTTCTAGTTGTGAATCAGAATATCGGGCAATGGCGAATACTGCGGCTGAAATTGTTTGGATTACTCATCTTCTTAGAGAACTTCATGCTTTGCCTCTTGATCGGCCTACTTTGCTTTGTGATAACAAAAGCGCCTTGTTCATGACTCAAAATCCAGTTTCCCACAAGCGAGCAAAACATATTGACTTGGATTATCATTTCATAAGGGAACTTGTTCATTCAGGAAAACTTTATACCAAATTTGTTCCGACCAATCTTCAGGTGGCAGATATCTTTACTAAAAGTCTTCCGCGTGCACAGTTTGAACAGTTTCGTGCTATGTTACATCTTGGACCGCCACCATTCCGATTGAAGGGGGGTATTAGATAACAAATATATTACTGTAATATATTCTATGTTCCTTTTTCTTTAATGTATGTTTTATATATAAATACAATTCTCTCCCCTCATTCAATTCATGAGGTAAAACATAATACTTCTCATAATCCTTTTCAAGTTTTTGTCCATAACAACATTTTTGATCTACCTTGGAGTGTTCTAAACATGTTGTTGAGCTTTTAAGATTATGGTTCTGATTAGTTAATGTCATCTGTTTCGAAAAAAAGTATACTGTTTGACTTGAAACTTAGTTTAAATATAACTTCTGAATTTCTATTGACAATGACAAGTTTCTATCCAAAAATATGTATACTAATCAGGCATTATCAATATTTGCATTCATCGTGAAAGGATGCAACGATCATGGTTTGGCATTTTATGTGTGAATGTTAGTTTTTAAGTTTATTATATGACAATTATGGAGTTTGATTCATTGTTAAATGTTCTAGTTATCACGGTAAAGCGAGAGTCCGAGGGCTTTAGAGCCTTCAAATGGCCTCGGCCCCTAACGAGGTTTCAGAGGCAGCGTCATTTCAAGAGAAAATATCAGGACGGGTTTGGTGTTTTGCCTAAAATATCAAAGTTCATTTGAATTCATCAGTTATGTACTCCCATTAATTGTAATTGTAAGTCCTACTTCGAGAAAAATAACATTGACTAGCTAGAGCGATATTGTATTTTATTATCTTGTGATTCACATTTTTGTTAATGTAATATTGTGCGCTTAAGCGATCACGTATTCATACGTGATGAAAGATGATAATCTTTATGAAAAGGGAAGAATGATCATGTTTTGACATTTTAGGTTTGAATATTAGTTTTTGGATATGTTAAACTATGTCTTTTTTGACATCTGGTGTTTAAACGCTTTTTTTTATAATTAGAAAAAGAGAAACAAAACCCGTATAGGTAGGATCTCAAAGAAAATTATAGACGCAAGTGTAATGTGTTATATTCAAATAAAAAGAAATAGTAAATGATACATCCTTTCCTAATTCTACAAGTATGAAGCATCATTTTCCACCATTTTTATCTTACAAAAATGAAGCATCCTTATCTATTACTGTACTAAACATACATAGATAATCATTCATAAAATATACAAAATACATATTATCCATGGTAAGCGAATATGAGGAGCATATGCTATAAGAAGAAAGAAAAGCCATAAGATTCAATCGTATTCTATACGTTTAGTTTTTTAATATTAGATTTGATACTATCTTATCATCAACAACATTATTGCTAATATTAAGTTGCGAGTCCAATGATACACCTTCAATTCGTCGTCTTTTATATCATCATTTTACATGAAAACACACATAAAGTTTTTACTTTTGAATTTTAGAAAAACATTGATTGTTTGCTTGGTTTGAAAGGCATTGCTAAATGGATTTCCCGTGTAAAATAGGAGGTGATCATTTACGCTGGTAATTAAAAAATAAATAAAATAAAAAATGTACGACATTTTGACTATTACATTTACTTCAATTAGCCAAGGACAAAGGTAATAGCAGCTATAAGAGAAGATATACGAGTATAGATTTAGATGTCTTTCTTAAGTATGCAAATGGCCGCTATAGATGGTTCTATTTATAGGCATTTATGTAAATAATCTTGAAATTCAAACCTAGCTAAAGGCTAAAAATAGTGAGTCGCGTGAATACGCAAATGCCAAATTTCATATATCGCATCCAAAGAGAAGTAAAAACAAAAATCAACGACTGATGAAAATCTAAAAAAAGTATTATTCACACCAAACGTTTTCGCTTAACGAAATCTATGATAAAGTAAATGTCTCAAACAAAATGATTGTGGGCTCAAATCCTGTTATAAATACTTAATTGACATGTCCGTACGAGATTGTATATATTATGTAAAGTCCAAAATACATCCTTGTGGTTTGTCTGGTGTCTCGCTTTACATCCATAAACGTTTTTTTAGCACAAATACATCCCTCTGTTAGTAAAATCAGTCAATGAGAACTAACGGTGCAAATATTTCTCCGTTATCTCCTACCGGAAGAGAGAATACTTGCACTGTTAGTCCTTAGGACTAACTATGCAATTTATTTTCGGAAATAAATTGCATCGTTAGTCCTCCACCACCATCATCGCCACCTCCACCGCCACCCACCACCTCCACCTACCACCCAACGCCACCACCACCACCACCTACCACCCACCACCTCCACACACCACCACCACCCGCCACCGCAACCACCTCCACCCAACGCCACCACCACCATCACCGCCACCCACCTCCACCGCCACCACCACCCAACGCCACCCACCACCACCATCAACAACCTTGGGAGTGGTGGGTGGTGGTGGCAGTGGTGGCGATAGATGGCGGTGGTGGCAGTGGTGGCGGTAGATGGCGGTAGGGGTGCTATTCGGGTCGGGTTGGTCGGGTTCGGGTCAAACGGGTCGGGTCCAAGTCGGGTCAAGGGTAAAAATAATATACCCGAACCCGACCCTATTTGAACTCGGGTTAGTCGGGTTCGGGTCAAGTCGGGTCGGGTCCAAGTCGGGTCGGGTCAAGTCGGGTCGGGTTCGACCCTATTTGAAAATGAGTAATTGATCTTGTTCGTTTTTTGCTCGAATAAAACTGTAACACATCACCCCCGTTAACGTTCCTGTTATGGGGCCGACAATATAAACCCAAATACCTTTATACGTGTTGCTAGCCAATGCTGGTCCAATGGTACGTGCTGGGTTCATTGATCCTCCCGATATTGGCCTAAATATTCATTTACAAGTTATATGTTTTTAATGCTAGAACAATATTATTTACTTGGAAAAATATAATTATATGATCAAAGCTTTACCCTGCTAAGATGGAATTAATGCATACTGCTGATCCGACTCATATACCTGCTAACTCTCCTACCTGCAACATATTACATAAAACAACATTAGTTAGACTTTTAAAGAATACATTACAATTAAAAAAAAAAAAAAAAAAAAAAAAAAAAAAAAAAAAAAAAAAATTCCTAACTCGGGTTAGTCGGGTTGACCCGAACCCGACGAAGCAAACTATTTAAACCCGATACCCGACCCTAATTCGTACTCGGGTTAAACGGGTTGACCCGATTGACCCGAGTTAGATTTTGGACCCGAGTAACCCGACCCGAATTGACTCGGGTCGGGTTCGGGTCGGGTCGGGTCGGCCCGAATGACACCCCTAGATGGCGGTGGTGGGTGGCGGTGGTGGATGGTGGTGGCAGTGGTGGCGGTGGTGGTTGTGGTGGGTGGCGGCGGTAGATGTGGGTGGTGGTGGTGTAGGTGGTGGTTGCAGTGGGTGGCGGCGGTGGAGGTGGGTGGCGGTGGTGGCAGTGGTGGCGGGTAGTGGCAGTGGTGGTGGTAGATGGCGATGGTGGAGGTGGTGGTTGTGGTGGGTGGGTAGCGGCGGTGGAGGTGGGTGGTGGTGGCAGTGGCGACGATGGATGGCGGCCGGTGCTGTTGGCGGTGGAGGTGGTGGCGGTAGATGGCGATCGTGGAGGTGGTGGTTGTGGTGGGTGGGTAGCGGCGGTAGAGGTGGGTGGTGGTGGCAGTGGTGGCGGTGGGTGGCGGCGATGGAGGTAGGGGGTGGTGGCGTTGGGTGAAGGTGGAGGTGGTAGGTGGCGGTGAAGGTGGTGGAGGACTAACGATGCAATTTATTTTTGAAATAAATTGCATAGTTAGTCCTAAGGACTAACGGTGCAAATATTCTCTCTTTTGTTAGGAGATAACGGAGAAATATTTGCACCGTTAATCCTCATTGACTGATTTTACTAACCGAGAGATGCATTTGTGCCAACTTTACTAACGGATGGATGGTTTTGTGCCAAAAAAAGGTTTAGGGATGTAAAGCGAGGCACGGGACAAACCACAGGGATGTATTTTGTACTTTACTCTAAATAAAAAAAGCAACCTACATAGGCAAAATCTCAAATTATTTGGCATCGCCCATTTAGGGATGCCAACAGGGCAGGGAAGGTCGGGGCTCGTATTTCTTATTCTCATCCTCGTTTCCTACTTTCCATCCCAGCCCTATCCCCATTAGGGAAATTCCCCAACGGGGATCGGAGATCCCAGCGAAAATTCGAGGATTTTTCATTCTTAATGAAATAACCATGAAATTTGCACAAACTCATCGAAAATATGAATAATTTGACGCATATAATATCTCAAAAAACGTATAGTGTACATAGTTAGATTAATTACAATGTCTGATAGTGTATCAATATTAATGGCCCGAGCCCATTAACTACACGCTCGAATCAAGCCTATCACCAAGGCCCAATCAACACTTGAGAAAAGCTCGACTTAATCCGAGGCCACGTAGAGCCTGGGAAGACCTCTCAGGCCTAACTGAGTAAGACAAAGCTACTGCTCCCTAACTTTCACTAACGGTTAAGATGTACCATCTGACATCGCATAGTGGGGACGTACGACAAGCACCACTATGTACGAGCTAAAGGACGAATGAAATTTGTCCTCCTTGTTTGCTCCAAGATGATCGACAGCTGGCTCTCTAGCATCCGTCGATCATCATTAAAGGGTTTATCTTTAAATCCTACAAAGCCTCTCTATAAAAGGAGAGCAACACACATAATCACATAAGTTTTCACACACTTAGGCAAATACTGCCTCACAGCAGTGCAGCATGGTTCTTGTTTAAGTGTTACCCGAGCTTCTTGAACTATATCAATCTCATCGAGTTGATAAGGATTTAAAACATACGTTTTTAGGGGGTCATTTAAGCCCTAAATCGTTACATTTTACATCCGTTACTGCTTAAAATCGTTCCTTTTCATATTTTAGGTCTTTTGGAAGCAAAATGCTGGAATCAAGCATATTTGGACGAAAATGAGCGAAAACATGAAGAAAACGAAAAAATCAAAAATACAAGGAATTTTATGAAGCCTGACTGCGTCCCAACACCAAAGGCGACGCCGTCGCTCACAAGGTGTTCCAAAAACTCTCAAGAGACGGCCCAGAACATATTTTGGTCTTAACAAATGATGGCGTCACGCATTAATTCAGAAGGGCGTCACTCTTTCTTTTCACACAAGACGACCAAGACTCTACCCAAATGACGTCCAGAAGAAAACCCCGACGGCGTCACTACTTCCTACCTGACGCCGTCCCAACGATGATGATGAGTGTCTAAATACTCATCATTTTTGTACTGTTTAGAATGCCAAAAACATCTGAAAACACTCAGAAATACATCAAAATGATGAAAATATCACAAATAAGTGTTTTATGTGTTTTAAATGCAAAAATACCAAAATTAGATGAAAAACGTATCAAGTTTGCATAATTGGCAGTTTTAGTCCCCCAAGTTTCAAAAGTTGTCAAAATCAGTCCCTGGTAATTCAAAAACTTGTAAAATGTCATTTAAGGTCCATGGGATTCAAAGTTTGTCAAAATAAACCTTTTAAAGTTTAAAATTTACAAAATGACAACTTTAGTCCCTGAACTTTGAAAAATGTCATAAATAGTCCTTGGTGAATTTAAAAATGGAAATTTATCAAAAATAAACCTTGTACTATTCATAAATGACAAAATTGGTCCTTATGGTAAACTTTTGGAAAATTACAAGTTAGGCCCTTAAAGTTTCAAAATTGGCAGATTTGGTCCTTGGACTTATAAAAATGGAACTTTATGCAAATTTAGTCCTTGTACTAACCATTATTTGCAGGATTGACCCTTGTGATAACCTTGGAAACTTGTCAAATTCAGTCCCTTCATTTTCAGAAATTACAACAATAGTCCTTGTGCTTATATAAAACCAAACGGACCATTTGTAATATTACAACCCATCCAAGCCCAAAAAACCAAACCCGGCCCAATGTTTTAAAAATAAAACGCGCGTCTACTGTTCATCTTCAACCCCAACACCTGTTACCAGTCATTTCCCTCCACCTGCTACTACCACCTCACCTCCACCTTTCCACCTGTTCCCTACACCTATTTACCAACTCCTTCCACCTCCACAAAGTCCAAAATTCCTTAAATGAAGAAACCTGCTCTATGACCTTTTCCCGCCAAATTTCCAAGTGGACGATTAGGATGAATTCAAAGGTGCAATCAAGTGGGAAAGCTTCAGAGGTCGACAAGGAACATAATGGAATCAATAAATACAATGAACAAAGCAGTGTGAAAAGCAAGTAGTGTAATTTTAATTTTCTTTATGTCGTTTTAATAAATTTAAATTTTCCAGTTTATGTTTAAGCTATCAAGTGTTTTGTAATTTAATTTCAGTGTAATAACAATCTATTTTCAGTTTCAATATCAGTGTTAAAGTCCATTTCAAGTTTATGCAAATTTTGAGCCAAAATCTCAAAATTTGCTTATGTTGTTTATAGTTGTTGTTCTGGATTCAATAAGCTTATATAAGCTCCTAGTAGCTTGTTTAAGCTATTAAAAACATTTTAAACTCAGTTTAATTTTTAAAAAGAAAAATTCCCAAAAATTCCAATAAATTAGTAAAAAATAAAAAATCTGTGGAAATGAAGATCAAAAGCTGAAGCATGGTGATATTTGGATTGAATTTTGGTTTAGAGCTTCTTGGGAAGCCATAGGGTGTGATTTGAGACCTTGATTCTCAGTTTTGTGCCTAAACTCACTTTGTAAGCTATTCCTTTGAAATTTGCAATTCATATCATAAGTGTTTAAATGTTGCTAATTCCAGTTTTATCCTGTCTCATTATAGTCATTATAAGTTAATTTATAGCTTTTATGGTTTGAAAAGTTGTTTTAGTACAATAAGCTTCAAAATAGTCTAAAAAAATGGTGTTTGGATAAACTGTGTAATCCATGCTAGAGATGGTTCAAGCCTTTGTTCTTGGTTGCTTTAGGTCATGTTAGCTTCTAGTAACTCAGTCAAGTCTTAAAAACCAAACCTTAACTGAGTAAAAGTCAAAATTAGTCTAAATCTCACCATATTGTTTAACTGTTAAGAGTTATAGTGTGAATTTCACCATAGTAGCTTAAAACTTGGTACCTTAGCTTAAACTCATATTAATACAATTTAATATAACATATTCAGTTAATTAGAGGTGATCAAAGTTCATTTAAGTCAAAGTTTTAGTGTAAATTGAAAAGTCAAAATTTCCTAAATGCAGTTTTTGAATAAACTTTAGAATTTCAGTGTGTACTCAATATTAGGATTTAGCCCATCAGCTTTTGGGATAGTAAAATTTAGCTGCTTAACTAAATTAGAAAAATAATAGTTCACTTATAATCAGCTTATTAATAGCTTATTCATTAGCTTCGTTTGACCCCTTGTCTGAAAATCTCCCCTGTGCAAACAGTTTAAGTGTGTGCTTATTTTGGCTTGTTTAGTGCTTATTTATAAGTCATTTTGCTTTTTCAGTTGTTAATATAGCTTATTATCATTTACTTAGCTTATTCTCAGTTAGCCTTTTGCTTATTTCTAGCTTAATAGCATTTTAGCTTAAATCCTTGTGCTTGTTCATTTTCTTGTTCATTGTTGGAATCATAAGCTAATTCTGAGCTTATTAGTGGATTTTGTAAAAAGTTATAGTTATAAAAAGTGCTTATTTAACTGTGTTTAATAAGTTTGTAAAGAAAAATCGAAAAAAAATTTTTTAGCATAAAGGTGGGGAGGCAGGCTCGAACCTGAGACCTCCCGACCTTGAGAGTGATAGTGTGTACCTGTATACCAGTTGCCCTTGGGTCTTTGACTGGTTATCATTTGCACAATCTAATACATAACCCTCACTTGTTCATTTAAACTTAAACGTACTATTTAGCTTATTTCTAGCTTATTTCAATAAGCTTTTTCATGTTTTGTATTTTTCCTAGCATAGTATTAGTATAAAGTATTTTATAAAAAAGTTTCATATTTTTCTTAATAGTTTTAGTATTTTTAATCATTTAATTAGTATAAAATAGTATTTAATTCATAATAAAAAATATAAAAGTCAAAAAAATATAATTCTTTTTTCTAAAATTTTCTTTTGTCATATAGTACGTAAGAAAATTGTTTTTACACTTGTAGGACTTTTATTTCACAAATTTTACGTTTTTGCTTGCGCACTCGCGTAATTTTTAAATTTAACGTACGTTTTTATTTTAAGTCACGTTTTTAGATAATTTAAGTTTACGTTTTAATTAAAATAGTTTATTTAAGTTATTTTGTTTTATAAATCACAAAAACAACATTGTAAAAATAGTGATAGCGTTTATTTAATATATTTTAACTTTTTAATTTTCTTTAATTTGCATTTAAGCCCCTGTAATTTACAAAACTTTTCTTTAGGTATAAATATCTCAAAATCCTTACTGATCACTATCCTTAGTGATTATTCGACATCTGTCTGTGTTAAACACCAATTCATCCTCCGTGGGACTTAACGACCCAGGAATCCACTATATTCCTCTGATCTAAATTGCATTTGCTTCTGAGCTGTTTTAAGTTTGTTACGGTTAGCCATTCACAAGTGGCTAGCTTGTGTGATTAAACTTGACCGTTTGGAGGCGAATCAGATGACTTGGTTAAAACGAAACCCTAATGACGCCGATCAGACGACGTCATCATCAAAAGGCGACGCCGTCGCGAGTGTAAAATCTATATATAGAATTCGAATTTTCTGTATTTTGTGTGTATTATTTTGGAGAGCAAACCCTAGTTCGTTTGAGGTCCAACTTGGGCAGTATTTTAAGATTCCAAACCCTCTTTTGCACTTAAAGATAAGTTTGTTTATCCAATCTATCACCATGTTTCATCTATGTTTGATTGTTTGTTTGTGTTCTTTCTTATCTATCATGCGTAACTAAATTAATTAGTGTTTGCTTAGATCCAATGAAACATAGTTATTGATTATTGTTAGGTTGTCTCTTGCTCTAATTGGTAGACGCTAGAGTCAGGAAAATTGGCTTCTTCTTTAATTCTTGCGAGCTTGAACGTCCTAAATAGCAAAAAGCCTTGAGAGTGCACTTTTGGCCATCGTTGTGTTTATTGCGTGAGTTGTAGCTTAAGGATAAAAGGATATTCGGGGTTCGGTACTTGGCGATCCTGGATGTTCTAGAGGAGAGTTACGATTCATAGAATTGGGGAATTAGGCACCACCCTATGACTAACACGGAATACAATGCGTCAATTAGAATGAGAATGTGACAATTCAACCGACCAATAAAAGATAACTAGGGAGTAATAAAATCTAAGTGAACACGTTTTTAATTATCATAAGAAACACACTCACTCGATCCATAGCTTTTACCTTTAATTAGTTTAATTTAAATTGTTAAGTAGTTTAATTGGTAGAATTACCAACCCCCACTCTTCCACCCTGAGATTTTAATCGCTTTCATAAAAAAATATAAAAGACTAAAAAGAATCTTCCTCACCTTACCTTTTTGTCATACATCTCTACTAGCATTTCTATTCCCCTAGAGAACGATCAACCCCCTGGGATTGCCCATACTACACTGCAACGATTAGGTAGACTGCCTAGTGGGTTGTAAATCTTGCTCGCGGAAAAGAAAGTCTTTCGACCCCGAACCACGCTATTACGGGTCCTTACCGTTCTACACGGGAAACCAAAAAACAAAACCATTCTCATCCCTTCTCTAAACCGATATACTTACCATACTGTAACACCCCCAAAATTTCATAATCATAGTGGAAGACTAATTTGAGGTATTACGTAGAGGATCACAGTCATAATCCTAGAAAACGACTCGAAAGAGACGTTTTAAAAGTCAATATTTATTTAATTCAAATGCGAAAGTGTTTCCAATGTTTAGCAAAATATAAATGACAATAGTGTTTGAGATGACTGATAAATTTATGTTTACACCAATGGCGTATGGTCAAAATGCCCACTCCGTGCCTTGCTTCCTGCTTTAATTACCTGAGATAAACATGCTAAAAAGTCAACAAAATTGTTGAGTGAATCCATAGTGTTTGTGTTAATCATCATTTGAACACAAGGTGAATCATTCAAATAAATCAATATGTATATTGCCGTAAGTCTCATGAACTCAACATTAACTGGTGTGATAATATAAGGGGTGCCCTCGGGGTAGGAGCTTGCCATTCTCCGAGTATAAGTTAAATAATGTGCATTTGGCTATCAATCTGGCTAACACAAGGTTATCTATCCATCTAGCTCAAATGGGTTGTCAACTTCAAATAGATCTATTCACAATATTCGCGTTCACTCGCAAGTGACTAAGGTTCATGATATGAGGGGCTTTATAGGGGCAACATTGTGCCTTACGCAATAACATTCAGGATAGCATACATAAAAATACTTGTGTTTGCTTATAACATGTATCTCCCCACGGGTTTGTAAAACATATAAAATGTAGGACTATGAACTCACCTCAGCTGGGGGGGGGGGGTGTAGGAAGCAAATGATATCAAGTGCAACTTGGGAACGGCTCCAACACACAACCTGGATAATAGAGAAAACTCAGATTTTTGGTGGTTTGGGTGATTTTGAGATGCTTAAAATGCTTAAAGCTCAAAAACAATATTACGAATAATATTAGCTTATCTCCATTTGTTTTTATATTTTGTGAATGCAGTCTATTCAAAAGTTGGTTGACGATAAGTTTAAAATAATCGTTTGGCGATCTCTTTAGTATAGGCTTCATGTATCATCGGTGTGGGTATGTAAATTCATAATATTATTGTGTTCAAGTTACGAGAAATTTATATTCTTGACATTTACGGGGAATATTTACATTTTCAGTCTCTGTACTTTGAAAAAATTACACTTTTGTCCCAAATATTCAAATGTGTTCATTATCATTAATGATTTCCAATTATTCACATTTTTACCTTCAAGTTATCAAAATTACAGTTTTGATATACGTTTATGAAATGTTACAAATTTAGTTGTTTAACTTTATGTTTTTACACTTTTAGCTTATATATTACAAAAATGATATTTTATTACCCTTGGTTATTAAATATTCCATTTCCAACCTTATATTACAAGAATGGTAGTTTTGACCTCCTTTTATGTACATTTACATAATTAGTTCTTTAACTTTACAAAATTACATTTTTAGTCCTTTGTTAACAAAATGTAATATTTGAGTGTGTTGTGTTGCTGTGGCGAATCAAACCATACCAGTGTTTGATTTGTACATGATCTAAAATATCGTGTATTGTGTGTGAGCTCGTTCCAAGGAAAATTGGAATCATATAACATATATTGATTCGTTGTTGCACAGTGTAAGCAAAAGTTTTAAATTTTGCCTAAAAATAGGTATGTGAATAGTAATACGTAATTAATCTTTGATTAACGTTTATTAATAACTGAGGATTTTTACAGGATATTACACATACGTAAACAATGTTTGTTCAACTTTAAAGCATCGCAAATCTTAAACATCAAATATATTCTAAAAACAATGTGCATTGTGTGTGTCTATCGGACAAAACATTAGTTGACTAATGTGTTGTTAGTTCTTATACTTTTAATGATATTTGATTCTTTAATATCGCATATGAATACAAATATACATGCCAATACTCACAAAAATATACATCTAAATCATGTATGACATATATTTTTCTTTTGTATACTTATTCATTTAAATGTTTGGGGTCGCGGTCGGGTTCGGGGATTTATGCTATCCCTATCCCCAGTTTCATAATTCGGGGATTCCCCCCGTCTTCATCCCTGGTCAACTCGAGGATTCCTTAGTTAGATCGGGTTTGAGGATCGGATCTCCATCGGGTATAGGTTTTGTTTGCCATCTCTACTCCCATCGGTGATTTGCACATATTATTTACTGATTGTCACATTTCAATAGTCCAATTTATAAGAAGGTAACGTTGTATATACATATTATACAACTGTATAAATTGACAAATAACTTGAGCTAAATCTCTATATCTATTTTGATCATAAATGTTCAAGCTGAAGCTTTTCACAAACTTTTAACATTAAGGTGCAATTAGTTATAATACCAACAAGATAATGGATATGTGGTTTGGCAAAAGAAAAAGTCAGTGACATATAGGTACGTTATAGACTTCTCTAAATTGTGATTCGGATATTGAAACTATCGAGCATATCATGAGTAAATGCTCGGCTGTTCAGTTACTGTAGCTCAAATGCTCGAGTTGGTGGCATATCGCGACTTCCATATGTGGAAAACGTAGAGGGGTGAATAGGTTCCCGTTTAAAAACTTAAATTTATGTATCAAATTACCAATCAAGTATGATATAATATGTTAAGTGACAATAATTAATCTACAACAATAATGATAGTTTGATGCATAAAATAAAACAGATATCACAACGCAAACATAAACATAATGCAAATATAAAAAGCGAAATGATAAGTAAAGAAAGATCAAACCGGACACGATGATTTTATAATTTATAGTGGTTCGGCCATGAAGCTCCTTCTTCCACCTACTCCACTCCTCGAGTTTCCAACTCGAGAGTTACTTCACTAAGTCAACAAGCTCCTTTCTCAGCGGAGAAAATCTTACAACATCGCTTATAATCTTTACAGATTTTGAGCTAGATATCGAGTTCGTTTTTAGTTACAACCCAACCCGTTATGTTTTACGGCCTCTAAAAGGATTGTGTGCATAGAAACAAAAACTTTCACTGCTGGCTTCAGAGAAATGCCGAAGGGTTACACCAATGCACACTAAATGTAAAAGACAAGTGGAAATGAGAAACGAGTTACAAAATGTGATAAGAGTAGTGAGGAAATGAAAGTCTTGAAGTATTTTCATTGAGGGGTAAAACGGTAATTTTCCTGAGATAATATTTATCAGTAGGTAAATATAATAAGTAATAAAAGGAAAAACCCAAACCCTTAAGGTGTAACGGTTTCGGTCGACCTCCATGAGAGAGGAGTTTGGCACTTTTTCAAACTTCTATTACTTGTAGGACAAGGTTAAGGTTATTCTAGTTATTCTAGAATACTCCTTGATAGCCTATAAATATAAAGGCTTTTCCAAGGGAACATCATAACACACCAACTATCCCTAAATCTCTCCTTTCTCCTCCTCTCTCCCACGATAGGTCGACCAAAAGGATAAATCCCTTTAGATCGATTCCCTAAGTTGATCTACTAGTCGACTACTTTACTTGATTCCGTACTCGCAAAGCTTGCATAAGTTCGAGCCCTAATTCTACCTGTGTAGTACCGGTGGATACCTGACGTGACTCAAGTTAAGGTTTTCTCCTAGAAAACCCTAAGGAGATCGATTCAAACAAGAAGAGAAAGAAGAAGGTGATTCCGCGTGTGTATACTGGTCATGAAGCTTACACAATTTCAGGAAACACGCCATTCATACCTGTTTAGGTAGGTTATATCTATGATTAGGAGATCTGGCTATTAGATTTTTGGTTGCATGGACTTTATGTGTTTATTTTTCGTTGTGCATGTTTTATAGGCCATGCGGGTGACCGCCAAACCCCTACAACCCAAACATAACAAACCTACTATCATTGTGTTTTGAAGCCTAAACACACTAAACCTTTATGTTTTAAGCCCTAAACACACAAACCAACTAACTTTATGTTTTAAGACCTAAACACATAAACCATCTAACCACTAATTTGGTATATAGTTTGTTATACAAGTATAATGATCCAAGACATAAGTGTCTAGTTGATATGAATTCCTACTCAAAAAAATCAAGAACTTTGAGCTTGATGTGGATGAACTTCTTTTTATAAGAAACACTGAATGGATGAAGATAAAAATATCTCTAATCTTGTTGTTATGGATCTTCCCATGAAAGTATGCTTTGAAGGATGAGGATGGCAAGATCACTAAGCTTCATTTGATGGATCATCAAATGTAAATATGCTTGCAACAAAATGAAAGTTAGAACATTATGATCAAGGGTTATTAAGGGTTTTAAATACTTGAGAATGTTTGTTTTTACATTGCAAAAGCTTGGTTTTAATGGTGACTAAATGGTTTAAAAGGTGTATGCAAAAGGATGATCAAAATTGCATGCAAATAGCTAGCTTAGATAGGCAAAATTGGGACATCAAACTACCTATGGCCCCTACAATGGCCCCGTAAAGAGAAGACCATCTATATAGGATCGTCCCTCTAACAATGGCCAAATCAAGTCCATTTTTTGAGTGATCAATCCTACTTTGTTTGGAATATTTTCAAGATTCTCATGAATAGATTGTGCAGGTATGAGATCCTAGTATCTTATATAATTTTGAAAAATACTCAATACTATAAATGGGTCTCAAAATATTCTTAAGAAAATATCATGTTGGATATTTTCTCAAAAGGGAAGATTGCTTCTAGATGTAAGATTTTTAATCACCAAAATGACAATATTTTAAAGACATGCATTGATCTCATTGATCACATTCCAAAATGGGATGGCTCTTATTTAAGGAGACAATTAGTGGGTACTTGTGTTATTACCATAAGTGATTTATAAAACATTTTTACATAAGTGTAATTAAACTCATAAATGTTTATAAAAAGGTCATGTAATGTTTTATATAGTGACGTAAATGTATATGCATGATAAAAAGATTTTACAAGATGATGAAAGTGTTGGAAAATTTAGTGCTCTTGTGGGATTAGTTCACACCTGGTTTTGGGTAAAGATGTACGGAGTGTACACCCATGAGGTCCCTGAACACCCTGACTCATAATATTTTCACAAATTTGGTCAGTTCTCCTAAGGGCCTTACTAAAAATAGTTTCTAAATATGGAGGTTGTTCACGAAAGTCTATCCTAGGTGAAGGCTCATACGAATCATAGGTTTCACTAGATGAGGTGTTTTGTGGGCTTGATGGAATGGTGAAACCCTCAAAAGGTTTATGGACTTGGTTACTTTCTTCCCACCATCTTGAATAATCCGCTTTAGTAATATCATAATACTTTATGAAAAAACCTAATCGCGGATATAATGGATTCGCGTTCTCCATAATGGTGAACGGAAGAGTCAATGGACAAGTTTTACGAACAAAGGCACAAAGAAGGGGATAGACTACAAGGAAGCTAATAAAAAGAGAAAAAAAAATCTCACTTGATAGGAATCTTGTGAGTAGACCTAAACGAGATATAAATCAAGCCTAAGCAATAACTATTCCCCGGCAGCGGCGCCAAAAACTTGATAACGCTACACGCGTCGTTCGAGGTCCAAGGAACTTCCTTTTCGTCGAGCAAGTTTTTCAACACCCTAGGCAGTGAACCTAATCGTTGTAGCGTAGTATTAGGGTAAGCCACGGGTATTGATATCGTTCTATAGGGGAATAGTGTCGTTAGGCTGAAGTGTATGTCGATTTAAGTCTAAAGGTGAGGGATGATTATTTTTGTATTTTTATATTTTATGAATCTCGGTTTTGGAAGGGAGGGTGGAATTAGTTTCTAGTCAACTATCCCAAAAGATACTAACTAAATTGTGGGTCTACCAGGAACGTGAAGCGTATCTACTTATGATGTATTACTCCTTGCTAGCTATCTAATTCTACCTACTGAATTGTCACGTCCTATTGATGGTTGAATTGTCACGTCCTTATTGTTAACGCGTTGTGTTTTCTAAGGTCGTAAGTTGTGCATTCCCTAACTCTTTGAAGTCACCTTTAAGTGTAGTAAACGAAATCCACTAAGTCATTCATAAACTAACTTTGAGGTTATCTTTGGGTTTAGTAAACGAAATCCACTAAGTCATTCATAAACTATCCAAGATTTATCAAGTATTAAACACAACGATAGCCTAGTCGCACTCCTAAGCCAATTACAAATAAGATAAGAGACAACCAATCAAACAAGAGACAGTAGGATGCAAGAATTATAAACTAAACCAATTAGACTCATTGAAATTGTCACACCCCTAATGATGAAGATAGACACAAGCATCATTAAGAAATCAATAAGATCTAATTAATTATATACAAGTTTCATACAATCATAAGCAAACACTAGGTGAATTAGCCAAGCATAATTAATGAAGAGCAAGCAACAATTATGATAATTGAAGACATACCATAGGATTGGATTAACAAACAAACCATTACACGATGTTTATAGAGTGTTTGGAACCCTTTAAGTTGCTGGAAAAACACCTACCTAAACCCTGGAATCGGACTTAGGGTTTACGGCTTACAAAAAGTGAAGTTATAATGTTATATTTATAGGCAAATTTTCTGTCTGCAAAGAGTGACGGCGTCACACCTATAGAGTGACGGCGTCATGACCATTTTTTCACCAAACTATAGATTTTCTCGTTCCGATCGCGTGGGCTTTTGAATCAGTTAAATCCGAGTTCGTATGTAAAAGTTATGGCCAAAACAGTATCAGCCACTTCGCGTGCATGTTGCAGCTTGTGACGGCGTCACCTTATGGTTGTGACGCCGTCGGCTTCATCTTCTGACGCCGTCTGGATCAAATCTATGGCGTCCGAGTTGTGACGCCCTACTCTTTTAAAACCTGAAGCCGTCACTTGTAAATGAGCAATTTGGCTACTGAGCCGTCACAAAAGTTGTCCGACGGCGTCGCAGATAACTCCTGACGCCGTCCCCTTCAGTTTTAGCAACCTGAGTGTCTCGATTCTTGACTTTGGCCATTTTCTTCGTATATTCGCGCCTTTTCGTCCGAATAAGTGTCATTCCAGCATTTTGCCTTCAAGATACCTAAAAAGTGAAAAGGAACGATATTAAGTAATAACGGATACAAAAGTGATCAAATAAGGGCTTAAACGACCCCTCAAAAAGGTACATTTTAAAACCTTATCAAATATCCCTACACTTGGTATTTGCTTGTCCTCAAGCAAATGTGCTTTTAGCCAATTAATTTATAAGTTAGGGGTCATGAAGCATTGGTTTAGAACAATCCACAACACATATAAGCCCCGCAAAAGTCATAACAAGCACGGAAATTACATACTAGCACCTTACATGGGGTGTTTGGATACTCACATCTCTCGGGTGTATATGAAATATAACAAGTTGGAAATGGAAGATAAACACTCATTAACCGGTCCTAGTACATAGATTACCATAGGCTTGAGACTAGATCAAACCTCCATCGCTTTGGCGTAAGCACCTAGGAAAGACTATCAAAGAGGTCTTTTAAAGGGTTGTAATGCTAGGCTTACGGTAGGGAAACAAAGGGTTTTGTGGGATAGGCGATTTAGTGGTGGCAAGTCAAAAATCTTTATGTTACAAGCATGCAAAGAATGGCGTTGCTAAGCCAAGACTCGAGACTCTAAACTCTAGATAACTGAAACAAACAAATATAAATTTAAAGATAGATGTAGGATGGTAGCCCGTATGTTTTTTTTTTTCATTTTTTTTCAACACTCTATTTTTTTTTCTTTTTCTCTTTTTTTTTCTATTTTTTTTCGATTTTTTTTCATACACTTTTACTCTACCATCCTCTACGATAACATCAAAATGATAAGGATTTATAGGCACATCCCTACACTTGAGTTTTTATTACTCTAACACTAATATGACCCGAATTGAAAAGATCAAAACACTTGGAGTACATTATTATGCAAATAAAGGGAATTTGAATTTAACGTTCCCTTCCCGTCATTTCACAAACTTTAACTTTTCCCATGAGTCCCAATCGTCCCAAAACTGTGTACAAAGGATATGACTCGACTTAGCAACTTATGCAAGCAACTAGATAATTGAACTAAGGGTTTTTAGGGTGATAACAATAATGCACTAAAAGCGATTTTGGTGTACATTTGGGGGTGGGGTGTAAACAAAGCTCTTCATTGATATTCCGGAAAACGAAACATCACGAGAACCGCGAAAAGGATAGGCTCTGAGGGGTTAACTAGGGGTATCGTGTACTAAAGATGAGTACAACGCAAAGGTGTGGGGGAATTACTCAACCGATGTGGAAGAAGTAATTATATTACGGGTATAAAACAAGGGTTATCCTAATGCCTCTTATCATTTAGTTATTCCTAACTACACAAGTGTAGTCTTACTAGCGATCTCGGGATGCATCACAAAACAAGTTCTAGAATCTATTATACTACCGGTTCAAACACTAAGCATTAAAGATGAATGCTTTAATTCCTACTAATCTAAGGGTGATCCTCACATTTTGGGTGGAATTTAAGTGGTAAAGGGTTTTTGTGCTAGTCATATAACTTCTTATCCATGAGACGCTTTTGTTAAGACTAATGGCCCACTCCTATATGTCATGAAAATTTTTAAATTTGGTGCCAAAATTACCCTAACCGATATTTTCTCATGGTTTATTACACAAATGCCATTGGACAAAGCAAATATTAAAGGATAAGCATAGTTTCAAAGTTCCCATTTTATTTTCCCTCCCTACACTTAAACTGAACATTGTCCCCAATGTTCCCCGAAAGTATCAAAGTTATGATAATGGAAGGTAATAAAAGATGAAAGAAACTAGTACTCCCTTGATTAGCTCGGTAGGATCCGTGTGAAGTGGTGGTTACATCTTTCTTCAAGAAGAATGTTTGCGTGAAAAGCTCATTCTCATCTTATCTATTTTCTTCTTGATAAATTAAACCTGCACACTTGAAGAAAACAAACGACCCAACGCATCAAACCGAACAAAGAAAAATCACAACAAGATGTAATTCCAGACTTAAATAAGATATAATGCTTGTAGAATGGATGTTTGCAGATTTTCTGGAAAATTAAGACCTGGAAAATTCCAAAAAATTATAAGTAGCACAGAAAACGAGAAAAATTTAGAAGCTGTTTCTACTCCTCCTGACGCCGTCAGGTTGCGATCCTGACACCGTCAGGTTATCATGACAGAAACTGGTCTGCGATTTTCTAGAAAAAATTCTGGAAAATTTTTATCTTTAAAATCTGGAAAAATTTCCTGCAAAACATCCATTATGACTCGATACAAGCATTTGACTCGAACAAACACACATCTATATCTTTTAAATAATTATAATTCTCATGTTCACGTTTCTTTTGAAAACGTGTGTAATCCTCCCTACACTTATCCCTTATGTAAAATACCTTTATATATATATAAGACGAGGTTAAAGACAAAATAAAGCATTTTTACAAATTTAAACATGAGAATAAACAATCAATAAAAGATATACGACACACAAATAAAAATGAAAAACAAATACACATGGGTTGCCTCCCAAGAAGCGCTTGTTTTTGTTCGAGTCACGAGCCTGACTCTACCCTTATTTAACAGATAAAGGGGAAGTTTTCCCTACACTTAAGTTTAAGTGCGGGTGATAGTAGCGATACACACCCTTAGGGTGGAAATATGCCACGTGAGGTGAAGGGGGTATGTGAATGGCTTCCTTCATCCTAAAACTACCCGGACTAAATTTGTTGATGGGTGGGTCGGTTCCTCTTTTGTTTCCTAGATGTATATCTAAGGATGGAAGTAAAGATTGAGGTTCCGGTTCATCAACACTAGGAAATTCCCTAGAACTAAGAGTAAGACTGAGACTACAAGTATTCAAACCTATATTCTCCAGTTGCGTTTGGTTCAAATGTTCTACCTCCATTGGGATTCCTAAAGTCTCTTCTACTACTTCCGGGTAAGTCACGTGCGGTGTGTATGCCTTAAATGATGGTGGGACTTCTGGGATACCTTGTGGGTCTAGACTTTTCACCTTATCCTCAATCACATGTACATCATCTATATGCTCGTCATGTATTATTTCCTTAGGTCGTGATGAAACCAAATCTAGTAATTGATCCAACTTATGATTTAATGCTTGGTTGCTTACCATAATATTTTCACAAATTTGGTCAGTTCTTCTAAGGGCCTTACTAAAAATAGTTTCTAAACATGGAGGTTGTTCACGAAAGTCTATCCTAGGTGAAGGCTCATACGAATCATAGGTTTCACTAGATGAGGTGTTTTGTGGGCTTGATGGAATGGTGAAACCCTCAAAAGGTTTATGGTCTTGGTTACTTTCTTCCCACCATCTTGAATAATCCGCTTTAGTAATATCATAATACTTTATGAAAAAACCTAATCGCGAATATAGTGGATTCACGTTCTCCATAATGATGAACGGAAGAGTCAATGGACAAGTTTTACGAACAAAGGCACAAAGAAGGGGGATAGACTACAAGGAAGCTAATAAAAAGAGAAAAAAAAATCTCACTTGATAGGAATCTTGTGAGTAGACCTAAACGAGATATAAATCAAGCCTAAGCAATAACTATTCCTCGGCAGCGGCGCCAAAAACTTGATAACGCTACACGCGTCGTTCGGAGTCAAAGGAACTTCCTTTTCGTCGAGCAAGTTTTTCAACACCCGGCAGTGAACCTAATCGTTGTTGTGTAGTATTAGGGTAAGCCACAGGTATTGATATCGTTCTATAGGGGAATAGTGTCGTTAGGCTGAAGTGTATGTCGATTTAAGTCTAAAGGTGAGGGATGATTATTTTTGTATTTTTATATTTTATGAATCTCGGTTTTGGAGGGGAGGGTGGAATTAGTTGCTTGTCAACTATCCCAAAAGATACTAACTAAATTGTGGGTCTACCAGGAATGTGAAGCGTATCTACTTATGATGTATTACTCCTTGCTAGCTATCTAATTCTACCTACTGAATTGTCACGTCCTATTGATGGTTGAATTGTCACGTCCTTATTCTTAACGCGTTGTGTTTTCTAAGGTCGTAAGTTGTGCATTCCCTAACTCTTTGAAGTCACCTTTAAGTGTAGTAAACGAAATCCACTAAGTCATTCATAAACTAACTTTGAGGTTATCTTTGGGTTTAGTAAACGAAATCCACTAATTCATTCATAAACTATCCAAGATTTATCAAGTATTAAACACAACGATAGCCTAGTCGCACTCCTAAGCCAATTACAATTAAGATAAGAGACAACCAATCAAACAAGATATAGTAGGATGCAAGAATTATAAACTAAACCAATTAGACTCATTGAAATTGTCACACCCCTAATGATGAAGATAGACAAAAGCATCATTAAGAAATCAATAAGATCTAATTAATTATATACAAGTTTCATACAATCATAAGCAAACACTAGGTGAATTAGCTAAGCAAAATTAATGAAGAGCAAGCAACAATTATGATAATTGAAGACATACCATAGGATTGGATTAACAAACAAACCATTACATGATGTTTATAGAGTGTTTGGAACCCTTTAAGTTGCTGGAAAAACACCTACCTAAACCCTGGAATCAGACTTAGGGGTTAGGGCTTACAAAAAGTGAAATTATAATGTTATATTTATAGGCAGATTTTCTGTCTGCAAAGAGTGACGGCGTCACACCTATAGAGTGACGGCGTCACGACCATTTTTTCACGAAACTGTAGATTTTCTCGTTCCGATCGCGTGGGCTTTTGAATTACTTAAATCCGAGTTTCGTATGCAAAAGTTATGGCCAAAACAGTATCAACCACTTCGCGCGCATGTTGCAGCTTGTGACGGCGTCACCTTATGGTTGTGACGCCGTCGGCTTCATCTTCTGACGCCGTCTGGATCAAATCTAGGGCGTCCGAGTTGTGACGCCCTACTCTTTTAAAACCTGAAGCCGTCACTTGTAAATGAGCAATTTGGCTACTGAGCCGTCACAAAATTTGTCCGACGGCGTCGCAGATAACTCCTGACGCCGTCCCCTTCAGTTTTAGCAGCCTGAGTGTCTCGATTCTTGACTTTGGCCATTTTCTTCGTATATTCGCGCCTTTTCGTCCGAATAAGTGTCATTCCAGCATTTTTCCTTCAAGATACCTAAAAAGTGAAAAGGAACGATATTAAGTAATAACGGATACATAAGTGATCAAATAAGGGCTTAAACGACCTTTCAAAAAGGTACATTTTAAAACCTTATCATTAGTACTGCTAGTGTATTGGTTACTACTGTTAGTTTAGTAACTGATGGTTCCTACTGGTAGTGTATTGGTTCCTGCTGCTATTGTATTGGTTACTACTGCTACTGTAGTAACTGATGGTTCCTACTGGTAGTGTATTGGTTCCTGCTGCTAGTGTAATGGTTCCTACTGGTAGTGTTGCAGTAATTAATTTGTAACAGCTTTGACTCATTCAAGTGGCTGTTATGACTGCTTTATGACCACGTTTAATTGGTCATGTAACCACTATTCCTATGATAATGGAGGCTTATTATGGGTGATTAATTGGCCGTTAATTATTCATAAAGTCCATTGACTAGGAGTGAGTTTTCTCTACTATATATAGAGATTGTCATCATTAGCATGAAAGATATACAAAACCAGGAGAAACAAACAGAAAGCTAAAATACTTAGATGCGCAAGGGTTATTATTATGCCTAATTCAATAACTAACATTTGGTCTTATCCCAAGTAGATATTCGTGTAACCCAGGCATATGGTCGAATAGTTTACTTTGGAAAGTGATAACACGATTCCAAGTGATATCCGGTAACCACCTAGTGGTATTGCATTGCTACTGATTATCTTACCCTGTTCTGGGCGAATAACCACCAAAAATCAAAGTAAACTCTTTGTGATAATCAATGGCTGCTGCTACAATGAAACACATGGCTTCAAACTTTGCCAAGCTGGACAAGTTTGAAGGGGTGGACTTCAGGAAATGGCAGAAGAAGATGCACTTCTTGCTTTCCAGCATGAGCGTGGTGTATGTGCCAACCACTCCTATTCCTGATGATGGGGATGATGCTACTGTGGAACAGATCAGGAGGAGGAGGAAATGGGAGAATGATGACTACATTTGCAGAGGTTTATTTCTCAATGGTATGTGTGATTCACTCTTTGACATTTATTAGAATTTTGAATCTTCCAAAGAACTATGGGATTCCTTGGATGCCAAATATATGGTTGAGGATGCATCAAGTAAGAAGTTCCATGTAAGTAATTTCACACATTACAAAATGACTGATTCAAGACCAATTATGGAACAATACAATGAACTTCTTTGTATACTTGGAAGGTTTACACAACACAATATGCACATGGATTAGGCTATTTCAGTCTCTTGTGTCATTGATAAACTTCCTCCTTCTTGGAAAGATTTCAAGCATACCTTGAAACATAAGAAGGAGGAGTTAACTCTAGTTGAGTTGGGCAGTCATCAGCGCATTGAGGAATCTCTCAGGGTGCAGGATAATAACAAGCCAAAGAGTAGCAATGCTACTGGTGCATCTGTTGTCAATATGGTGGAGCATAACAACTCCACCAGGTACAATGACAACAGAGGCAAACGTAAACATCATAATAACACAAGGGCAGATCCTAACAAGAAGGCTATTCCTACTTGTTGGAAATGTGGAAAATCTGGTCACATTAAAAGGGATTGCAAAGGTGTTAAGGTTAGTGGTAAAGCCAATGGATCAGGCACTAATGGTTCAGGGAGTGGTGGTTCTACCAACTCACTCAAAGGTCAGAATATGTTTAATAAGTCTTTTCAGATTTATTATGTTACATATGTATATGAATCTTATTATGTGTAGGATGATGATGTTACGTGGTGGGTTGACTCTGGTGCAACAGTTCATGTGTGCAAAGATAGAAGTTGGTTCAAGACTTATGAGTCACTGAATGATGGTTTTATTCTTCACATGGGAAATAAGTCAACAGCCTTGGTGCATGGTCGTGGTTGTTGTCACAATTCTCAAATTCCGGTCATTTCTTAAATTAAATATGCATCATGTTAGTTCATTCATAATTTTACATTTCACATTAAACGCGTAAATTTTATATTAAATAAACGCTATCGCGTAATTAATTATTTTGAACATTTGATCCGTTACTTTCAAAAATGATCCCGATATATTTTTAAACTTACATTTAGTTTATAAAAACTATATTTTGACTTTACCTAGTGTTTTAAATTTATTTGGTATATAAATCGTTAAATTTTCATTATTACGACGTTTTTCTTAAAAACTACTCGATAATTATTTTATCACTCAAATTTTATAAGGAATGTATTTTTACAATTTTTATTATATCATTACATTCTATTTTGATCTATTAAAAACTTACTTGTACCAAAAAGTTACATTTAACTACACCTTTTTACTTATACATTTTATCAATCATTACACAAAGTATATACATATACATTATAAAAAAAAAAAAATTATTTTGAGGACAAACACCCCAAAAATCCGGCCCTATGGATTGACACTAGATTTAGTTGGTAGTAGTTCTTGATTGTACATATATGTACTCAACTTCTTCATTTTACTTCATATCTCATTCACTTCAATAATGCATCAAGTAGAAAAGTTTCTTTCTCTTTGTTTCTTCCACTTCAAACCGGCCTTCAAGAGAGATCACAAGGGATCCAAAAATTTTATCAAGCACAAGTGTTTAACAATCTAGTGTATACTCTATATAAGGTTTTGAAATAAAAACCAAGAGTATTTAGGCTAATCCTTGTTACTTTCACCTCATCATTTTCACTTGTAAGCATGTTTTTATCATTTTTCATGTTTTCTTATCATTTCTTATGTATCTTTTCATTTTTGGAGCAAGTATGCATGATATGTGATTTATACCATTTTTCATGATTTTAAGAAGTTATATATATATTTATGGTCATCCTATAATTATCCCCATGGTATTCTTGGTCTTGATGGTGATTAGGAACCCATGACACCCTAAGAAGGTGTATGGTAGGATTAGATTAGCTTTGGAGTTGATTTGAAGGGATTAGAATAGGTTTTGTCCGAGAAAAACTATTTTCGATAACTATAATTTATGTTCTGTCCTTATTTCATTTTTCTGGAAAAACCGACAGTTGGTACGAAACTTTGGCCTTGATATTTAGAAAATATACTTTAAAACGAATCCGTGGCCGCTTGAACGGATAAAAACGGAGTTATAACGAAGAAGTTATGGATTTTTAAAGTTTGACGACGAAATAAATAGTTTTCTGAAATTTCAGCATGCAGTTTTTAGTTTGTTCGGGTCAAAAACGAGCCTTAAGCTTCACAAATTATTTCGACTAGTCAAAAATATATTAGTTTACTTCGATACGAAGCTAAGGACATATTATACGTAGAAAACGGATTTGAAACGACAAAGATATGCACGTTTTTATAAAGTTGCCGTAACTATTATTTTCTGAAAAACAATATTATTTTTACGTTACAAGTGTTTCATTAGCTGTAACGACCATGTTTGCGGCTGTTTTTAACGAGGTTGTGAAACTTTTTGGAACGAATTGTCTTCTAGTAAAATCAAGTTCACCGGCCATATTTTTCAAAACGATAAGCCGTTTGTATAGCGGAGTTATAGTAAATTAATTACGATTGCTCAAACTTGGCCGAAACTCACTTTTTGCACTACAATTAGCCAAAACCATTATCTTTAGCCCTTATTATCTTTATGATCGAGACCTTTTGGACGAAAACTTCTGAACTGAAACTTCTAGATATCGATACAAACTTTCCAAAACCGTCAAGTTCGTTCTCTAACGATCGACGTACACCATTTTACGACTAGATTTCCAAAGCCATTTTTGTTAATTTCATGATATTTCCGACGACATTGTTTTGCGACGAAAAGTGAAAATTTCACCATAAATCATTATAAAACCATTGTAGGATGACATTTTGACGTAAAAACTAGTAAAGTGATTTTTGAAGGGTCAAGACGTCAAAAGAGTATTTTTCGACGATGAGTAACATTTTTCAAAAACTCGCTAATGGTATAAATAACATACGAAATGCATGCATAACATTACATTGCAACTCATTACATATCATATCATTCGTAATAGGTCCCGGTTAAAGCATCACTTTATACCTCAGTGTAACCACTTTTGTCATCGCATCTATTCACCAAGTGAGTAATCACATCCCCTTTTTACCGTTTTACTACATTTTGGGACTGAATGCATGAACTATACTTGAATTAAATTGAATCTTACTTTTGTGAACTCGAATCAAATCCTTGAACTTAATTACGAATTTATGACTTGTTGGAATTTATTGAACCGTACATGTTATGACCTTGTCCCAAAGTCTCCCATGTTCGGAGCATCACTATAAAGTCTCGCCTTATTGGTGGAGCGTCTCAATAAATCTTGCCTAGGTGGTCGAGTGACAAAGGAGTCTCCCTTGTTGGAGCAGTGCAAAGTCTCCCATGTTCGGAGCATCACTATAAAGTCTCGCCTTATTGGTGGAGCGTCTCAATAAATCTCGCCTAGGTGGTCGAGTGACAAAGGAGTCTCCCTTGTTGGAGCAGTGCAAAGTCTCCCATGTTCGGAGCATCACTATAAAGTCTCGCCTTATTGGTGGAGCGTCCCAATAATTCTCGCCTAGGTGGTCGAGTGACAAAGGAGTCTCCCTTGTTGGAGCAGTGCAAAGTCTCCCATGTTCGGAGCATCCCTACATTATTATATTCGTGGTACTATATTGTGAACTATTATGATCGTTTATACTTGACTATTAGACATACTACTTTTGGCAGTGGGTTGTGAACACACAGGTTGCAAGTTTTGTATGGGCGGAACTTGGAACTGAGTGGATTTACAATGCCTTTGCTTTGCGGACCATTCTCATCAACCGAAAGCTTTGATATTTCTGACGAGTTTTATTATTTTGCTAAGCGTGTTTACTCACCAACTATTTCATAGTTGACCCGTTTTTCTCTCATGCATTTCAGGTGATCGTTAGTAAGCTCTTTCTACCAAGTCTTGCATAATGAAGTTTTCACTTGTCAATATAAATCATTATGTATAAAACATATATTTTGGAATCTAAGTTTTGTAATATATTCCCCGATGTCGGCTAAACTGGTATTGTAATGGTGTAATATTTCTTTTTAATATTAATGTTGGTATGTTCTATTATCTTGTGCTTATGTTCCCTTCCGTTACACCTCGTGTTTCCGCCTCCGGCGAGGGTGTGACAGTTGTGTAGATCTTAAGTTTAGTTCTGGAAAGATTGTAACTTTGTTTAATGTTCTTCATGTTCTTGATATAAGGAAGAACTTGGTTTCAAGTAGTGTTTTGAATAATCATAGTTATAAACAAGTTATTGAATCTGATAAATTTGTCTTGTCTAAAAATAGTGTGTTTATTGGTTTTGGCTATTTGTGTAATCAAATGTTCAGGCTTAATATTGTAAATGACTGTGATAATTCAGCCTTTATGACCACCTCTGATCTGACTGACTCTACCCTATGGCATGCTTGACTTGGCCATGTACACTATAAAAGGATGCAAGATATGTCTAAAGATTGGTTAATCCCTGCATTTGACATAAACACTGAAAAGTGTAAGACTTGCATGTTGACCAAAATAACTAAGAAACCTTTTCAGGGTGTTAAACGTAAAACTAAGCTCTTGGAGCTAATACACAGTGACCTGTGTGATTTGCATGCCACTCCCTCTTTTGGGAATAAGAAATACTTTGTGACATTTATTGATGATGCTTCTAGGTTTTGTTATGTCTATCTGTTACATACTAAGGATGAAGCATTAGATAAATTCAAAGTGTTTAAAACTAAAGTTGAATTACAACTTGGGTCCCTGATCAAAAGATTAAGGATTGATAGGGGAGATGAGTACATAGATACTCTTTATTTTCAGCCTGTTGGTATTATCCATGAAACGACTGCTCCCTATACTCCTCAGCAAAATGGTATTTCTGAAAGGAAAAACTGGGTAATTAAGGAGATGGTTAATTCCATGTTGTCCTTTTCAGGACTGAGTCAAGGGTTCTGGGGTAAAGCTATGTTAAAAACGTGCTATTTATTAAATAGGGTTCCAAAAAAAAAGAAACAAGGTTACCCCTTATGAACTCTGGACTAAAAGGAAACCCAACCTGAACTATCTCAAGGTTTAGGGTTGTAGGGCTGTTGTAAGACTCCCTGATCCAAAGCTAAAACATTTAGGTGAAAGAGGCATTGATTGCATGATTGTTGGATATGCTGAGCATTCCAAGGCTTTTAGGTTCTATGTTATTGAACCTAAAGAATATGTTTCAATTAACACCATAATTTAATCAAGGGATGCAATGTTTGATGAGAATAGGTTCTCATCAGTCCCTAGACCAAGTCAAAGGATTCCTAATGGAACTCATGTGTGACAACCCGTACTTTCAGGTCATTTCTTGACACGGTTCATGTCTCATTATTTCAACATTTATAGTAAACTTGGTTTACTTGGTTCAAATTCGCGTAACCTTGAAGGTTTAGCGGCGAATTCATGATCATAACATCACGTACATTTCATATGGACTATGATTAGTCTACATTTCATTGACATCATGTGCATCTCATTAGTTCATTCACGACATTTCATTTTACCTTTATACGCGTAATTTTTATATTTAATAAACGTAATCGCGTGAGTTATTATTTTGTATATTTAATCCATTACTTTCAAAAATGATCCCGATGTATTTTTAAACTTACATTTAGTTTATAAAAACTATATTTTTAGTTTTCCTAGTGTTTCAAATTTATTTGGTACATAAATCGTTAAAGTTTATGTATTACGTCGTTTTTCTTAAAAATTATACGATAATTATTTTATCACCCAAATTTCACAAGGAATGTATTTTTACAATTTTTATTATCTCAATACATTCTATTTTGAACTATTAAAAACTTACTTGTACCAAAATTCTACCATTTACCTTACAAACATTATTACATGTACAATTTCACTTACACCTTTTAACATTTTACACAAGTTTATACATAATAATAAAAGAAGAAAAAAAAAATATATTTGAGGGACACAAAACCCCCAAAATCCGGCCAATGGAGGGGGGAGGGTGACTACATTTATTAACTTGGTAAGAAAATCTTGCAAGTATAGATATGTACTATAAGTCATTCATTTCATTCATGCACCAAAAATAATACATAGTTGATAAAAACTTTTCTCCCCTTCTTCCTCATTACAAGAACCGGCCTCCATAAGTTTTCACAAGGGATCACAAATTTTTGCAAGATCAAGTGTTATTACAACCTAGTTATATCCTTTATATGGTTTTGAAATAAAAACCAAGGGTATTTAAGTTTAATCCTTGTTACTTTCACCTCATCACTATCACTAGTAAGCTTGTTTTTATCATTTTCATGTTTCCTTTTCATTTTCATATGTTTCTTTTCATTTTTGGAGCTTATATGCATGATATGTGATTTATACCATTTATTTTATGATTTTAGAAGTTATATATACATATTGGTCATCCTATAAATATTCCCATGGTATTCTTTGGTCTTGATGGTGATTAGGAACCCATGACACCCTAAGAAGGTGTATGGTAGGATTAGATTAGCTTTGGAGTTGATTTGAAGGGATTAGAATAGGTTTTGTCCGAGAAAAACTATTTTCGATAACTATATATATATGTTCTGTCCTTAATTCGATTTTCTGGAAAAACCTACTGTTGGTACGAAACTTTGGCCTTGATATTTAGAAAATATACTTTAAAACGAATCCGTGGCCGCTTGAACGGAATAAAACGGACTTATAACGAAGAAGTTATGGATTTTTAAAGTTTGACGACGAAACGTATTATTTTCAGAAAATTTCAGCATACAGTTTTTACATTGTTTGGGTCAAAAACGAGCCTTAAGCTTCACAAATTATTTCGACTTATCAAAAATATATTAGTTTACTTCGATACGAAGCTAAGGACGTATTATACGTAGAAAACGGATTTAAAACGACAAAGATATGCACTTTTTCATAAACTTGCCGTAACTATTATTTTCTGAAAACTATATTATTTTTACGTTACAAGTGTTACATTAGCTGTAACGACCATGTTTGCGGCTGTTTTTAACGAGGTTGTGAAACTTTTTGGAACGAAATGTCTTCTAGTAAAATCAAGTTCATCGGCCATATTTTTCAAAACAACAAACTGTTTGTAAAGCGGATTTATAGTGAATTAATTACGGATGTTCAAACTTGGCCGAAACTCATTTTCTGCACACAATTAGCAAAAACCACCATCTTTAGCCCTTGATATCTTTATGATCGAGACCTTTTGAACGAAAACTCCTGAACTGAAACTTCTAGATATCGATACAAACTTTCCAAAACCGGCGAGTTCGTTCTTTAACGATCGACGTACACCGTTTTGCGACTAGTTTTCCAAAGCCATTTTTGTTAATTTCATGATTTTTCCGACGACATTGTTTTGCGACGAAAAGTGGTAATTTCACCAAAAATCATTATAAAACCATTATAGGATGACATTTTGACGTAAAAACATGTAAAGTCATTTTGAAGGGTCAAGACGTCAAAAGAGTATTTTTCGACGACGAGTAATATTTTCAAAACCCGTAAATGGTATAAATAACATACGAAGTGCATGCATAACATTACATTGCAACTCATTACGTATCATATCCTTCACAATAGGTCAAGATTAACGTATCACATTACATCTCGGTGTACTCACTTTTGTCTTCGCATCATTCCACCAAGTGAGTTCCATAGCCCCTACTTTTACTTGTTTTCATAAATGTTTTGGGGGAGATACATGCTCAATTATTTTCATAACTATCATGATTATTTGAAACTACATGTTTAACTGAACTGAATGTTTAGTCATGCAAAGTAACAGTATTACCATACGTAGTATTTCCATAGTATATTCATTGGACTGATGGTCTTGGTATATTCATTGGACTGATGGTCTTGGTATATTCATTAGACTGATGGTCTTGGTACATTCATTGGACTGATGGTCATGGTACATTCATTGAACTGATGGTCTTGGTATAAACATTGCACTAATGGTCATGGAACAATTTGAAACCGTACGAATTAGGTGTTATATTAAGTAACTATGGATACATTAAGTTAGGCACTATCTTGTGAACTCATTTGACGATTTGGGCTTGAACATAAACTCTATTACACTTTGGCAATGGGTTGTGAATACACAGGTTGCAAGTTTTGTATGGGCGGAACTTGGAACTGAGTGGATTTACAAAGCCTTTGCTGCATAAACGATTTTTGAAAGGCTTTACATTTCTTCATAAACTCTATGAACTCACTCAACCTTTGTGTTGACACTTTTAGCATGTTTTATCTCAGGTATCTAAGGTATTCACTTCATGGCATGCATTTGGACACATCATGGAGTCGCGATGACGACGCGTCTCACTTGGGTTTTACGTACTTTAAAACATCGTTTGAATTGTAACAAACTTATTTCCGCACAAGTTGATTTTCATTTGGGACCTACTTTGTAAACTCTGATTATTTTATTAAATCAAACGATGTGTTTTCCAAACGACACTTTAGGTCGTTCAATATAACTGCGAATGTGATGCTATGACAGTCAATCCCCAGGAATTCCATTCCGCTGCAAAACAGGTAAATTGGGGGTGTGACAGATTGGCATCAGAGCTTCAGTTATAGAGAACTAGGTTGCATCATTGACCCTAGACTATAACTACATTATCATAGCATCTCATCATTTCATCATAAGTATATGTTCACTTTACATGCGGATTATACGTACATTTTTCGAGTTATTTACTTTCATTTCATATCGATTGTCACATGGATGCCCTTAAATGCCCATTCCATTATCTTTTCCCCATACTTTAACGTGGAGAATTCCTTGTCATTCCCTATCACAATTTTTTTTATATCAGCTGATTCATCATCGATAACGACGAATGCCGAGATAAACTTTTAAATAGGGCGAAGTCGCTCTCACTCCTTTGTTTCACCACTAACATGTCGAGTTACACTTTATTCACACATTAAGTCACTAAACCATTATACATTGGAGCACTTACAACACCTCATAACCCATCTTTTCGGAACTCGTCGATCATTTCGAAAAATAACCTCAAACTTATCATCTCTTATCACATCTCTTTAGAGCGCTTATTATTAACATCGGATTTTGCTACGTCTCACATTTCCTCTTGTTTTGAAGAAGATATGGCACCGAAGAAAGCTACAGTTGAAATGACCCAAGCGGCTATTCAGAAGTTAGTGAATGATAGCATTGCTAATGCTCTAAGAGTTGAAAGGGAAACGGTGGCTGCTGCTGCTGCCGAGGCCGCGACTGCTGCTGTAGCCGCTAGGCTAGCTGCTACTACTGGAAATGCCGGAGGATCCGGAGTTAAGAAATGTTCGTACAAGGATTTCAAAAGTGGTGAGCCCACGAAATTTAGAGGTACCGAGGGAGCTACAGCAATGGTTCGATGGTTTGAAAAATTGGAATCAGTGTTTTTGCTATGTAACTGTCCGGATGATAGTAAAGTTAAATTTGCTACGAGCACATTACTCGATGGAGCATTATCGTGGTGGAATTCTTATGCTCAACCGATTGGGATGGAGAATGCTTTCAAGCTTACTTGGGAGCAATTTAAGGGTTTGGTGACTAAGAAGTTTTGTCCACGTACGGAAATCAAAAAGTTGGAGACGGAGTTCTATGAATTAGTAACCATTGGGTACGATATTGACACTTACATTCGGAGATTCCAAGAATTGGCTGTGTTATGCCCGTCCATGGTTTCTGATAATGAGAAGTTGCTAGAGGCTTTCATCGGGGGACTTCCCGAAATTATTCAAGGCGATGTGACTTCTTCTGACCCGCAAACGATTGAGGAAGCTATTCGATTGACTCAAAAGCTCATGGCCCAGGTAGTGAAGAGAGGCAAGTACCCCAACACCAACCAAAACAACAACAACCCCAACAACTGCACCAACTACTACAATAACCAAAACAACAACTACAACGACGATAACCAAATCAACAACAACAAAAGAAAATGGGAAAATGACCGAGGAGGTTACAATAACAACAACCAAAACCGCAACACTAACCATCATCAACAACAGAAAAGAGGGCAAGAAACTGCAATGGTATATGTTGCTGCACCAGTAGAAGGCAGAGGTTATGCTGGAACCTACCCACTATGTAATCGATGTAAGTATCATCACACGGGTCTTTGTCCTGCTAAGTGTTACAAGTGTCAACAACTGGGACACCTTGCCAGGAATTGTAGAGGCAAGGCCATGGTTACATGTTACAGATGCGGGGAGCAAGGACACTATCGGAATCAATGTCCTCAAAACCAAGGTCAACAAGTCGAAGGTGCTCATGGGAATGTATATATGTTAGAAGGAGGAGGAGGAGCTCGTCAAGGTATCAACGAAGCGGAAGACTGAAGAAGTTCGGAAACTAACAGTCTTATTTCTCCTTATGTACTATGTCGTACCAAGTTTATGTCTAATCATCGTATCCGAAACTTTATAACTTAAAGATGTACTACTTTTGCTGAACCATTCGTTGTAAAATATTCTCATCTATCGTACTTTATTTTCTTTCCGATTTGTTATCATTTACGAGGATTTTAATTCTTTTTACTTTAACTATCATTTTAACGACACTTCTCCATGTCTTCTCTCCTCGATGTTCATCACAATTTTAACATCAGTTGACTCAACACCAAACAACATATGAGTCGATTAGTCCAAGCATTGCATAGTTACTCCTAAATTATACATAGCCTGATCACCTATGTCTAATTCAGGAAGAATCATGCAATGAAGGGAGTAGTAGTCTCATATGAGTAAGCAATTCCGTAATCGAGTCAAATTTTCAAAAGATTTTCTTCAAACCACTTGTTTCCAGTTTGATCCGCGTGACAGTTCTTGTTTGATGAGTTGCAAAGATCGAGCTAGAAACAAGTCGTTACCTAAACCGATTTAGCCTAATCTCATGACAGTTCTTGTTTGATGAGTTGTGAGATTAAGTAAAAATCGGTTACCAAAAAGTCTTTTGAGGGTTTTGCTCGGGAATGGGAAAGTTTGCCACATCAAACCCTAAACCCGATAGACTAACACGAACTGAATTCAGGGACTGAATTCCTTTTTGGATGGGCGAATGTGACAACCCGTACTTTCAGGTCATTTCTTGACACGGTTCATGTCTCATTATTTCAACATTTATAGTAAACTTGGTTTACTTGGTTCAAATTCGCGTAACCTTGAAGGTTTAGCGGCGAATTCATGATCATAACATCACGTACATTTCATATGGACTATGATTAGTCTACATTTCATTGACATCATGTGCATCTCATTAGTTCATTCACGACATTTCATTTACCTTTATACGCGTAATTTTTATATTTAATAATCTTAATCGCGTGAGTTATTATTTTGTATATTTAATCCATTACTTTCAAAAATGATCCCGATGTATTTTTAAACTTACATTTAGTTTATAAAAACTATATTTTTAGTTTTCCTAGTGTTTCAAATTTATTTGGTACATAAATCGTTAAAGTTTATGTATTACGTCGTTTTTCTTAAAAATTATACGATAATTATTTTATCACCCAAATTTCACAAGGAATGTATTTTTACAATTTTTATTATCTCAATACATTCTATTTTGAACTATTAAAAACTTACTTGTACCAAAATTCTACCATTTACCTTACAAACATTATTACATGTACAATTTCACTTACACCTTTTAACATTTTACACAAGTTTATACATAATAATAAAAGAAGAAAAAAAAAATATATTTGAGGGACACAAAACCCCCAAAATCCGGCCAATGGAGGGGGGAGGGTGACTACATTTATTAACTTGGTAAGAAAATCTTGCAAGTATAGATATGTACTATAAGTCATTCATTTCATTCATGCACCAAAAATAATACATAGTTGATAAAAACTTTTCTCCCCTTCTTCCTCATTACAAGAACCGGCCTCCATAAGTTTTCACAAGGGATCACAAATTTTTGCAAGATCAAGTGTTATTACAACCTAGTTATATCCTTTATATGGTTTTGAAATAAAAACCAAGGGATATTTAAGTTTAATCCTTGTTACTTTCACCTCATCACTATCACTAGTAAGCTTGTTTTTATCATTTTCATGTTTCCTTTTCATTTTCATATGTTTCTTTTCATTTTTGGAGCTTATATGCATGATATGTGATTTATACCATTTATTTCATGATTTTAGAAGTTATATATACATATTGGTCATCCTATAAATATTCCCATGGTATTCTTTGGTCTTGATGGTGATTAGGAACCCATGACACCCTAAGAAGGTGTATGGTAGGATTAGATTAGCTTTGGAGTTGATTTGAAGGGATTAGAATAGGTTTTGTCCGAGAAAAACTATTTTCGATAACTATATATATATGTTCTGTCCTTAATTCGAATTTCTGGAAAAACCTACTGTTGGTACGAAACTTTGGCCTTGATATTTAGAAAATATACTTTAAAACGAATCCGTGGCCTTTTGAACGGAATAAAACGGACTTATAACGAAGAAGTTATGGATTTTTAAAGTTTGACGACGAAACGTATTATTTTCAGAAAATTTCAGCATACAGTTTTTACATTGTTTGGGTCAAAAACGAGCCTTAAGCTTCACAAATTATTTCGACTTATCAAAAATATATTAGTTTACTTCGATACGAAGCTAAGGACGTATTATACGTAGAAAACGGATTTAAAACGACAAAGATATGCACTTTTTCATAAACTTGCCGTAACTATTATTTTCTGAAAACTATATTATTTTTACGTTACAAGTGTTACATTAGCTGTAACGACCATGTTTGCGGCTGTTTTTAACGAGGTTGTGAAACTTTTTGGAACGAAATGTCTTCTAGTAAAATCAAGTTCATCGGCCATATTTTTCAAAACAACAAACTGTTTGTAAAGCGGATTTATAGTGAATTAATTACGGATGTTCAAACTTGGCCGAAACTCATTTTCTGCACACAATTAGCAAAAACCACCATCTTTAGCCCTTGATATCTTTATGATCGAGACCTTTTGAACGAAAACTCCTGAACTGAAACTTCTAGATATCGATACAAACTTTCCAAAACCGTCGAGTTCGTTCTCTAACGATCGACGTACACCGTTTTGCGACTAGTTTTCCAAAGCCATTTTTGTTAATTTCATGATTTTTCCGACGACATTGTTTTGCGACGAAAAGTGGTAATTTCACCAAAAATCATTATAAAACCATTATAGGATGACATTTTGACGTAAAAACATGTAAAGTCATTTTGAAGGGTCAAGACGTCAAAAGAGTATTTTTCGACGACGAGTAATATTTTCAAAACCCGTAAATGGTATAAATAACATACGAAGTGCATGCATAACATTACATTGCAACTCATTACGTATCATATCCTTCACAATAGGTCAAGATTAACGTATCACATTACATCTCGGTGTACTCACTTTTGTCTTCGCATCATTCCACCAAGTGAGTTCCATAGCCCCTACTTTTACTTGTTTTCATAAATGTTTTGGGGGAGATACATGCTCAATTATTTTCATAACTATCATGATTATTTGAAACTACATGTTTAACTGAACTGAATGTTTAGTCATGCAAAGTAACAGTATTACCATACGTAGTATTTCCATAGTATATTCATTGGACTGATGGTCTTGGTATATTCATTGGACTGATGGTCTTGGTATATTCATTAGACTGATGGTCTTGGTACATTCATTGGACTGATGGTCATGGTACATTCATTGAACTGATGGTCTTGGTATAAACATTGCACTAATGGTCATGGAACAATTTGAAACCGTACGAATTAGGTGTTATATTAAGTAACTATGGATACATTAAGTTAGGCACTATCTTGTGAACTCATTTGACGATTTGGGCTTGAACATAAACTATATTACACTTTGGCAATGGGTTGTGAATACACAGGTTGCAAGTTTTGTATGGGCGGAACTTGGAACTGAGTGGATTTACAAAGCCTTTGCTGCATAAACGATTTTGAAAGGCTTTACATTTCTTCATAAACTCTATGAACTCACTCAACCTTTGTGTTGACACTTTTAGCATGTTTTATCTCAGGTATCTAAGGCATTCACTTCATGGCATGCATTTGGACACATCATGGAGTCGCGATGACGACGCGTCTCACTTGGGTTTTACGTACTTTAAAACATCGTTTGAATTGTAACAAACTTATTTCCGCACAAGTTGATTTTCATTTGGGACCTACTTTGTAAACTCTGATTATTTTATTAAATCAAACGATGTTCTTTTCCAAACGACACTTTAGGTCGTTCAATATAACTGTGATTGTGATGCTATGACAGTCAATCCCCAGGAATTCCATTCCGCTGCAAAACAGGTAATTGGGGGTGTGACAGATTGGCATCAGAGCTTCAGTTATAGAGAACTAGGTTGCATCATTGACCCTAGACTATAACTACATTATCATAGCATCTCATCATTTCATCATAAGTGCATGTTCACTTTACATGCGGATTATACGTACATTTTTCGAGTTATTTACTTTCATTTCATATCGATTGTCACATGGATGCCCTTAAATGCCCATTCCATTATCTTTTCCCCATACTTTAACGTGGAGAATTCCTTGTCATTCCCTATCACAATTTTTTTATATCAGCTGATTCATCATCGATAACGACGAATGCCGAGATAAACTTTTAAATAGGGCGAAGTCGCTCTCACTCCTTTGTTTCACCACTAACATGTCGAGTTACACTTTATTCACACATTAAGTCACTAAACCATTATACATTGGAAGCACTTACAACACCTCATAACCCATCTTTTCGGAACTCGTCGATCATTTCGAAAAATAACCTCAAACTTATCATCTTCTTATCACATCTCTTTAGAGCGCTTATTTTAACATCGGATTTTGCTACGTCTCACATTTCCTCTTGTTTTGAAGAAGATATGGCACCGAAGAAAGCTACAGTTGAAATGACCCAAGCGGCTATTCAGAAGTTAGTGAATGATAGCATTGCTAATGCTCTAAGAGTTGAAAGGGAAACGGTGGCTGCTGCTGCTGCCGAGGCCGCGACTGCTGCTGTAGCCGCTAGGCTAGCTGCTACTACTGGAAATGCCGGAGGATCCGGAGTTAAGAAATGTTCGTACAAGGATTTCAAAAGTGGTGAGCCCACGAAATTTAGAGGTACCGAGGGAGCTACAGCAATGGTTCGATGGTTTGAAAAATTGGAATCAGTGTTTTTGCTATGTAACTGTCCGGATGATAGTAAAGTTAAATTTGCTACGAGCACATTACTCGATGGAGGCATTATCGTGGTGGAATTCTTATGCTCAACCGATTGGGATGGAGAATGCTTTCAAGCTTACTTGGGAGCAATTTAAGGGTTTGGTGACTAAGAAGTTTTGTCCACGTACGGAAATCAAAAAGTTGGAGAAGGAGTTCTATGAATTAGTAACCATTGGGTACGATATTGACACTTACATTCGGAGATTCCAAGAATTGGCTGTGTTATGCCCGTCCATGGTTTCTGATAATGAGAAGTTGCTAGAGGCTTTCATCGGGGGACTTCCCGAAATTATTCAAGGCGATGTGACTTCTTCTGACCCGCAAACGATTGAGGAAGCTATTCGATTGACTCAAAAGCTCATGGCCCAGGTAGTGAAGAGAGGCAAGTACCCCAACACCAACCAAAACAACAACAACCCCAACAACTGCACCAACTACTACAATAACCAAAACAACAACTACAACGACGATAACCAAATCAACAACAACAAAAGAAAATGGGAAAACGACCAAGGAGATTATAACAACAACAACCAAAACCGCAACACTAACCATCATCAACAACAGAAAAGAGGGCAAGAAACTGCAATGGTATATGTTGCTGCACCAGTAGAAGGCAGAGGTTATGCTGGAACCTACCCACTATGTAATCGATGTAAGTATCATCACACGGGTCTTTGTCCTGCTAAGTGTTACAAGTGTCAACAACTGGGACACCTTGCCAGGAATTGTAGAGGCAAGGCCATGGTTACATGTTACAGATGCGGGGAGCAAGGACACTATCGGAATCAATGTCCTCAAAACCAAGGTCAACAAGTCGAAGGTGCTCATGGGAATGTATATATGTTAGAAGGAGGAGGAGGAGCTCGTCAAGGTATCAACGACGCGGAAGACTGAAGAAGTTCGGAAACTAACAGTCTTATTTCTCCTTATGTACTATGTCGTACCAAGTTTATGTCTAATCATCGTATCCGAAACTTTATAACTTAAAGATGTACTACTTTTGCTGAACCACTCGTTGTAAAATATTCTCATCTATCGTACTTTATTTTCTTTCCGATTTGTTATCATTTACGAGGATTTTAATTCTTTTTACTTTAACTATCATTTTAACGACACTTCTCCATGTCTTCTCTCCTCGATGTTCATCACAATTTTAACATCAGTTGACTCAACACCAAACAACATATGAGTCGATTAGTCCAAGCATTGCATAGTTACTCCTAAATTATACATAGCCTGATCACCTATGTCTAATTCAGGAAGAATCATGCAATGAAGGGAGTAGTAGTCTCATATGAGTAAGCAATTCCGTAATCGAGCCAAATTTTCAAAAGATTTTCTTCAAACCACTTGTTTCCAGTTTGATCCGCGTGACAGTTCTTGTTTGATGAGTTGCAAAGATCGAGCTAGAAACAAGTCGTTACCTAAACCGATTTAGCCTAATCTCATGACAGTTCTTGTTTGATGAGTTGTGAGATTAAGTAAAAATCGGTTACCAAAAAGTCTTTTGAGGGTTTTGCTCGGGAATGGGAAAGTTTGCCACATCAAACCCTAAACCCGATAGACTAACACGAACTGAATTCAGGGACTGAATTCCTTTTTGGATGGGCGAATGTGACAACCCGTACTTTCAGGTCATTTCTCGACACGATTCATGTCTCATTATTTCAACATTTATAGTAAACTTGGTTTACTTGTTTCAAATTCGCGTAACCTTGGAGGTTTAGCGGCGAATTCATGATCATAACATCACGTACATTTCATATGGACTATGATTAGTCTACATTTCATTGACATCATGTGCATCTCATTAGTTCATTCACGACATTTCATTTTACCTTTATACGCGTAATTTTTATATTTAATAAACGTAATCGCGTGAGTTATTATTTTGTATATTTAATCCATTACTTTCAAAAATGATCCCGATGTATTTTTAAACTTACATTTAGTTTATAAAAACTATATTTTTAGTTTTCCTAGTGTTTCAAATTTATTTGGTACATAAATCGTTAAAGTTTATGTATTACGTCGTTTTTCTTAAAAATTATACGATAATTATTTTATCACCCAAATTTCACAAGGAATGTATTTTTACAATTTTTATTATCTCAATACATTCTATTTTGAACTATTAAAAACTTACTTGTACCAAAATTCTACCATTTACCTTACAAACATTATTACATGTACAATTTCACTTACACCTTTTAACATTTTACACAAGTTTATACATAATAATAAAAGAAGAAAAAAAAATATATTTGAGGGACACAAATCCCCCAAAATCCGGCCAATGGAGGGGGGAGGGTGACTACATTTATTAACTTGGTAAGAAAATCTTGCAAGTATAGATATGTACTATAAGTCATTCATTTCATTCATGCACCAAAAATAATACATAGTTGATAAAAACTTTTCTCCCCTTCTTCCTCATTACAAGAACCGGCCTCCATAAGTTTTCACAAGGGATCACAAATTTTTGCAAGATCAAGTGTTATTACAACCTAGTTATATCCTTTATATGGTTTTGAAATAAAAACCAAGGGTATTTAAGTTTAATCCTTGTTACTTTCACCTCATCACTATCACTAGTAAGCTTGTTTTTATCATTTTCATGTTTCCTTTTCATTTTCATATGTTTCTTTTCATTTTTGGAGCTTATATGCATGATATGTGATTTATACCATTTATTTTATGATTTTAGAAGTTATATATACATATTGGTCATCCTATAAATATTCCCATGGTATTCTTTGGTCTTGATGGTGATTAGGAACCCATGACACCCTAAGAAGGTGTATGGTAGGATTAGATTAGCTTTGGAGTTGATTTGAAGGGATTAGAATAGGTTTTGTCCGAGAAAAACTATTTTCGATACTATATATTATGTTCTGTCCTTAATTCGAATTTCTGGAAAAACCTACTGTTGGTACGAAACTTTGGCCTTGATATTTAGAAAATATACTTTAAAACGAATCCGTGGCCTTTTGAACGGATAAAAACGGACTTATAACGAAGAAGTTATGGATTTTTAAAGTTTGACGACGAAACGTATTATTTTCAGAAAATTCAGCTTGCTGTTTTTAGTATGTTTCGGGTCAAAAACGAGCCTTAAGCTTCACAAATTATTTCGACTTAGTCAAAAATATATTAGTTTACTTCGATACGAAGCTAAGGACGTATTATACGTAGAAAACGGATTTAAAACGACAAAGATATGCACGTTTTCATAAACTTGCCGTAACTATTATTTTCTGAAAACTATATTATTTTTACGATTACAAGTATTTCATTAGCTGTAAGGACCATGTTTGCGGCTGTTTTTAACCATGATGTGAAACTTTTTAGAACGAAATGTCTTCTAGTAAAATCAAGTTCATCGGCCATATTTTTCAAAACAACAAACTGTTTGTAAAGCGGATTTATAGTGAATTAATTACGGATGTTCAAACTTGGCCGAAACTCATTTTCTGCACACAATTAGCAAAAACCACCATCTTTAGCCCTTGATATCTTTATGATCGAGACCTTTTGAACGAAAACTCCTGAACTGAAACTTCTAGATATCGATACAAACTTTCCAAAACCGTCGAGTTCGTTCTCTAACGATCGACGTACACCGTTTTGCGACTAGTTTTCCAAAGCCATTTTTGTTAATTTCATGATTTTTCCGACGACATTGTTTTGCGACGAAAAGTGGTAATTTCACCAAAAATCATTATAAAACCATTATAGGATGACATTTTGACGTAAAAACATGTAAAGTCATTTTTGAAGGGTCAAGACGTCAAAAGAGTATTTTTCGACGACGAGTAATATTTTCAAAACCCGTAAATGGTATAAATAACATACGAAGTGCATGCATAACATTACATTGCAACTCATTACGTATCATATCCTTCACAATAGGTCAAGATTAACGTATCACATTACATCTCGGTGTACTCACTTTTGTCTTCGCATCATTCCACCAAGTGAGTCTTCATAGCCCCTACTTTTACTTGTTTTCATAAATGTTTTGGGGGAGATACATGCTCAATTATTTTCATAACTATCATGATTATTTGAAACTACATGTTTAACTGAACTGAATGTTTAGTCATGCAAAGTAACAGTATTACCATACGTAGTATTTCCATAGTATATTCATTGGACTGATGGTCTTGGTATATTCATTGGACTGATGGTCTTGGTATATTCATTAGACTGATGGTCTTGGTACATTCATTGGACTGATGGTCATGGTACATTCATTGAACTGATGGTCTGGGTATAAACATTGCACTAATGGTCATGGAACAATTTGATACCGTACGAATTAGGTGTTATATTAAGTAACTATGGATACATTAAGTTAGGCACTATCTTGTGAACTCATTTGACGATTTGGGCTTGAACATAAACTATATTACACTTTGGCAATGGGTTGTGAATACACAGGTTGCAAGTTTTGTATGGGCGGAACTTGGAACTGAGTGGATTTACAATGCCTTTGCTGCATAAACGATTTTTGAAAGGCTTTACATTTCTTCATAAACTCTATGAACTCACTCAACCTTTGTGTTGACACTTTTAGCATGTTTTATCTCAGGTATCTAAGGCATTCACTTCATGGCATGCATTTGGACACATCATGGAGTCGCGATGACGACGCGTCTCACTTGGGTTTTACGTACTTTAAAACATCGTTTGAATTGTAACAAACTTATTTCCGCACAAGTTGATTTTCATTTGGGACCTACTTTGTAAACTCTGATTATTTTATTAAATCAAACGATGTGTTTTCCAAACGACACTTTAGGTCGTTCAATATAACTGCGAATGTGATGCTATGACAGTCAATCCCCAGGAATTCCATTCCGCTGCAAAACAGGTAAATTGGGGGTGTGACATCATGACATTGGTATATCAGAGGTCCCTGATTAAGAACCATCAGAGGTCCCTGATGAGGTTGTGGTTCAACAACCTGAACCTATGCTCAGAAAGAGTAAAAGGGTCAGGAATCCAAAGTCATTTGGACGTGAGTTTCAATTATACTTAATTGAAGGAACAAGGGATGAGGTCTCTGACCAATACTCCTATTGCTTCATTGTTGAGGATGATCCCAAGACATTTGAAGAAGCAATGAAGTCCCAGGATATTGCTTTCTGGAAAGAAGCAATCAATGATGAGATGGATTCCATCATGGGGAACAAAACTTGGGTGTTGGTTGTTCTACCACCTGGTTGCAAACCTCTGGGTTGCAAATGGATTTTCAAAAAGAAAATGAAGGTAGATGGAACTATTGAAAAGTTCAAGGCTAGACTAGTCATTCAGGGCTTTAAACAAAAGTCAGGAATAGATTATTTTGATACTTATGCCCCTGTGGCTCGTATTAGTACCATAAGACTGCTGATTGCTTTGGCATTTATTCACAATCTGATTATTCATCAGATGGATGTGAAAACATTTTTCTTGAATGGAGAATTGGATGAGGAGGTTTATATGAACCAACCTCAGGGCTTCATCTTGCCTGACAATAAAAACAAGGTGTGCAAACTAATTAAGTCTCTTTATGGACTAAAGCAGGCACCTAAGCAATGGCATCAAAAATTTGATGAAGTGGTTTTGTCTAGTGGTTATGTTCTTAACCAAGCTGACAAATGTTTATATAGCAAATTTGATGAATCTGGTAAAGGAGTTATCATTTGTCTATATGTCGATGACATGTTGATCTTTGGTACTGACCAAAATTAGGTTGATCTGACAAAGTAATTTTTGTCATCAAGGTTCTCAATGAAGGACATGGGGGAGGCTGATGTTATCCTTGGTATAAGGATTAAACATAAAAGTAAAAGAATTTCTATCTCTCAGTTTCATTATATTGAGAAGGTGTTGAGGAAATTTAATTACTTTGATTGTACTTCAGTGAGTACACCTATGGATACTTGTGAGAAGCTGATGCCTAATAATGGCAAAGCTGTATCTCAACTTGAGTATTCTAGGGTAATTGGCTGCCTGATGTATGCCATGACTTATACAAGACCTGATATTGCATTTGTAGTGGGTAAACTGAGCAGGTATACTAGCAATCCTAGTGCTCATCACTGGCAAGCAGTTCAGAGGGTACTGAAGTATCTGAAGAGAACTATGGATTATAGTCTCTCATATACTGGTTATCCTTCAGTGTTGGAAGGATACACTGATGCAAGTTAGATCAGTAACACTGAAGACAATTCGTCTACCAGTGGCTGGGTATTCCGACTTGGTGGAGGTGCAATATCTTGGGCATCTAAGAAGCAAACTTGCATCACAAGTTCAACAATGGAATCTGAATTTGTGGCCTTAGCAGCTGCTGGTAAAGAAGCGGAATGATTGAAAAACTTGCTTCTTGAGATTCCATTGTGGCCTAAACCTATAGCACTGATAACATCAAATTAGCCTGATCTTTTATATATCAAATTCCCGTGTTTATGGCCTCATTTGCATTAATATTGTACTTAATTCTTTCATATTCGTTCATATTTGCATTTCAGGATAAATGAGGCGTTGAAGCAAAAAAGATGTGATATAAGGGCAAAGATATGTTCTGAAGATTGATTTACGAGGGCCTTTGGATTTTATGTGAAGATTACACCGTAACTAGCTAATAAGGTTACGTCGTAAATATGAGCTTTGAAGGATACGGCGTAACCAATTCTTATGGTTACGTCGTAATTATTATCTTGAAGGTTACGGCGTAACATGGCAATTTAGTTACGTCGTAGAGATTATTTCGGAGGGATAAGTATGAGATGAAAAAGGATTACGGCGTAACTCGTATAATTAGTTAAGCTGTTATTATTTACTTGGGCGCAAAGTTTCGAGGTCCAGGGATTAGAAGCGGCAAGTTAATATTTATTTTATTCACTTCGAGGACCAAGTATAAATATATCAAGAACGACGAGGGGATGAAACCGTAAGTATTATTAAGGCTTTTGGACTTAATTTGAATCAACACGCTACTTCAGGGACTAAAAGTGTCAACCATATGCAATATAGTTTCAAGAAATTCCAATGATAAGAAAACTACGAAGTTACTATATTCTTATATAGTTACGGCGTAACTATATAAATAGTTACGGCGACGTAACTAATTTATTTAATTACGCCGTAACCATGTCGGGGCCTATAAATACAACCCTAAATCTGCATTTTCCAGTATCTCTCTTCACCCCTCTCCTAGGGGTCGATTAGGGCACCATTCCAGGGCATTTTCCAGCTGTCCGAAGCCAGTTTTGAAGGAAGAATTCACTCTCAATCATCATCATTATTAGCTCTACATCAAGTAATTTGTATCAAACATTATGTTCAATTCAATTTATGATTTATTCATTTTTGTTGGTATGATTTATTATATGTTTGGCTAAGCACCCTGGTGCTGGCCTAGTTATGATTCCTTAATTGTTTTGTTTGCATTTACTTTACTTCCGTACAATTATTTCTAAGTGTATGCATGCATAGTTTACTGGTAGCCACCCTTGGTTCGGTAGTTTTGAATGGCGGTAGAGGCCAATTGCCTAGGAGATATGACCAACTGACCCTAGGTGAGCGGACTGAGACGGGAAGGGTAAGATATGACCAACTGACGACCCTTTCTACTTGTGCGATTTGACCAACTGATCACCTATCGTTTGGATGAACTTAAGAATTAGGGGGTGAGTGTCTAAGTTCCTAACGGCCGGGTACTCACTATTATAAATCTAGCATGTAGCGGTACTTAATGACTCGGCTTAGGGGACCAGGAACAACAGGACTTATGACGGTGCACCTGATTTCTCTTGTGGTGGCATCTTTGCTGATAGGTTAGGGCGAATTGACCAAATGCTGTCCTCTCGAATTTGACCCCACCTGAAGTAATTGGAAGTAAGTAGACGTAGACATAACTAGCTAGGAAGATTAACTAGGTTAGCACCACTCTCCTTCATTGATCACATCTCTTTCCTTTTTCTGCTTTCTTGTCTTATTAGTTAATTAATTATTTCAATCTTAAAAGCAATTAATATCGTGACATAGACTTAAGTTAATTTCCGATCTACGTAGCTCTTGGGACGACCTCGGTTTTACCGAATACTACACTACACACGATCGGGTACACTGCCCGTTAGTGCATTAGGGTAGACCATAGGTATAGCGAGACACTATAAATATTAAGACCTGGTCAGTAAAACCTGCATCAAGTTTTTGGCGCCGCTGCCGGGGAGCTATTTAGGATTTTAATTTAAGTTTTTCTTTGTTGGGTTCAGTAAATACCCAAACCCCTTAATCTAGGATTTGAATAGAAAATAGCCCAAGTGTTTAGTCCGTTAAACACTAACAGGTCACTGAGTGCATAGTCTCTCAGTGAGTCATCTTCATGATACTCAGTACGAGGCGAAGATGAAGTCTCTCCACTCAGTAAGGCGGAACTTAAAGGGTGAAGACTGAGTCAAGAAGAAGATGATGGATTCAGTGAGTCCTGACAATAACTCACTGAATCCCTAAGACTCCTCTCCAACTACTTACACTGAAGACAAACTGAAGTAGAAGACTGAAGGATGTAAAGACTGAAGAAAGAGCGGGACAAGGCGGGATAAGTTTGAATCAGATAAGATGAAGTCCTTATCTACCAAAGTCAACTTTCTCTGAATGGCAAAAGATCAGGCTCAGTGTCATCACTGAACTTAGGAAAGTAGTCTTGTCTCTTACCTAGAATAGTCTTTGTAAACAGAGACAAAATACATCAGTATTTTGTCTTCTGTATGATGTCAGTTTGTCACTTAGGAAAGTGTCAAATATCATACATGTATAAATAGCATAAGAGATGGAGTAAGAAGATTAAGCTTGTGAATTGTAAAAACACACATACACGCAAGCCATCTTTTCACTCCTCCAAATACAACTTAGTTCCTGAGATAGCTCAGTGAGCTCTAAGAGTTGTGCTCAGACTTAACCTGAGCTTAGAGATGAGTCACTCAACTTTGTCATTTCAATCCCAAGTACTATTCCGCAAGTACTTGGGTAACGTATTCTTTGTTGATTTATTTCTAATAAGAATATGATGTTGAAAATTACTTTGTGTGTTTTACTTATGTTAATTTCAGTCTTAGTTCACTATTAACTTGTTTTATATACTTAAACTGTTTTAAACGATAGTGAACGGGGAACAACATTATTTTATTTTCTTTTATTTTTATTTTTAGTTTTCTTTTTCTCTTCTTTTCTGCTTTTCGTTTGTTTTTGATATTTCAGGTTATGGAAGATTCAGATTTTGACATGCTCACTATGGAAGAATATATTGCATTGACTCGAGATAACCAAAGATCGGGCGTGGTATGCCCCGAATTGAATATTGACATCGAGTTTGAGATCAGCTGCCAGTTCATGAGGGAACTTAGACAAAAGCTTTTCGCGGGAACTTACGATGATGATGCCCACCTGCATGTGCGAAGAGTATTGGAGATCGCAGATCTTTTCCACACTCCAGGAGTTTCTCAAGATGCATTAATGCTTAGAGTGTTCCCAATTACACTCACTGGTGCAGCCAGAAGATGGATGAAGATGCTTCCTGCTGGGTCGATCAATACATGGAATCTTTTGGAGAAAGCATTCATTTGGAGATATTGTCCTCCTTCAAAGATTGCCAAGAAGATGGAAGAGATAAGGAGTTTCAGACAGAAGATCGATGAAACGCTTGATGAAGCTTGGGAAAGATATACTGACCTTCTCTACAGATGCCCAACGCATGATATCAGCAGCCATCAAATGGTCCTTATTTTCTACAAAGATTTAAACATCTCGTCCCGCCAAATGCTCGACTCTCAAGGACCTATTCCTACAATGCCACCTGCACAAGCCCTTAAATCAATTGAAATGATGGCTGACCATTCACGAAATTGGTATGATGGAGCAACCACTTGGGCCACAAATAGAAATAGCTTGGATGACATTGGCAACATCACCAAGCAGCTTGATAGACTTGGATGTGATATGAAGATGGCCAAAGAGAGCATTCATGCTATACAAGAGCACTCTCTACGAGAAGAATATAAGCAAGACAGGTACATTGAGTCATTGGAGGAAGCCGTCAAGAAATTCTCGGATAATTTAAAAAGGATGCACGACTCGAATGCCGAAATGATTAGGGAATTCAAGGAGGGTGCGGACCTGAATTGAAAGAAGCTTGACCCTAAGAGGAAAAGCTTGGAGGATAAGCTTGAAGAATTAAACCAAAAGGTCCTGGAAAGTAAAAAGAATGCGGTTGGAACTATCAAAGCAACGGTGGGAAAGATGAAAGAAGTCAACAACGAACCGGTTTCTGGTGATTTACCTTATATCAGACCTTATGTACCACCTATCCCATTTCCAGGACGTTTGAAGACTGTGAGAAAAGAAGAAACAAGCAACGATCAATTAAAGAAAATGGAAGCAAAGAACTTACAGAGTAATGAAGCAATTCCGCAAGCTAATGAGGAATCAACCACAACACATAACGGTATGACTTCTAGCTCTTCTTTTATTCCTAACAATCTTGCTTGTTGTTCTATGCAGGTTGCTGAAATTATGGATGAAATCGTGCAACCCGTCACATCACCCGATGATGGTTATGTAGCTCCAGCTACTGAACCAATTTTAGTTGATCTTGCAAACGAATTAGAGGAAAAGATTTTGGACACCTCAGTGATTAACGAGAAGACATACGAGCCGATAAATCAGCCACGTCACGAGGTGAACCAATCATCAATGCCATCAACTAAAACGGGTAAGGTATGGAGGGAAATGACATCTCCTTTCAGGTATGATCATAACTTATCATTTCCCCATCCTATAGCAAATTCACACCTTCATGGTGTTTATTGCTATTTTCACCCACACTTGATTTCAAGTGAGGGAATGAACACCCTTTTACGTAGTAAATAAGGGTAGAGTCAAGCTCGTGACTCGAACAAAAACAAGCGCTTCGTGGGAGGCACCCCATGCCTATCTTTTCTTTTTCATTTTATTAGTATAGTTGGGTTTTGTGTTCTCTAACCATTTTTGCAGGAAACGAGGAAGTAATTGCTGCTGTAGTTTGCTGATCTGACCAGAGTTACGGCGTAACTCATCTTAGTGATTACGACGTAACCAACTTTTAAGCAGCAAAATTCTTGACGCATTAATAATTACGGCGTAATACCATCTCCGTGGTTACGCCGTAACCACTCGCTTTGCAGCTTATGTCAGGTTTTGCTAGTTACGGCGTAACTCCCTCATAAGAGTTACGACGTAACCTTCCTCTGCTTTAATTCTTTCATTTTAAAACACATTAACCTTGTATTAGTATTTTAAATGAACTTTGTGGGTGTGTTCCCTGTAAACCCTCACGAGACTTCACTCGTCCACTTGGGACACCAAGTGGTTTAAAAGGCCTGTTGCATTCGCTAAATGCAACCGTGATTCCTACGAAAGTGAGTTAGGTTTTTCATTTTCTTTTTATACTTGTTTTTTTTCTAGTATGATGCGTTTGGTTGTCTTAAGTGAATTCAGGTTATTAAAGTTTGCTCATGAATCTCAAAGCGGGACACGTTTGTTCGTGTGTCTTCGATCATGCCGAGCAAATCCAGGGGAGTTTTTTGTTCCAATTCTAACCCTTCTTATTTTTCATTTATATGCTTAAGTATGACCCAAGTGGGGGGAAGGGATTAGACATAGACACCCATTTGATTTTACTTGCCCTTATTTTTCTAGTTTTTGATGAAAAGTGTTTCATTAGTAAAATTTTGACATGTTTTTCATTACTTAACTGGATTAATCTAGACTGAGCACACCTACCCTATATTTCCATTGTGTGAGGATAAGCCTTTCCGTTTTCCCCTTATACATAATACCATAAAAATGAGTGTGCCGGTGGCTGTATTAGACTTTAGAACTTGGCCTTGTATATCTTTTCGAGACCATTATCATGAGCATTACACTGAGGTAACTTGGTGTGATCGGTGCAGCTAGGATATAAGGCAATTTTAGGATTTAACCCAAATAGCCCATATATGTGTTGTGTATATTGACTTTTCACATCGATCAGTCAATCCCCCTGTTAAACCCTTTTTGTTGCACTCAATATTAGTGCAAGATACCCCTAGATACACCCTTCAGAGCCTTTCCTTTCATTTTGTTCACCCAATATATGTTTCGTTACACCTATCGCCTAGCCTACCCTGTAGTTTCCTTATGTCCATGGTTCGGGCGCTGTTGGGTAATTTTGGTTCCACTAGTGAAAGTCGCGGGTTTTGAATAAAGGGTTTTGGAAGAAAGTTGGGTTTAGATGATAGTTGATCTCAAGTGGGGGGATGCTTTATATGTTCGTATTGTTTTTATTTTTATTTATACCTTGTCTTGCATCAAAAAAAAAAAAAAAAGAGAATGCAAGCAAGAGTTTGTTAGTTTGTTTATTGCTGATCGTAATATAAATCAGCTTATGTGTCGTAATGTGATAAGTGTTCTCGCCTTGTTTCACCTAAGCACAGTTTTTACATATCCGTTTTGGTTCTTACGGATAAAATTAGAAACCCGTACATTTCTATCTCGCCTTTCAAATTTTAATCAATATTCGTACAATGGGGACATTGTACATTTCAAGTGGGGGGGATGGGAGATAGAAATGGTTGATTTTGGTAAAATTATGTGCTAAAAGTACCCAAATTTTAATTTTTTTTATAGCACATTCATTTTTTCATTGAGGATGAAGGCCGAGTTAATGCATCTTATTTGCCTAGATTATGGAGGTTATGAGGCACCACATTACATTTCTTATGCATTAACTCGTGTATTGGATTATTGAAGACTCCTTGACTCTTGACCCTCGATTTTTGCTATGAGATTGAATGCGACTAGTGGTGGGGCGACTGTGGACTTAGGAATCTATTTGTTTCGTGTCTTTTTATTAACACCCATTTAAAATTTCCCATGTCTTATCCTACCCTTAGTCATGAATCGAGCTTAGGTGAGGAAGCGAGCAATCATTGGTGTCTTGGCCATGGATTTGGTCATGTATCATTGGTTTTGTCCCCTTCACCGTAGTTCGTTAGTAATGACAAAATAACCCCATAATCCTATGTTGTGTCAACCCATTGCCTTTTAGAATAGCTGCATCTATAGACTCTAGTGGTGGAGATTAGTATCTTTGCCAAGCCTATGATAGAATACTCGCCATGACTGTGCAGTTGAGTGATCACCCCAAATATAAACACGTGAATTATGAGAGAGAGGGTGTGATTTCAATTCCCTTTCCGTGAGGTGCTCGGTTTGGATTTTCTAGCTTAGGTGATTTTTAAACTCATAACTTCCAATTAATCCTGGGAGATATCTTTTTAAGAATTATTTAAACGGTCTACTTGAGGACAAGTAGGATTCAAATGGGGAGATATTTGATAACATCAAATTAGCCTGATCTTTTATATATCAAATTCTCGTGTTTATGGCCTCATTTGCATTAATATGGTACTTAATTCTTTCATATTCGTTCATATTTGCATTTCAGGATAAATGAGGCGTTGAAGCGGAAAAGATGTGATATAAGGCCAAAGATATGTTTTGAAGATTGATTTACGAGGGCCTTTGGATTTTATGTGAAGATTACGCCGTAACTAGATAATAAGGTTACGGCGTAAATATGAGCTTTGAAGGATACGGCGTAACCAATTCTTATGGTTACGTCGTAATTATTATCTTGAAGGTTACGGCGTAACATGGCAATTTAGTTACATCGTAGAGATTATTTCGGAGGGATAAGTATGAGATGAAGAAGGATTACGGCGTAACTCGTATAATTAGTTACGCCGTAATTATTTACTTGGGCGCAAAGTTTCGAGGTCCAGGGATTAGAAGCGGCAAGTTAATATTTATTTTATTCACTTCGAGGACCAAATATAAATATATCAAGAACGACGAGGGGATGAAACCGTAAGTATTATTAAGGCTTTTGGACTTAATATGAATCAACACGCTACTTCAGGGACTAAAAGTGTCAACCATATGCAATATAGTTTCAAGAAATTCCAATCATAAGAAAACTACGAAATTACTATATTCTTATATAGTTACGGCGTAACTATATAAATAGTTACGGCGTAACTTTAGTTACGACGTAACTAATTTATTTAATTACGCCGTAACCATGTCGGGGCGTATAAATACAGCCCTAAATATGCATTTTCCAGTATCTCTCTTCACCCCTCTCCTAGGGGTCGATTAGGGCACCATTCCAGGGCATTTTCCAGCTGTCCGAAGCCAGTTTTGAAGGAAGAATTCACTCTCAATCATCATCATTATTAGCTCTACATCAAGTAATTTGTATCAAACATTATGTTCAATTCAATTTATGATTTATTCATTTTTGTTGGTATGATTTATTATATGTTTGGCTAAGCACCCTGGTGTTGGCCTAGTTATGATTCCTTAATTGTTTTGTTTGCATTTACTTTACTTCCGTACAATTATTTCTAAGTGTATGCATGCATAGTTTATTGGTAGCCACCCTTGGTTCGGTAGTTTTGAATGGCGGTAGAGGCCAATTTCCTAGGAGATATGACCAAGTGACCCTAGGTGAGCGGATTGAGACGGGAAGGGTAAGATATGACCAACTGACGACCCTTTCTACTTGTGCGATTTGACCAACTGATCACCTATCGTTTGGATGAACTTAAGAATTAGGGGGTGAGTGTCTAAGTTCCTAACGGCCGGGCACTCACTATTATAAATCTAGCATATAGCGGTACTTAATGATTCGGCTTAGGGTACCAGGAACAACCGAACTTATGACGGTGCGCCTGATTTCTCTTGTGGTGGCATCTTTGCTGATAGGTTAGGGCGAATTGACCAAATGATGTCCTCTCGAATTTGACCCCACCTGAAGTAACTGGAAGTAAGTAGACGTAGACATAACTAACTAGGAAGATTAACTAGGTTAGCACCACTCTCCTTCATTGATCACATCTCTTGCCTTTTTCTGCTTTCTTGTCTTATTAGTTAATTTATTATTTCAATCTTAAAAGCAATTAATATCGTGACATAGACTTAAGTTAATTTTCGATCCACGTAGCTCTTGGGACGACCTCAGTTTTGCCGAATACTACACTACACACGACCGGGTACACTGCCCGTTAGTGCATTAGGGTAGACCATAGGTATAGCGAGACACTATAAATATTAAGACTTGGTCAGTAAAACCTGCATCAAGCACCTATTTCTATCTGTTGTGATAGTGCAACTACATTGGCAAAGGCTTATAGCCAGATGTACAATGGGAAGTCTAGACACTTAGGTATCAGACATAGCATGATTCGTGAGCTTATCATGAATGGGGTGGTATCTATAGAGTTTGTTAGATCTCAACAAAATTTAGCTGATCACTTGACGAAGGGATTAGCTAGAGACTTGGTTATAAAGTCTGCTAAAGGGATGGGTTTAAGTCCAACTTAGTCACTGAATGCTAAGACACCCAACTCCCTCCTAAGGAAACTTGGGAGCTGAGTTCAATGTGGAAAGCTGAACATTCTGTGGACTGGAGCACATGTTTTATTTACATACCAAAGTTGTGCTCGGAACCTGCTGAGAGGAGGATGAAGTCTTTACTTCTTAATGGTTAATTTTATTTGAAAAAGTGCTTGGCATGAGCATGAATAAAGAGGAACCACCTATGCGAATGTTGAAGTTTTGCCGCTTCAGGGAGCTTTGGACTTTTTGCTCTTGCAACATTTATGAATTTGGATACGGACACATGGCTTGTAAAGTGTGAGGAGCGTTTAAGTGTTTGAAAACTTGTGTGTAATTTATCTTCATATATTTAAATGGGTTGAAGGGTTCAATTCTTATAACACCCTGATTCTCGAATATCTAGACGTGTAATTTACTAAGATGGAAATTCAATCCTCAAGATATTTTCGTTTATGCAAATGTTTTGTTTAATGTTTGTTTTTCATGAAAAGGAAGGGAACTAAATTTGGGGAGGGTTGTTAGAAAATTTAGTGCACTTGTGGGATTAGTTCACACCTGGTTTTGGGTAAGGAGGTACGAAGTGTACACCCATGAGGTCCCTGAACACCCTGACTCAATAGTGGTTAGTACTGCTAGTGTATTAGTTACTACTGTTAGTATAGTAACTGATGGTTCCTACTAGTAGTGTATTGGTTCCTGCTGCTAGTGTATTGGTTACTACTGCTAGTGTAGTAACTGATGGTTCCTACTGGTAGTGTATTGGTTCCTGCTGCTAGTGTAATGGTTCCTACTGGTAGTGTTGCAGTAATTAATTTGTAATAGCTTTGACTCATTCAAGTGGCTATTATGACTGCTTTATGACCACATTTAATTGGTCATGTAACCACTATTCCTATGATAATGGAGGCTTATTATGGGTGATTAATTGGCCGTTAATTATTCATAAATTCCATTGACTAGGAGTGAGTGTTCTCTACTATATATAGAGATTGTTATCATCAGCATGAAAGATATACAAAACCAGGAGAAACAAACAGAAAGCTAAAATACTTAGATGCGCAAGGGTTATTGATTGTGCCTAATTCAATAACTAACATTTGGTCTTATCCCAAGTAGATATTCTTGTAACCTAGGCATAGGGTCGAATAGTTTACTTTGGAAAGTGATAACACGATTCCAAGTGATATCCGGTAACCACCTAGTGGTATTGCATTGCTACTGATTATCTTACCCTTTTGTGGACGAATTACCATCGACAGAAAGTGTGTACGTATATGAAATAAATGAAAATTTAATCGTTGGGCTAATCTGTAAAATCGTGTTCATACCTTGTATGAGGTTCGAAAGAGAATGATTGGACATGTAAATACTTAATGACTCTAAGATATATTTTAACCATTCTCAATGGTTTGTTAAATGGTTTGATTATAATGCAACTTAACAAACTATTCGAACATGTGTTGAAGCATAAGAGGACTCAAGATGTTGAGAGGTGGTTACGAGTAACTTGCGCATTGTACGTTATGTATTACAAGTTACACGTTTGTCATTATTAAAACATTAGATACCGTTTAGTTTAAATATCGTAATATTTGCTCTAACACCATCAATTCTCGATTGTTGGTTGCATTTTTAAGTTCATTTTCCCTCTCTCTAAATTGAATGAGAAAGTGTTACAAGGTTTTTTTATGTGTTGATGTGGGTTGTGTGGCACTAGCGAATGTTCATGCAACTCTTGAAGATAGGCGAGCTATCAAATCGGAAGACATCTTTGCCTAGGTTCAGAAGTTGTCTCGCTATTGGATATCAAATCGCTTTTCAAATAACGGGCTAAATAGAAGCAATCGGGTGTTACGTCCTTTCGGAGGGTTTTTTTTTGCTAGATTGAGTTCTTTGTTAAGATGATATCTTAGTTCTTATTTTCTTAGAGATTTTGTAAATTTGATGCTATTTCTTTTCGGCCTTTCTAATTTGGGTTGGCTTTGTTAACGCAAGTGTTGGCCATTTAGAAAAACAAAAATTGCATTATATATGTTCAACTAAGAGTGTTAACTTTTGCTTTCTTTCTTCAACTGTATAGAAGAGTGCGCTAACTCTTTACGTATGCTCCACATCACTAACTAGTGCACTATATATATTTTTGCTGTGTAAAATTTGAAGGAGCGATCCTGTTGGAATGTGGTAGTTGGATTAGCTCGATACGCTAAGGGTGTGTGATCCAATTGGGGGCACACACGTAAAACACTAGAATACGTTAAATCGTTTAAAGCTCAAATTGACCCATTTTTACCAGGTTTGTATTAGGACCCAATTGCACCCAATCCAAGCCCATATTTGGCCGGTTCCATGGAGGGGTGTTTAGATGGGTTTTGGCCTAGAGAGGTTTGTGTGGGAAAAGGAAAGTAAGCCTAAACTTTGAGCACAAGTTGAAGCCCAAGGATGCTAGGTTTTTGAGGTTATATATACACCTATACTAGCTCCTATATCTCACGACTTACACTACCTTTTATAGCATATATACACCTGTTAATACAAATAAACCATAAAAACGTTTATTTATATTTTACGATCTTCTAATGTTTTGTCGATAACAAACGTAAAATCATTTTAACGAAACAAATAAAATACGTAAAAGGTTTGAGCCAATAGTTTACTAACACACTTTTACTAAACATATTAAAACTATATCAAAACATGTTTAATAAATAAGTTATATAAAACCAAAGATATTTTTATAAAACACTAACAAGTAATATTGTTTACATGTTATAGAAATTCATATGTATAACAACTAGTGTTTACATTTTATAGAAATGTATATGTACTTTGTATATGTTGTAATGGGTAAAAACCAAAGTACATAACCCATGACCCATGACCCATGACCCATGATCCATTGACTAGGTATAATGAATGTTGTTGGGTAAAAACCAAAGTCCATAACCTATTCCCATGGAGCATGATCCATAACCCATGACCCATTGCATGAAGTCATGATTGGATATTATCCATGATCCATGACCCAAAGTCCATGACCCATGACCCAAGATCCATAACCCAATGACTAGGTACATTGCATCTTGTTGGGTATCCATAATCCAATACCCATAACCCATGGTCCATAACCCATAACCCGGTTTGCAACCCGAAATCCAGACTAAACTGACCCAGTATCCGGATCCCAGGTTTTGCACTAGTCGGATCCCTCTGGTGAGGGATCCGTAGGAACCGTGGGACAGTAGACATGTTTTGTCTATAAATAGTGAGCCATTTCTGTCTTGCTCACCACCACTTTTAGATATGCTTTCTCTCAGTATTTTAACCTCACTAACCACATATCCAAAGGATCATTCTATGTAGTTTTATGTTTGTGTGATTCTCTAGGTTCCTCTTAAAGGCGAGATCCCCACCTCTTGAAGACGTACAAGCTCAAGTCATGAGTTGCTAAGCTTCGTCATCATCAAGACCACTGAAGTGCATCTTGTTGATAGTTCTTTCCTCCCTCCATAGAAGTTTCGTTTTGAATGCATTAGTGAAAGGTGCCGAAGGGTCGTGTTGAAGGCATTAGTGAATGGTGCCTAAGGTGTACATTCGATATGGTGCATCGATGTACAAGTTATGTAGTTTGGGTTAAAGGGTGTTGATATCCTTCTAGTATTGTAACAAGGAGTGTGTCTCCTTTGGTTAGTTGTGTTGTGGTGTAGTGTTGGGTAGTAGTTCCTCCTTTGTAATGGAACTTGGTATCTAGCCTTGTACCGGATAAAGTGTAAGCGATGTTGTGATAGGTTTGGTTCTACCTCGTGGAAGAACTCGGTGTCTAGCCTTGTACCAGATAAAGATTAGGCGACATTGTGAAGGCTTCTCCACCACATTAAGGAGCTTGTGTTGTTTAGTGGAGTAGAGAAAGGAAGGTGTCCTTATAGCCGAACCACTATAAATACTCATGTCGTGGTTTTGTGTTCCTTTACTCTTTATCCTTTGCATTACTTACTTATATGCTCATCTATCAATATCCAACACACATACTAAATAGATTGACATAAGTCAATCTAAATACTCTAAAATGAAGCTTTAATCAGTAAAACTATTCAACCCCCTTCTAGTTTTCACAACACTGATCCATCAACATTCTTTTCCAGCCGATTGGAATCAATAAACCGATCTAGGGTTTATTCGTTTGAAACCCTAATTGCATCTATACGATCCAACTATGTTCAAGGGTTTGTAGTTACTGCTTTTTTGTAAGTTCCTGGTCGAACAAAAGCAGTTCCAAAGGTGTTTGGTTGTTGTGATCGTGACAGAAGAAAAACGAACCAAATCCCTTTTATTCGATATTGGACAAAAGGGTAGTTTGGTTCTCGGGTTTGTTGGCAGATCTCGGACAACAAGGGTGTGTTTGGTTATAGGGTTTGTTTGATCTCGGACATACTAAGGGCTATTTGTTTTCAGTTTGGTTCGAGGGTTTAGAGCTTATACAAGGGTTGTTTGGTAAAAGTGACACGACTAGCATATCGGGTGTATTCGGGTTACGTGTTTGTGTGAGCACTCATAGAGGTAATCACGTTGATTACTTTGGTTTCTTGTTGATAACTTGTGGGTGACTACGAGGGTTAGTTTTCTTGTTTCCTTTTATACTTCCTTTGTTTATTATACGTGTTAACGTAATTGCTTAAACAATATCCATATTCTGTTGGGTACTCGTAGTGTTAAATGGTTAACATGATTATAAAATCCCAACAGTGGCATCACGAGTCAACTCGTTTTTGTGATTATGGGTTACACGTTTTAATAAACATGTGAAAAGGCTGCATGAAATCTAATTAATTTTTTTTTATTTTATGTTTTGACAACTATAATGCAATACTTGTCAATAATTAATAAAAATACCTAGACACAAACAAATCGAATTAATGGTTAATTAGATACATAAAATTGCATAATTGAATGTTAATTAGTTTGCCATGATCAATTTTATGTGTATATTCCGGCTATAAGACCCACTCAATTGCTTTTTGTGATGTATGGGGCGATCTAGGTATTGAACCTAGTGACCGTCTTATGGTTCTCCTTTTGAGGAAGATTCGCGAGAGAACTCAGATCAATATGTATTTATTAATGTCTTGTTTATATGTTTGTGCTTCCTTATGTGCATTATTGTTACATGTTTTACACACCTAATTGCATGCAATATGGAATAATACATATCGAAACCATGACATTAATAATGGTCTTAATTTACACGCCTAAATACCATGCTCATTGTGACCTGCTATTTGATTCGTGGAAAATTGTTTTTGTAAAATTAAGTGACCTAAACTATTGAAACATTTTTTTCATGAATTTAAAAACTGGACGCTATGGACACTTGGGATGTACGACTCACCCACTAGAACAAACTATAAAGGGAGTTTAAGGAGGTGTGAACAGTCACACCTAAAGGATTTTCGGCTATTGCCTCGCGCTGACGTGGTCCTCCGCCTCCCTGCAAGTTCGATTGGAGCTACCGTGAGCCATGATAATCACTACAGTGTCATTACTTAAAGTTTTTAAAATAAGTGTTACAAAGTTGTTTTGCATGCTTCTTTGTACATGATTTTACCACATTTATGTGTATACCCTATTAGAAAATTTAAGTCTATGCCAACCAACTAAGAACACATGCATTTTGCTTGACCTTTTTGGTCAGACCTTAGGGCCATTCCAACCCATGGCGAATTTTGCTCATTAGTCAGACTTTTGGTGATATTTGCATGTTCTTACTTGGTCGACTTATTTCAAGTATGCTTGGTCAGACCTTGGACCCGAGGCATAAGATGAGACTAAACATGCTCTTGACATTATTACTTGTTTACTAATGCCTTGATCAGTCTCATAAAGTCTAAGAGTTGCATTTTATGCAACTAACGCTCGTCACTTACCTCTTGCCCTACTTGTTTACACATTGGTCAAACAATAAGTGGGAGGTCAAGATGGATCTTAGTCTTCTTAGTAGTTAATTGGATAGTTAACTCTTATAAGAAGTTAATTATCGAAAATACTAATTATTTGAACTTTTCTAAATTGTAGACGACTACCTTAGTCGGAAACAATTCGGTACTCAGGAGTTTCTTTCAGAAACAAAAACTCAGTGGACCTAACTTCATTGACTGGTATCGCCAGCTTAGCATTATCCTGTTAGCTGAAGATAAGGAAAACTATTTGGATCATCCTATTCCTGTTGCACCTGTTGCAGCTCCTGGCTACCATGTTCCTCCCAAGGCTCTTGCAGCTCACACTTCTTGGGTTAAGGGGTCAAAGGACATTTCTACCTTCATGCTCCTGACCATGGAGTTAGAGATCCAATGAAATCTAACTCATCTTGGTGCTTATGACATGCTACAGGAGTTGGAGTCAATGTTTTCCCAACAGGCAGAACAGGAACTTCTTCAAACCGCGAGAGAATTTCACGCGTGCAAGCAAGAAAAAGGTCAATCAGTTAGCTCATATGTTCTCAAAATGAAGAGCTATATTGACAACTTAGAGCATCTCCATCACCTCGTTACTCTGAACTATAGAGTTAATTTGATTTTAATTGGTCTTTCGAAAGAGTACGTTACGTTTGTGCAGAACTTTAATATGCACAGCATGGGGAAGACTGTAAATGAGTTACACGATATGCTTAAACAATATGAGCAGACGCTACCCAAGAAAGATGATGCACCTTCACTTCATAATATACATGCGGGAAAGGTCCAGAAAAACCATGGAAAAAAATAGTTTAAGGCTGCGAAGGGAAATCAAGGGAAGGGAAAGTACAAGCTGGCTTATGCTCCTCGCATAAACCACCTTATGCTTCCAAGCCTGAGATTCCTCCACCACCATAGAAGGATAATCCTGCTAAGGACGCGACCTGCCACCAATGTGGTGAAGTAGGTCATTGGAGAAGGAACTGTCCCGTGTATTTCGCCGAGTTGATGAAAAAGAAGAAGTTGTCTCTAGCAGCTAGCTCTTCAAGTATTTTCACAATAGAACTCTATTCTTTTTCTAATACATCTTAGGTTTATGACACGGGTTGTGGTACTCACATATGTAATACTACTCAGGGTCTCAGGGGAAGTAGGAAGTTGAAGCCAGGAGCTTTAAGTATGTACGTGGGCAATGGTCAACGGGCAGGAGTTGAAGCTATTGGTGTTTTTCATTTATGTCTCCCTAGTGGATTAGTAGTTGTTTTGAACAATTGTCATTATGCTCCCTCTATTACTAGAGGAATTATTTCAGTTTCTTGTTTGTATGACGATGGTTTTGTTAATCGTTTTGAATCGAATAATGCAATTTCAGTTTCTAGAAATAACGTTGTTTATTTTACTGCTATCCCATGGGATGGTATTTATGAAATTGATATGTCTTATTCTAATACAAATAGTATTTCTATGTTTATTGTTATCAATAAAAGAGCCAAGTATGCCTTGGACTCTACTCTCTTGTGGCACTGTCGTCTTGGACACATTAGCAAGAAACGCATGGAGAAGTTGCAACATGATGGACTTATCAACTCAAATGACATTAGGTCATTTGAAAAGTGTGTTTCATGCATGCCTGGTAAGATGGCAAGGAAACCCTACTCACATCAAGTGGAAAGGGCTAAGGATCTACTTGGACTAATACACACTGATGTATGTGGCCTATTTAGAATTGTGTCGAGACAAGGAGCAAGTTAGTTCATCACTTTTACTGAAGACTATAGTCGGTATGGTTTTGTTTACTTGTTGAAACATAAACATGAAGTTTTTGAAACATTTAAGGTGTTTGAAATGGAAGTAGAAAACCAACTCGGGAAGACCATTAAGTCACTACGTTATGATCGTGGGGGTGAATATATGAGTCAAGAGTTTTGGATCATCTAAAGGAGCATGGGATTATTGCCCATTAAACTCCTCCTTACACTCCACAACATAATGGTGTGTTTGAGAGGAGAAATCGAATACTGCTAGACATGGTTCGCTCCATGATGAGTAAAACTACTCTTCCAAAGTCCTTTTGGGATTATGCCCTTGAGTCTGTTGCACGCATTCTCAATATGGTTGTAACTAAGAAGGTTGATAAGACACCATACGAGGTATGACATAGGCAAGCCTCTAAGCTATCTTACTTAAAAATCTGGGTTGTGAGGCACTTGTTAAGCGTGATACACTTACCAAACCTGACAAACTTGAACCAAGATCTATTAAGTGTATTTTCGTAGGATACCCAAAGGAAACAATGGGATATTCTTTCTACCTTCCATCATAGAACAAAGTTATTGTTGCTCGAAATGCTGAGTTCTTTGAGAATAATCTCTTGGATCAAGAAGCAAGTGGGAGTCTAGAAGATCTTGAAATTATTCAAGATGAAGATACAAATCCTTCTGTAGACACTAGCTTACATCATGATGAGGATGATCAAGAAATTGATGAACCTCAAAGTGGTATCATTCCAATTCGTAAGTCCGCTAGGACACGCCGTGGTTCAGATCGAATGTGTTTATACATCGATGTTGAGGAACATGAGTTAGGAGATCTTGGTGAACCCAATAACTACTAGGCTCCATTGTTAGATCCTGAATCCAAGAAATGGCTTCTTACGATGAATGTGGAAATGCAATCCATGAAAGATAATGAAGTCTGGGAATTAGTTGAGCTTCCTCCTAACTGTAAAACAGTTGGCAGCAAGTGGCGATTCAAAAAGAAGACTAACATGGATGGTTCAGTACACACCTTTAAAACTCGTCTCGTAGCAAAGGGCTTCACTCAAACCTATGGGATTGATTATGAAGAGACCTTTTCTCCTGTTGCAGACATTAGAGCTATAAGGATTCTCATAGACATAGATTCGTTCTATGATTATGAGATTTGGCAAATAGATGTCAAAACCGCCTTCCTTAATGGACATCTTTCTGAAGAAGTCTATACGGAGCAACCTGAGGGTTTTGTAAGTCCTAAATATCCTAACCGAGTATGCAAGCTCAATTGTTTCATTTATATACTTAAGCAAGCATCTAGGAAATGGAATAAACATTTTGATGTTGAGATTAAGAAATTCGGTTTCACTCAAAATCAAGATGAGCCATGTGTATATCAGAAAGCTAGTGGGAGTTATGCAACTTTCCTAATTCTATATATTTATGACATATTGCTCATGGGAAATAAAATTCCAATGTTACAAGATGTAAAATCCTATCTTGGAAGATGTGTTGCAATGAAAGATCTAGGAGAAGCTGCATATATTCTTGTAATCAAGATTTACAGAGATAGATCTAAACGATTAATTGTTTTATGTCAAAGTGCTTAAATTGAGAAAATCTTAGACATGGAGAACTCCAAACGAGGAACTATCCTAATGCAAGAAGAGCCTAAGTTGAGTAAGTCACAAGGTGCTGAGACACCTGTTGATACAGAGCGCATGCAAAGAGTTCCATATGCTTCGGCTATTGGATCTATTATCTATGCTTTGAGATTTACTCGTCCTGATGTTGCGTTCGCTCAGAACATGACAAACCGATTTCAACAGAATCCATGTGAACTTCACTGGATTGCTGTTAAGAATATTCTTAAGTATTTTCCCAATACTAAGGATATATTTCTGGTTTATGGAGGTGATACGAAACGAGAGCTCAGGGTTTCTTGCTACACTGATGCTGGATATTTGACAGATGCTAATGACTTAAAATCTCAGACTGGATATGTATTCGTTTTAAATGGAGGTGTTGTTGACTGGAAAAGCACAAAGCAGAGTATTTCTGCAACTTCATCTACAGAAGCTGAGTATATAGTTGCTTTTGATGCATCTAAAGAGGCTGTCTGGATTCGTAAATTCATTTCTGGGCTTGGCATTGTTCCCATAATTGAAGAACCCATAAATATGTATTGTAATAATACTGGAGCCATTACTATAGCTAATGAAGGTGGAATCACCAAGGGTGCTAGACATTACCGCGTGAAAGTTCATTATCTTCGAGAAACCATTGAAATGGGTGACGTGAGGATATCAAAATTTCACACAGATGACAACCTAGCTGATCCATTTACGAAAGCTTTAGCGTATCCTAAGCATTCTAAATTGACTAGGGGTATTGGTTTGATACCAGCTAATAGTCTCATGTAAATCTGTGTGTAATTAGTATTTGGATAATTTGGAATTGTAAGACAGTTATTACTTTCTAATAAATAAAGATACGAGGTATTTGTTATTTCATTAATATAATCTGTTATTCCATATTTGCATGTTTAATCCATGAGATGATTTATCATTCTAAATATGTCCATTGTCGGTTAATAATATGACAATATTGTTATGTAAGGCAAATGTGAGTGTTGGTTATATTCTATGAGAATGTGGATTGTTCTCGCCAAACTCATATGTATTCACAAGGGATGCATATTGGATACCCCAACTTTCAATCATTTACTTTTGGATCCATGTCATAAGTAAAATGTTGAAAATGGTTTGTTAAGTCGTCCTTAGACTTAAGATACAAGCAAGTTCTATTATGTGTGGATATCACTTTTGTAAGTATATGCCAAACGCTATCTTGAATAAGGTAGTTATAAAAGCTATATTTTGGAGTGATGTGAAGCAGCATCCACAACACTTGTAGTCAATAAAGGATTTGTTACTCCACTTGATATGTGCAGAAAGATACCATGGGCCCTCTCCAGAATTAATCAAATATATGTTCGGTCGAACCCAAAGGGTAATGCAAGATGATTCTTGATTACATTTGGTATATCTAATTAAATTCTATAACGAGAATCTAAATGGTTAAACTATATGGAATGAGTTAGGATCCATATTCATGGTTTAATGGTATCTATAACAAAGGATGATAAAAGCAAGACATAAATGACCATGCTACTGAGAAAGATTTCTGAAACTATATCTCAGACACCTCTAGTTAAATAGTGAGTGAGATCATTGCTAGACGTTTTCGTCGTTGGTATTTGTGCTATCTGCTACTCCAACTCCCAAGTGGGAGTTGTTGGAATGTAGTAGTTGGATTAACTCGATACGCTAAGGGTGTGTGAGCCTATTGGGGACACACACGTAAAACACTAGAATACGTTAAATAGTTTAAAGCTCAAATTGACCCATTTTTTTACCCGGTTTGAATTAGGACCCGATTGCACCCAATCCAAGCCCATATTTGGCGGGTTTTTGGCCAAGAGAGGTTTGTGTGGGAAAATGAAAGTAAGCCTAAACTTGGAGCACAAGTTGAAGCCCAAGGATGCTAGGTTTTTGAGGTAATATATACACCTATACTAGCTCCTATATCTCACGACTTACACTACCTTTTACATCATATATACACCGATCCACCAACATTCTTTTCCAGCCGATTAGAATCAATAAACCGATCTAGGGTTTATTCGTTTGAAACCCTAATTGGATCTATATGATCTAATTGTGTTCAAGGGTTTGTAGTTACTGCTTTTTGGTAAGTTCATGGTCGAACAGAAGCAGTTCCAAAGGTGTTTGGTTGTTGTGATCGCGGCAGAAGAAAAACGGACGAAATCCCTTTTATCTGATATCGGACAAAAGGGTAGTTTGGTTCTTGGGTTTGTTGGCAGATCTCGGACAACAAGGGTGTGTATGGTTCTAGGGTTTCTTTGATCTCGGACATACTAAGGGCTGTTTGTTTTCAGTTTGGTTCAAAGGTTTAGAGCTTATACAATGGTTGTTTGGTAAACATGACACGACTAGCATATCGGGCGTATTCGGGTTACGTGTTTGTGTGAGCACTCGTAGAGGAAATCACATTGACTACTTTGGTTTCTTGTTGGTAACTTGCGGGTGACTACGAGGGTTAGTTTTCTTGTTTCCTTTTATACTTCCTTTGTTTATTATACGTGTTAACGTGATTGCTTAAACTAGATCCATATTCCGCTGCATATTCGTAGTGTTAAATGGTTAACATCATTATAAAATCCCAACAGGTCCCTTGTAGGACCTAGTTTTACTACCAACTTTACACGTAACAACCTTCAACACAAGTTACACACGTAAACCAAACACAAACTATACGCGTATATCACGCTACATGAACATACTCTTATGCGTATAAGAAGATGAAATAAAGAAGATGAAAGATGGTGACTTGATGTTCTACAAACCGTGTATGTGAAGACAAGAGAGATGTATATTCCAAAGAAAACACACACACATACACTTTCAAGCACACCCCTAAAATGAGACTTTGAGGGGTATTTATAGTACAAGGTAAAATGCCCTAATGGGCTTTCCATGGGCCTCGTGGATATGGTTTGGACATGGATTGGATGACAACTTATACAAGGCTAGCTTAACATAACTTCTAGCCATTTAGCTTAGTCCAATCCACGAGCCCGTTGACTATTCTAATACGATATCTAACACACGTTACAAAGTTCCTAAACGTGAATGACCATCACTTCTAATAAAAACTATTAAGGCTAACAATCTCCCCCTAAGGGGTGGTCATTCAAAAGATGCTCCACTTGATTAGGTCTTTACTTTTCTTGAGCTTGAACTTTGTGTGTAGATATAGAATAGTCTTGTTTCATTGTTCCTTCATGCTTTGTGATCAGTTAATGTGTATAGAGCCATTTGTCAACTTCGTTGGTTAGGTGTCTCCACGCCTTTCTCCACCATGCTCATACTTCTATTTGTCCTTTTGGTTACCAATGATGTAGTTCTCGAGTCTTTATACTTTGTAGATTCTTTGACATTGATGTAGAATCATCTTTAACTTTGTGTTGCCTTTGATTTTGATGAGAACTTTCATGTGTTGTTGGTATGAGCATGTGGAGAATCTGCACGATCAATCCGCTCCGGAGCTTCCATAAGAAGAAAACATAAAAACAGGTTAGTAATAAGCGGATTCCAGCACTTACAAGTTTGAATTTCGAGGGTGTTAACAGCATAGTATGAAAACACATCTCTAATTCTTACAAAGGCCGTTCATGAACTGGAGTCCCACAAGTGAGATAACGCGATATACCGAAGTACATCTACAATTCAGATGAGTCGCTGAAGTACACCGAAGCATCACTCCACGACTGTAGACAGTTTTAGACACACTAAGCGTAATCCACGGGGAGTTACCGAAGTGAGCTGCTGTCAGGGCTGCTTGATGTTGACCCTGGCAGGAGTTTCCATTCAATCACTGAAGATCACAGATGTGAATCTTCTCATAAATGTTCTGGCAGATTGCTAAGATCTACGTAGGACTCTAGAATATATCACTTGTGTCCTTATAGATGAACAGCAAGCGATGTCATGTCAAGTGTTCCTATGAGATCTTTTGATGAATCTCGTGGCTCTAGACTCAATTAGTGCATTTTGGTTTTCCTGAGCGGAGACTAGGGAGAGGGTCTCCTTCTTCAATACCAACGATCTCTAATAGAAAGTCGATAGATTATGTAGGGTTCCCAGTGAGAATGAAACAAATGCTTTTGAGAGGAATTGAGTGGCTAGGAGGTTTAGTGCAGTGCGTCACTGGGTCCACGACGTCTTTGTCTTCAATACCAGCGTCATCTAAGTGACATCCAGTAGCATATTTATTGAGCCCGGTTTCTGCCCTAAGGTTGATTATGGAGGACTATTTCTTTTCACCCTTTTTCATTACATTTCTTTTTCATTCTTCAACCCCTTCTTTCTCCTTTCTCACATTACTCATTTTTTCAATCATTCCTAAGGACTTCTAGTTCTAAACTATTTGTGATGTCCTTGGGTAGATCCCTCCGGCTCTGGCGGATCATAGGACGGATTTCCTATCCTTAGTCACCTTATAACTCCATGACTGTCCTATTGTTGCCATAAAACCATTTTTCTTGAAAATCTCTCAGAGTGTTTATGATAGAAAACATGTTTGGAACACTCTGAGAGTTTTATATTTTCAGAAACACTCCCCCTTCACATGTGCTTATAAGTTTTGACAGAAATCTACACATAGAGGGTAGAGTTCGCACTTTTTGAATTGATCGACTTTACATGAACTAGACCGATTCGAGACACGTTTACATCACTAGAGAACTAGCTTGAAATTATTACCCGTCCTGGTCAAGTCCATAGAAAGTTTCTCGAGATGGTACATGATTCCTCGTCAATTCATTGGTTTCAACTGAGTTGAGCTCTTTTGAGAATCAAACAACGATCATTAAACTTGTGATCACATTTTAATCACGTCTCCTCCCCCTCAAAAATAGCATATTCGTGATATTTTTTATATCAACGGATTAAAAAACATTTTAGAATCTTTTGGGGAGACAAACGGAGTTGATTTAAGCATGAATTTGGAACATTTTAGTTTTATACGCCCCCTTTAATAAAGCATAATCAATGAAAAGGTTTTAGAGGGAGTTATCTTGAGCACAAAATATTTTGAAAGATTTTGAAAATCTTTTTGAACAATCTTGAAAAAGGTGCTCAAGATGATGATGATTTCTCACCAGTTTTAAATGTAGTGCACTTAAGCGTACACTTGATTTTTCTTTAGAAACACGATTTTTGATTTTAAAATAATCAAAAGTCATCATTTTTGTCCGGGTTTCGTACTGAAGTATACGAAAGCCATTATTGAAGAAATTTTGAGAAACGACATGTTTTAGAAAACATATAAAGAACTCTCGCTCAAGCATCTGTACATGCCCGTATCATTGTTGAATGACATTTCTAGAAACGTACATAATATCGATTATACGAGAGACATGTCGTGAGAAGAATATTTTTGGATTTTTGATTTTTTATTGTTTTTGTATTTTTGAAAGTTTTATATTTTTATATATTGCTTTTGTTGGTTTTTCAAATTTTGTATTTTGTTTTTCAAAAGTATTTACAGCGAAGCTTTTTGGAAAATCACTTTCAAGAAGATTCGAGAAGACGTTCTAACTCCTCAGGGGTTAGGCTTCGCATTCCAATTCGTCGAACTAAATCGTCAAACCTTTCTTTTGGAAGGGCTTTAGTAAATATATCGGCGAGTTGGTAATCTGTCTTCACGAAAAATAATTCAACAGTACCTTCTTCCACATGTTCTTTTATGAAGTGATAGCGTACTCTAATATGCTTAGTCTTTGAGTGGTGAACAGGATTGCATGATATGGCTATGGCACTTTTCGAGTCACAATACATAGGTATTTTATCGAAAGTAAAGCCATAATCTGTGAGTTGTGTTCTCATCCATAGAACTTGAGCACAACACGCAGATAGAGACACATACTCAGCTTCAGCAATTGAAAGTGCAGTGCAATCTTGTTTCTTTGAAGACCAGCTTACTAACTTTTCACCCAAAAATTGTGCTCCTCCTGATGTACTTTTTGCTGTAACTTGATCACCTGCGTGGTCCACATCTGAAAAAGCAATTAGATCAAATCCGGATTCCTTCGGATACCAAAGACCCTTGTGAATGGATGTCTTCAGGTACCGAAAGATCCTTTTAACCTCTTTGAGGTGCAGTTCGGTAGGCTTTGCCTGAAACCGTGCTAAAAAGCAAACAGCAAAATGAATATCGAGTCGACTAGTAGTAAGGTACATGAGAGAACCAATCATGCTCCGATATTTCTTCGGATCAATAGGTTTCCCAAATAAATCGGCTCCAATTTTTGGTGAAGTTACCATTGGTTTAACACCCCCGAAAATCTTAATGACAGCGGAAGACTAATTCGGGTGTTACTTGAATGGAGATCATAGTCAATAATTATAGAAAACAACTCGAAAGAGACGTTTTATTAAAATAGTTATCATTCATCGAAAACTCATAGTTTGTTACAAAATATTGTAAATAGATCAAGTGTTTTTCCCAAAAGAAAGATCATGAGTTTGAAAGAAATGATAACTTTTATGTTTTACACCACCAGATAAGCCTTGCCATGCCCCGTTCCGCACCTTGGTCATAATCTTCACTGATTACCTGAGATAACATGCTTAAAAAGGTCAACAAAAATGTTGAGTGAAATCCATAGGTTTAAAATAAGTTGAACACAAGTATAAGATCATGATCATTGTAAACTAACAATATCATAAGAAAAATATATCACAGATTATTATGCGCTAAGCTCATGAAACCAAGACTCAACTGCATACACCGAATTACCAGTGTACGTAAATATGCCCCAAAGGAGGTAATAGCCAATTACCTAAAGATATTCGATATGGTGCGCCCCGGTTATTTCTCTATAACCGAAACGGGGTTCGTTATTCCCCATAGTACTATTCATGATATCTACGTTCACTCGCGGTGACTAATGGTTCATGATCAGGGGACTTGTGGCTAACAACTTAGGCAGTACCAATAATCAAGAAGATCAAGCATTTATGAAAAACCTTGTGTTCTAGTTTAGAGCATGTATCTCCCTCGCGGGGTTTATAAAAATAAAGTAAAAGCGAGGCTATGAACTCACCTTGATAATAATGCACACGCACAAATAGATCAAGCACAATGTAGCGGAGGTTCCAACTCGAAACCTAAAATGATGAGATGGCGAGTCTCAGTATGAGCATTTTGGTTCGCGACCAAAATAATAGAGCATTGAATATTCTTATTCAATAGATCATTGGATTGTCCAATCCAATAGTGTGCGATCGTGATTAACGTTTTAAGTTAATTTTCATGCTACATTGCCTTAATTAGTGATCCTCACTTACGCATAAGTGAAATGTTCCCCCGTTGTGATCTTAATAGATTTGTTGAGTATTTTAACGTATTGAAATAAATTCCCCGTGTGTTTTATCGGATTTGATATATATATAAAATTATAATCTTATAATATATATATATATATATATAAGTAATACATTTACCGTTATCCGAAATAAAATACTCGTAAGATCAAAATACTTGTTTTTACGAAGTTATTATGGGTTTATAAGTTTTTCTAAACTTTTCCCGAATTTACACTTTTTACCCTTGAGTTACAAAAAGTACAAGTTTAGTCCCTATACTTTTAGAAAATGACACTTTGTACCCAAAATGTTATAGGCTCAAAGTTTTCAGTTTTGACACCTTTAGTCCCTCGGTAAAACTGTTTTTGCAAAACTATTTTCAAAAGTCGGATTTTTACATTTTTAGCACTAAACTTCATATTAGTTCTTGATTAAAGTTGAGGGGTGTATTGTGCCAAGTTGTGAAAGTTATAAAAATAAAAAGGAAGGAAAAGTGTCAAGGGATGGGCTCGAACTCGGGACCTCAAGCCTAAACCCAAACGCGCCTACCAACTGAGCTAGGCTCTTTTTGTGTTTTAATACTACGTTACATGCTATTTAACATGAGGTTACTGTGTTATGTTTTTAAGTAGACATGCTACTGTGATGTCGAAGCATGCATGGTTCCAGTTTCTTGTTTCTATTTCTTCTTCTTCTCAACTTGTTAAACATTGGAGCCATGGTTTATTTTATTTATGTTGTTAAGTTACCTAGTTAAGAAGTTTTAACTAAGTTTCGATATATAAGTGTTCCTAACGAGTATAAATGTAATACTAGACATCGAAGCATGATATGAGTCGTATCGAAATAGGTTCGAGGAAAACTTACAATCACTCAAGAGAGTGGTGTGGAAACTCGGACGAGAAGTGAGACACCAAGATAACTAAACCGAATGCAACCCAAGTCTCCTAGTTCCCTTTTCTTCTAACGTTATTACCCCGAAATCCTTTTGTTTTTCCTTTCTTCTTCGAACTAAACCTTCCCACAGTGAACCTTTTATGTTTAGAGGAAGTATATGTTTGAAAGAGTTTTTGTGATGTAGTGAGAATTTTTCTAAGTGTTGAGGAGTTTATAAAGAGAAGATGAGCATGGCCTTTATCATTTTTTTAAGTCTTCTAGTCTTCCTAATCCTAGGCTTATAGTCACATGTTGTATTAAATTTGTTTATGTTTGTGTGTATGTTTCTAAACGTGAGGTTGAGGGCAGCCAAGGTTGTGGCATGCTCAAGGCTTAGTCAAATCATTTGAAACACAAAATCCATTGGTTTATAGAGTCAAGCTTGGTCAATAATGAATTAGAGGAGTATTTTATTGGTTTAGGGTGGCTTGGAAGTGATCTTGTCTCCTTTGATCATGTACACACGCAATACCATCATCCCAAATGTGATATGTCTTGGTTGAGTCAAAGTGTGTTTAGACTAGTTTAGGCATTTTTATATTTGCTTAGGGTGGCCTAATGGGTGGTTTTTGTCTCCTTTGTTTACTCCCACACGACACACAAGATCTAAAGAGAAGGGTATATGATTTTTAGTTTGGTCATTTGTTCTTGTTTCTCATTCGGTTACAAAACAGAAACACAAAACCTAGATGTTGGCTAAGTTTTTATTAGGTGTTTATGGGCTTTGTTTTGATCTTGCTAGGCGAGGCCCAAAAGGAAAGAAATAAGAAAAAATGGTGTTGGGCTAGAGATACAATCCGGCAAAGGCCCAAATGAATAATATAGCGCGGGCTTGGCCCGGTTACGAGGCCCGTTTACGTGTCGGGTTCGAGTGGTGAAAAGTCCAATGAGTTCCGAGGCCCAATACGAATTTTATATATTTTTATTATAATTAAATTCGTAATTTTTACAAATTTTTACGTATTCAGTACGTATTTTATGGTTATCAGGATAGTGGGGAAATTTATTTAGATCACAACGGTATATTTATGAACGCTCGAGCTGCGTTGATCATGCATATGCCAATTGATATGCAAATGTGATGTTCAGAAAATTTCATGACTAAATAGATCGTGATTAATTCTTGATTAAAACGTTAAGTACATTGAAATTTTCCGGGAGCTTACAGTACCTACCCCTTAAGAGAACCGCGTCCCGCGGTTAAACTCGCAGAGGCTGTCATGGGTGATCTAGATGAACAGGTGGGGATATTTGGAACGCATTACATCCTCGCGCTCCCAGGTGAACTCTGCACCTCGTTTCTTATGATTCCATCGAACTTTAACGATAGGAATGCGGCTTTGCTTAAGCCTCTTAACTTCTCTGTCCATGATCTCGATGGGTTCTTCGACAAAACTAAGTTTGTCATTGAGCTGGATGTCCTTGAGTGGTACGACTAGAGTTTCATCCGAAAGACACTTTTTAAGATTTGAGACATGAAACGTGTCATGTACTCGGCTAAGTTCTTCGGGAAGATCAAGTTTATATGCCACTGGACCAATTCTTTGAAGAATTTTGAATGGTCCGACGTATCGAGGTTTGAGCTTTCCTCATTTTCCAAATCTGACCATCCCTTTCCAGGGTGATACTTTGAGCATTACACGGTCTCCGACTTGGAATTCCATTGGTTTTCTTCGAACATCTGCGTAGCTCTTTTGTCTATCTCGAGCTGCTTGCAATCTTTGCCGAATTTGCATTATCTTTTCAGTTGTCTCTTGGACAATCTCTTTGACATTATCTTTTCAGTACTTCTCCAACTTCCGCCCAGCAAACTGGTGATCGGCATTTTCTTCCATAAAGTGCTTCAAAAGGAGCAACTTTAATGCTGGCATGATAACTGTTATTGTAAGAGAATTCAGCCAGAGGTAAGTGCTTATCCCATCCTTTTCCGAAATCAATCACACATGCTCTTAGTATGTCTTCCAGAGTTTGGATTGTTCTTTCACTTTGTCCATCTGTTTGAGGATGGTACGCGGTACTCATATCTAAGTTGGTACCCATGGCTTTTTGAAGCGTTTGCCAAAATCTTGAGGTGAATCGGCTATCACGATCAGATATGATAGAGATTGGTACACCGTGACGAGAAACAATCTCTTTGATGTACAGTCTAGCGAGTGTAATCATCTCATCGTTCTCCTTGATTGGCAAGAAATGAGCGGACTTTGTAAGGCGGTCTACAATAACCCAAATGGTGTCAAAACCATTAGAAGTTTTTGGCAACTTTGTGATAAAGTCCATTGTGATTCTTTCCCATTTCCACACGGGAAGTTCTGGTTGGGTTAACAATCCAGATGGCTTTTGATGTTCAGCTTTAACTTTCAAGCATGTCAAACATTTACTGGCGTATACAGCGATATCGGCCTTCATATTAGGCCACCAGTACAAAAGCTTTAGATCTTGATACATCTTGTTGGGACCAGGATGTATGGAATACTTTGATTTATGTGATTCATGCATGATGAGTTCTCGGATACCTCCAAAGAGTGGAATCCAACTTCGATTTTTGAAACATAGCGTTCCGTCCGATCTCTTCACAAATCCATTCTCATTCTCCGGCATGCCATAAATCTTCTCATTCGGCCTATTTTCTTCTTTAAGGGCTTCAATCTGAGCTTCAAGAATTTTCGATGGTAGGGGTGAATTGATTACCATTCCCAATGATCTCACTCTAAGTGGCTTAGGGCGATCTTTTCTGCTCAAAGCATCGGCAACAACGTTTGCCTTTCCAGGATGATAACGGATCTCACAGTCATAGTCACTAAGCAATTCGAGCCAGCGACGTTGACGCATATTCAATTCCTTTTGATCTAAGATGTGTTGAAGACTTTTGTGATCAGTGTACACTATACACTTAGTTCCGTACAGATAATGTCTCCATAATTTGAGTGCAAATACCACGGCGCCAAGTTCTAGATCGTGAGTAGTATAATTCTTCTCATGAGTTTTGAGTTGTCGTGACGCATAAGCAATCACTTTGTTCCTTTGCATGAGAACAGCGCCTAAACCCATATGTGAAGCATCACAATATACTACAAAATCTTCGGCTCCTTCCGGTAGTGCCAAGATAGGTGCTTCGCAAAGCTTGTTCTTTAGGAGTTGAAAAGCTGATTCTTGATCGTCTCCCCATTCGAATTTCTTCGTTTTCTGGGTTAACCCGGTCAATGGTTTAGCTATTTTTGAGAATCCTTCGATGAATCTTCGATAATAACCAGCAAGTCCTAAGAATTGACGAATTTCAGTGGGATTAGTGGGTACTGGCCAGTTCTTAACAGATTCAATCTTTGCGGGATCCACATGGATTCCTTCACTGTCAATCACATGACCAAGAAATTGGACTGTCTCAATCCAAAAGTCACACTTGGAAAACTTTGCGTACAATTTTTCATCCTTGAGTAACTTCAGGACAGTCTTCAAATGTTCCGCATGTTCTTCTTTATTACGAGAGTATATAAGAATATCGTCGATGAACACAATGACGAATTTATCCAGATATGGTTTGCAGACTCTATTCATGAGGTCCATAAATACAGCAGGTGCATTAGTTAAACCGAATGGCATTACTTGGAATTCATAATGGCCATATCGCGTTCTAAATGCGGTCTTGGGTATATCTTCTTCTCTTACCCGTAACTGATGATATCCAGATCTTAAATCAATCTTCGAGTATACACTCGAGCCTTGTAATTGATCAAACAGATCATCGATTCTTGGTAAGGGATAGCGGTTTTTGATTGTGAGCTTGTTCAATTCTCTATAATCGATACACATCCGGAATGATCCATCTTTCTTCTTAACGAATAATACCGGTGCTCCCCAGGGTGAGGAACTTGGTCTAATGAATCTTTCTCAGATAGCTCTTCTAGTTGTTTGGATAACTCTTGTATTTCGTAGGGCGCTAAACGGTACGGTGCTCGTGCTACAGGAGTAGCTCCAGGAATAAGATCGATTTGAAATTCGACTTGTCGAGCAGGTGGAAGTCCAGGCAAATCTTCTGGAAATACCTCAGAAAATTCCTTGATTACAGGTACATCCTCTAGTCGTTTCTCTTCCGACTTCTTTTCCGTTACTTGAGCTAAGAAGGCATGACATCCTTTTTCCATGTACTTTATTGACTTTGCACAGGATATGATACTTAAGTACTTTCTACTTTGATCTCCTTGGATGACTAAGGTTTCACCGTTGATCGGGATATGAACGGTTTTCTCGTCACAAAATCCTAGCACGGTGTTTGGACAACCAATCCATGCCAATTACGACATCGAAACTTCCAAGTTTGATTGGCAAAAGATCTATGAGGAACGAGTGATCTTGTAATAGAATAGGACAATTACGGATTACGGTGTTGGTTCCTATTATTTTCCCATCAGCAAGTTCTATCTCATAAGTTGTATCTAAGGCGACTGGGGATATTTCAAGTAATGGTGCAAAAGTAGTAGATACAAAACTCTTATCGGCTCCAGAATCAAACAAGATTTTTGCAGGATGATTTTTAAGAGAATACGTACCCGTCACAATGTCAGGGTTCAACGGTGCATCTCCATCTCCTAGCATGTACACTCTTGCACGCGCATTGTTTGTTTGAACGACATTTAACTTCGGGCATTGACTTTTGAAATGACCAGGTTCTCCACATCCATAGCAGTTCATGTTTGTCACAGTGTTGCCCCTTCCAGGGTTTCTACAATGTTTACCTTGATGACCTACCTTGTTGCACTTATCGCACTTCACAGTACAAGGTCCAGAATGGTGCATCAAACATCGGTTACACTGGGGATGTGGTCCTACGTACCCTTTTCCAGCAGTGGGTGCAGCATAAGCCCTCGCGGCTTCTTGCCTTCGGTTTTGCCGATTGTGGTGTTGATTTCTGTTGTGGTGATATTGATTGTTGTTGTTCCGATTGTTGTTGTTGGATCGATAGTGGTTGGAATTTGAGGTTTTCCGATCATCAAACTTTCTTTTGTTGTCACTAGAGCCTTGTGCATTTGCAAGCTTTAGTATTGGTTCCATAAGGCGGTGGGATACAATGACAACTTCTTCAACAGTTTTTGGCTTCGAAGCGATGACATCTCCTTCGATGCTTCGAGGTAAACCTCTGATCATAGCTTCCAAAAGCATTTCATTGGTGGGAAACAAATGAGGACATAGAGCTCTCAGCTCATGGAATCTCTTGAAGTATGTCTTGAGATCATTACCTTTAGCAGCCAAGTGGTAATACTCATCTTCGAGTTTCTTGATCTCAGTCCTCGGGCAATACTGTTTCATTAACAGTTGTTTCAGATCTGACCATGAAATCTTACAAGCTTCTTCCATTCCAATTGGTTGAGCATGGCCTTTCCACCAAGATAACGCATCTTCTAACAAAGTTCCAGTCGCAAACTTGACTTTGCAATCATTTGTGCAGTCACTTAGCAGAAATACAGTCTCGGTCCTCTCAAACCAATGAAGTAAACCAATAGCACCTTCAGTGCCCTTGAAGAATGTCGGCTTGCAGTTCATGAACTCTTTGTAATTACACTTGCGAGTTAAAGTGGACTCACTTTGATTTGTTGGAGTGTTAGTTGCATTTGAGTTTGCCATTTCAAGAAGACGTGCAGCTTCTGCGACACGATTCTCTACAGCAATGCGAGCAGCTTCAGCCTCACGTGCTGCTTGAGCGACACGCTCAGCTTCAGCCTCTCGAGCAATTCGGGCGTTCTCAGCTTCTCTTGCAATTTCAGCTTGCCTTGCAATTTCAGCTTCACGCGCCTCTTGGGCAATTCGTTCAGCTTCAATGCGTTCAGCTTCGGCTCTAGCAGTATCAGCAACATGTTGAGCTATAGCCGCGCTAACACTTTCAGCGACCATTTTCTGAACAGCTGCGGGAGTGATGGTGGATGAGGTAGCTTTCTTCTTGACCATTTTTCTAAAATTTTCAAGAATAAATACCAAGATTAAGAAATTATCGATCGATGATAAAATTGATTTCATATTATACATTTCATAATAGTCCAGATTACCACTTTAAATTTATGATATGATTTGAATATGATTTTTCTCAACAAATCATAATATATATAAGGACATAAGGATTGGTTCGGCGTACATCACCGAGGAATAATAACATAACATTAGAATAATAGAAATACAACCATGGAATACATCATCCCAAATGTGATATTGTCTCCTTTGATCATGTACACACGCAATACCATCATCCCAAATGTGATATGTCTTGGTTGAGTCAAAGTGTGTTTAGACTAGTTTAGGCATTTTTATATTTGCTTAGGGTGGCCTAATGGGTGGTTTTTGTCTCCTTTGTTTACTCCCACACGACACACAAGATCTAAAGAGAAGGGTATATGATTTTTAGTTTGGTCATTTGTTCTTGTTTCTCATTCGGTTACAAAACAGAAACACAAAACCTAGATGTTGGCTAAGTTTTTATTAGGTGTTTATGGGCTTTGTTTTGATCTTGCTAGGCGAGGCCCAAAAGGAAAGAAATAAGAAAAAATGGTGTTGGGCTAGAGATACAATCCGGCAAAGGCCCAAATGAATAATATAGCGCGGGCTTGGCCCGGTTACGAGGCCCGTTTACGTGTCGGGTTCGAGTGGTGAAAAGTCCAATGAGTTCCGAGGCCCAATACGAATTTTATATATTTTTATTATAATTAAATTAGTAATTTTTACAAATTTTTACGTATTCAGTACGTATTTTATGGTTATCAGGATAGTGGGGAAATTTATTTAGATCACAACGGTATATTTATGAACGCTCGAGCTGCGTTGATCATGCATATGCCAATTGATATGCAAATGTGATGTTCAGAAAATTTCATGACTAAATAGATCGTGATTAATTCTTGATTAAAACGTTAAGTACATTGAAATTTTCCGGGAGCTTACAATTGGTGTTCCGACCGAGTCACAATTATCCATACCATGATTTTTCAAAATCTCAGTTGTATATTTCGCTTGATTAATAAAAATTCCACGTGGGGACTGATGTATTTGTAAACCAAGAAAAAACTTTAGTTCCCCCATCATGGACATTTCAAATTTGCTTTTCATGAGATTTTTAAAATGTTTTGAAAGTTTCGGATTAGTGGACCCAAAAATGATGTCGTCCACGTAAATCTGAACAATCAAAATGTCGTTTTTGCATTTTTGTGTAAACAAGGTCGGATCAATCGTTCCTTTGGTTAAATTGTTAAGGATAAGGAAAGAGGACAGTTCGTCATACCACGCTCGCGGAGCTTGCTTTAAACCATTTATTGCCTTTTTGAGTTTGTAGACGTAGTCTGGATGTTCCATGTCTAAGAAGCATTCTGGCTGACTCACGTACACTTCTTCTTTCAGAGTTCCATTCAAGAATGCGGTCTTAATGTCCATCTGATAAACCGTGATGTTTTTGTGAGCTGCATAGGCTAAGAAAATCCTGACTGCCTCAAGTCTAGCTACCGGCGCGAATGACTCTTCAAAGTCTATTCCTTCTTCCTGTATGTATCCTTTGGCCACAAGACGAGCTTTGTTGCGAATTACAGTCATCTCTTCATCCCTTTTGTTCTTCCATAACCATTTGAGATCAATGACGCGAATGTCAATTGGTCTTGGAACCATATCCCAAGAGTCATGTAGACGGTATTGGAGAAGTTCCTCTTGCATCGCTTCTATCCATGCGGGTTCTGCCATTGCCTCGCGAATGTTCTTTGGCTCTATATTGCTAATTGAGCAAAGGTAAATGCATAAGTCGCAATCGGTTGCAAGTTGGCGTCTCGTCTGAATTGGTCGTGAAGGTTCACCAATAGCTTGTTCAATTGGATGGTCTTTTGTCCACTTCAGAGTAGAAGGATACCTTAGATTACACGAGTGCGAGTTAGATGGTTCTCGTAAGCTAGAAGATGATTCAGCTGATTCCGTAGCAAACGGGTTTTCAAATAAGTCTTCATCTAACGTTGCATCGTTCTGGTTTTGAGTAGGTTCTTCTTGAAATGATATGTTTTGGTTTTGCTCATCAAGTACTGGTAAAACTGTTTGAAGAATTGGAGTTGCTTGAGTAGATGTAGAGGATGTTGATGGAGTTGGTGCATTGGTTTCGACCGTTGTAGATGCATCTTCTGTTGGTGGTGGTGGTAGATGATTTTGAGCGGGTGCAGCGGAATGATGGTTTGATGCATTTGTCGAAGTTCCACCATAGTATTCATCGAACATTAACTCAAAGAATTTCTCCCATTCTTGTTCATGAGGTGTGTTAGTAAAAGTTGATGAAGCTCTTTGATGTACAAATCCTGAACTGATGTGTCCAGAAGTCTGCGGGTTTAGTGCGGGTTCTAGAGCGAGTCTCTCAGAAGCCATTTGTGAAATTTCATCAAAATTCACGTTCAGTGTCTCCATGATCCTCCTAGTTCTTCTGTTATACACCCTGAATGCCCTCGAGCTATCTGAATATCCAATGAAGATTCCAATATCACCTTTAGCTTTCAGTTTCCCTAGATCATCTCTATCGTTTGTCGGATAGCACAGAGCGCCAAACACGTGAAAGTAAAAGATATCAGGTTTTCCGTTGTTCACTATTTCATATGGGGTTTTATTGAATCTTGGATGGATTAGGGATCGGTTCTGAGTGAAACAAGCAGTGGCAACAACATCAGCCCATAGAAATAACGGTGCACTAGAATAAATTAGCATTGTGCGAGCAGCTTCCACAAGAGTATGATTTCTTCTTTCAACTACCCCATTTTGCTGTGGAGTTCTAACAACTGATGTCTGATGAGTTATTCCAACATCTTCAAAATAAGCTCTTAACTCCTGATTTGTGAATTCTGTACCGTTTTCTGTTCTTACAACTCTTACAGGAGCTTGAAGAAGTACTTGAATACGTTTCAGGAAGGTGATGATGATGCCTGGTGCTTCGTCTTTTGATCTCAAAAACCTAACCCATGTATATCTTGAATAATCATCGACGATAACAAGAATATACTTTTTCCCGTTAATGCTTTCAACTCTCATTGGGCCACATAAGTCCATGTGCAACATATGCAACTTTGCTTCCGAACTAGGTACGGATTTGGGTTTATATGATGCTCTTTTGCTTTTTCCTTGTTCGCATGATGGACATAAGTGATCCTTGGTGTATTTGAACTTTGGAAGTCCATTGACGATGTTGTCTTTAGCCAGTTTGTTGATGGTGTCGAAATTGAGATGGGATAATCTTCTATGCCACAACCAGGACTTTGTTCCAGATGCTCGTGTCATAAGACAGATTGGTGATGAAGAGGCCATTTGGTTAATGTCGATAGCATACAAGTTTGTATCACGATTCCCATTTAAGAGATCAGTGTCATTCAAGTTTCTAACGAAGCAAGCATTTTTCCTAAAAGCAACCTCTAAATCTGCATCACAGAACTGCCCTACTGAAAACAAATTATGTCCCAACCCTTCGACATAGTAAACCCGAGTGATCAAATAATTTCCAAAAGGTAGATCTCCATAACCCATGATAGCTGCTACATGATCATTTCCGAAACGTACGGTTCCCATGAATTGCCAGACGAAATTGATCAGCAGCTTCAGATTCCCGGTCATGTGCTTGGAGCAACCCGAGTCGACGATCCAAAGACATATTTCGATAACCTGCCAATAACAGAAGAAGAAGATTTTGGAAACCGTTTTGATTTTGGTTCCTTTGGGTTAGAGGTAAAATCCTGATCACACTCATAGAAGTTATCTATTGGTAAGACAAGTTCATCACTCATTCTACCATTCTGGAGTGTGAAAGTTCTACCCGTGGGTTTCCAAATGTCATCCCTAAAGTAAACATTATGCTCCCTATCAGTAGTGTAAAGCCTAAGTCTCACAACTAGTCTTCCTATACATTTAGCATAAGTTCTTTTGGGAACATTCTTCTTAACAGGCTGAACAATCTCATTCTTAGAAACACAATCATCATGAACATTAGTTAAAGATTTATTGCAAGTTAAACAAAGAGATTCAACACATTCATTAGACTTAGCAAGTTTCATAGGTTCATTACATTCAGATGAAATGTCGTTCTTATTAGAAAGCGGTAAACTCCTAGGGTGTTCTTCTACTTTCTTCTCTTTATTCAAGCGACTACTCTTAGAGGCAAGCGAGACTCTATTGTTCCTTGTATTGCTCTTAGGCTTTAGTCTGCTGCTCCTAGAGGTGCTTCCTAGTCCTGTAGAAGGTAAGGCACACTCATTAGGATTCACAATTTTATCAAGAGAAGTGGTTTCGGCTTTCCTAGTCTCTTTGGAGTGCTTTTCTAAACTTATGTCGTTTGTTCCATATGTTTTAGATGTGGAGGCAGACGCATTAGTGGTACTCATCTTAAAAAGGCCAGGTGCTAAAACTTTTGGTTTCTCGATAACCGCTTTTCCTTTATCAATATTTTGTTTAGGCAAGGCAGGTGGAGTGACTAGTTTAGATAAATCATTTTTCTCATTGACTTTTGGAGGAGGTATAGAAACAGACATTTTTGGTTTTAAAATAAAGAACACATTCATTAATAATGAATAACAATAGTTACAAGATTTCTCAATACCAACTAGACTACATGATAACATCCTCAACTTTTTACGGGGATAATTTCGGTATATTATCCCCATTGAATGACAAATAAACTCTCATTGATCCAAGCTATGCTTGTGTTTCAATGAGAGGATGATCCTAACAACTAATACTATGTATTGTGTTTGTTTAGAATGCATACCTATCTATTACAATTTACAGACATTATATAGGAAAATACAAAGACATGTGATGATGTTGACATTGTGGTCCATCTTCATTATCCAGAAGACAAAGACTTGTATTGGTCCTTCATGTGCTCCATCTTTGTCATAGAATATTCTCTTGTGTCATAGAATATTCTCTTGGAAGTTCCACCCATATTTTCAGTCTGTATGTAGAGATAGGTCTTCAGGATCACTGAGACATTTGTCAAAATCTCAGTGTCACTGGTATTGTTTGTAGCTCGTATATTTTACTCACTGACACCGTATCAGTAGGTAAAGAGTAACAAACAACACTCACTGATTTCTTTTATCAGTGAGTCACTCACTATATTATTTAGTGAGTTAGGCTATTTTATTTTCAAATCTTGTTCAGGGTGATTGGGTCAATTTATTGGACCCAACAATCTCCCCCTATTGGAATATACAAATAACCTAAGGTGATTGGTAAAAGGTATAGGACTGAGGGTTCAGGTTGTTCAGTGACTGGGGTTCAGTGACCATGGGTTCACTTTGATGCTAAGAGGGACCTGGTTCATTTTAGATACATCAGTGTCCATTCTCTTTTGCAATCCCTTTTTTTTGACTTACATGATGACACATGTTTTTGACACTGATAAAGCAACCAAGGGACCTGGTTCAATTTGATACATCAGTGTCCACTGTCCACCTTCATACATTCAGTTACAATATGAGTTTCCCAGGTAAGTGATAAAAAATTGCATTTCATTTTAGGCTAAGCCTAAAGATATTACACTTACAGACGCCACCAGGGTCTCTGGTTACCAGGTCTTCAGGGTCTCATTTTTTCAGTGACTTGGTTTTAGTCACTACGAGCTCAGTGGCTCGGGTTTCAGGGACTTTGGTTTTTGAGCTTCATAAGTCACTTTGGTTTTAGGGACTGTTTCAGAAGCTTCTTCATGTTCACGGAGTTGGGCTTTACGGACTTGAACAAATTTCAGTCACTTTGGTTTCATGGACTGAATATTCAGGTACTTCCTCGGTTTCAGAGAGTTCATATACAGTGACTTAATAACTCAGGTTCAAAGACAGGTTTTAGAGACCTGAATGCATTCAGTGACTCAATTACTGAGTTCAAGGAGTCAGGTTCAATGAGTGAGGGATCAGGTCTTGGGTTCAGAGACCAGATTCAGAAACTAGAGTTCAGTGAGTAGGTTCAGGGGTTTAGTAACCTGGGTTCAGTACCCAACTTCAGTGAGAATGGTTAAGGGGATCAGTGTGTATAGCGACCTTGTTCAGCTTGGTTTTGTTACAAAACTGATTCGCCACACTACCATTGATACTTACAAGTATCTCAAAACCTAGAATACACTGAAACACATTTCATTCCCTGATGCATAACTCTACCTGATTCATTACTACTCCCTGATTCCTTCACTTCATGATTCTTTCATTCATATCACACCCTGAATCTTATCAGACCTAGTGAAGCTACTACTTCGATCTATTCAGGCTCAGCCTGATAAACACCTCAACACTCCCAGATGCCTGAACTGTACCCGTACTTATCTCAGCTTAGCTGCAGACTCCACAACACTCTCACAGTCAGGGACTTGTCTTCTTTTCAGGGCCACAATTCAGTTCAGGCTCAGCCCGAAAAACTCTAATTAGCCCGAAAACCAGATTCACATTTATCAACTTAGCCTCCTGCTTTAAGTTAAAACCCATTTCCATCTCTCAACTCAGTTTCAACCTTTCAGGGTCATATTTAGGCTTAGCCTAAAAACCCAATTCCCTGATCTTGATTACCCGTTCAGTCACAAAACATCCTCTGATTTCATTACCCACTGATGCACTATCTGATACTTTTTACAGGTTTTAAAACCCGTTCAGGCTAAGCCCGAGAATCAGATTACAACCCGTGCTAACACTGATACTCATATCAGACATAGTCAGCAACCAACATCATCATTCACCATTTTTTTTTAATCACAACACCTACTAACACAACCTGATAAGACAACATCATTTCCATTTAATCCTAAAATCCTCAGTCAACAAATCCAACTATAATCCCATATCATTCAAAAGAAATGAAACCCATATCACCATTACTTCCCTACTCCATTTGCAGTTGTGACAACATTACATCTGTGTTTTTCAGCTTTTTCTCACCGAGTCCTTGCCGAAATGAGTGGGGTTTGATGGTAATGATTTTGGATGTGGGTTTTTGTGTGAGATTGAGTTTGGATCTCGATAAGGGTTTTGATGATGGTTTTTTTTGTTTGGATCGAGAGTTGTGATATTTGATGAATCTGTGATGGATCGAGAGTTGTGATATTTGTGTGAGTTTCGTGGTGTGTGATGATTTTTTTTTTGTGGATAGATCGAGTACCATTTTTTTGTGAGAGGTGATTTTTGTGATATGAGATGTGGATCTCGTTTTTTTTGTTGTGTGTGATAAAGTTTTTGTGTGGTGAGGATGTGGGTAAGTTTAGATCCGGACATAAAATACAAAATACAGATCTGGGTTTTTGTGTGTATTGTGTGTGTTGGGATGTGTGCGGATAAGATATGAGTGGTGGGTAAGGGTACCTTTTTGACTGATTATTTCAATCAGTGAGTTATTTGGGTGGGTTTTTGCCATTTTGTCAAATATTCAGTGTCTTCTCCCCCTCAAAAATTGCTATGACAGTAGCAGTTTTTGACGGTTTACACCTAAATTTTTTTTGACAATGAAGAATGTTATCAGCAGTCTATGAACGGATCTGGATCATGAGAATAATCCACCCGCTCTGATACCACTTGTTGGTCCACATAATTGAGAAAATCTTGATAAAATAAAGAACACATTCATTAATAATGAATAACAATAGTTACAAGATTTCTCAATACCAACTAGACTACATGATAACATCCTCAACTTTTTACGGGGATAATTTTGGTATATTATCCCCATTGAATGACAAATAAACTCTCATTGATCCAAGCTATGCTTATGTTTCAATGAGAGGATGATCCTAACAACTAATACTATGTATTGTGTTTGTTTAGAATGCATACCTATCTATTACAATTTACAGACATTATATAGGAAAATACAAAGACATGTGATGATGTTGACATTGTGGTCCATCTTCATTATCCAGAAGACAAAGACTTGTATTGGTCCTTCATGTGCTCCATCTTTGTCATATAATATTCTTATGTGTCATAGAATATTCTCTTGGAAGTTCCACCCATATTTTCAGTCTGTATGTAGAGATAGGTCTTCAGGATCACTGAGACATTTGTCAAAATCTCAGTGTCACTGGTATTGTTTGTAGCTTGTATATTTTACTCACTGACACCGTATCAGTAGGTAAAGAGTAACAAACAACACTCACTGATTTCTTTTATCAGTGAGTCACTCACTATATTATTTAGTGAGTTAGGCTATTTTATTTTCAAATCTTGTTCAGGGTGATTGGGTCAATTTATTGGACCCAACAGTATCCACTGCCTTTCCTTTTTGACATTCCAGCTGAGCCCTCGAAAGATCATTTTTAGCTTTCATGTCATTGTAGGCACGCTCATACGACAGTTTGTCATACTTGCATTCCTCAGTTTTTCGATCAAGTTGTTTATATTATGAGACATTTTCTTTTTCAAGTTTCTCAAGTGCTTTTTCATATTTTGAAACAATATTAGAGGTCTCAGACTGGAGTCTTTCATGATCTTCAACAGAATATGTTTGTAAGATAATGGACATAATATCAGTAATCAGAACATCTTCGAAGAGAGAGTCATTTAAATTTTCCAAAAATTTGATGTGTTCGACACAGTCATTAGCTTGCTTTACCAGGGATTTATGGTCCTTGACAAAGTCAGCTGTTTCTTTCAAAAACGCTTGTTCAAAATGAATTACCCTTGAGTTGATGTTATTCAGCTGAGGGGCAATTTGAGTTTCAAAGTACTTTTTATTTTCATTATCAAAACTATTAAACCAGATGTTTGTTGTAATATTGGTTTTAGTTTTAACAGTGTCTTGAAGATCCGCAATTCTAGTTTTCACATTTTCTAAAATACTTCTCGCATCACTTGTGTTAAAAGGATTGTTTGAAGACATTTGTTCAATGTTCGAAAGAGAATTTGAGACAACAACTGGTTTTGAAACAGATTTTGAAACAGGTGTTGACTCTTTGTTTGAAACACTTGGTGTGATGGAAAACTTTGACTTTTCTTTTTGATTAACAAAAATAATTCCGTTAATTTTGTTCCATTTGTTATAATCAATAGGTTTGATTTCCGGATTAGTTTGTTTCATTTTTGATCTACTCTCCTCAGATAGTTCTAACGTTTCAAGAGAATCACGAACAATAATGGGTTCATGTAAAACATTTCCATTGTTTAACACATTCTGAGGTTTCTGAGCTTTCTTGAGGAATGAAGAAGGGTCGTTACCAAGTGCCATTCTATGATTAGTATGAAAACGCGGATTTACTTGATTGGAAAGCATCTTGTTTGTTTGAGCAGAATGACCCGTTTTAAGAAGCAAATTTTCCAAAGTTTGGATTTTTTCATTTTTATCAAGAATTTCATCAAGAAGAGAATCGTCTCGTTTTGAAAAATCAGTAATCAACTGCTTCTTTTCTTTTTCAAGATTAGAAAACATTTCTTTTTGTTTAGAAAGTTGGTCATTTAAATCAGAAATTTCCTTGTTTAAAGATTTAATTTTCAAGTTCAAATTCACATCAAGTGTGTTATACTTGACTTGCAATAGTTGTTCTTTAGAAACCAAATTTCGATAACCAATTTCTAATTCTGATTCTTTGTTTTTATGAAATTCAAAGGCTTTTGCATTCTCCTTGTAACTCTCAAGCTCAACGGTCAATTTAGCATTCGCGGCCTTAACTTCGCGATTGACCGTTCTAACTTTCTCGCTTTCAATGCCAAAGTTATTGATTAATGATTCAAAATAAGCACGTGTTTCCTCATCAGTCTCAGAATTTTGTGTCACACATTCTCCACTAGGATCCACATCTGGATTCTCAGAGTTAGTATTGCTACAACTCGGATTGTCCAGGTATGTATCATAAGTAGGTGCTGATGTCACAGAATGCTGTTAGTCATGAGTAAACACATCAAATATGACATTGTTATAGCATGGATCAGTGATTGGTACCTCAGATATTGCATTGGCGTCATAGACAGGAGGTGCGTCAGAATCAGTGTCGTACTTAGTCTCCTGAAGATTTGCCAGGAGATGCAGTTTGCATTTATTTCCTCGAGGTCTTCCAAATCATCCATAACAGCCATAAAGTCATGTTCCTCAGCACTCAATTGAAGTCATGCATTTTCTTTTTGTACCAACATGATAGCTTTCTGAAGATACGCAAGATCCTTCTTTTTCGGCTTAGTAGGACAGTTCCTTGCCATGTGACCCACTCCTTAACAGTTGTAACATGTAACCTGATTACCCTGATTCACATTTTCATAATTCCCAACGACTGGAGCTGCAGCATTCCCATTCTGATTACCCACTGCTCTATTCCCAACATTCTGCCCAATCTGATTTCCAACATTCTGACCCAACTAATTACCCTGATTCGGAACCGCCTGATTACCCATCTGAAATCCAGTAGCATATCCATGTGGGGTCGCAATAATTCCAACCATTTGTCTTTGATTACCCATGTTCACACCCGGCTGTGCAATTTTCCTGTTGCGAGTGTTTGATGAAATCCTTTGGTTGTTGTTAGTTGGTGTGGAATAGCGACTTCTGAATGCTTTACCCAAAAATGCAAATGCATGTAGCAAAGCTTGTTCTTGTTCCATTTCAAGATCATTGATTCCTTGTTCTTGGTAATGTTGTTGTTCTAGTGGATAGGTTTGTTGTTGAGGAATAACAGCTTGTTGTTGTGGAATGTATTGCTGCAAGTTGTTGTTAGTGGAAGATGATGAAGCTTGTTGTGGTGTATTCACTGGAGTTTGAGTCTTTGCAATGAGTGCCAATGGATCATGATTCTTTGCTAATCTTTCTTTCCTGACTTCATTCACTTCATTTTGGTTTTGTTTCAGAAAATCGTTTAGTTGATAAAAGTTCACTTGATGTAAGTCTTTTTTTTGGTTGACAATAGTGACATATCGTCCCCATTCTTCTAGTAGATTGTTTAGGAACTTGATGTTGCTCAAGATAGTTCTGGGTGTCAACTTGTTTCTTATCAGCTCATTCATTAAAGTGCAGAACCTTCCATAGTAGGATTCAATGGATTCTCCTGGAGTAGATGTAAACTTCTCCCATGCATTTAGCAGCTTGTTCTCCGTATCTTGTTGACCAATTTCTGTTCCATGACAAAGCCGTCTAACAGGTTCCCACATATCGAAAGCAGTTTCACAACTGTCTACAGTAGCAAAGATGTGTCTTGGTAAACCCAGTTGGACAATATGAATTGCCATGTCATCTGCTTCGACTTGCTTCTGATCCTCTTCAGAGTATTCCGATTCTTTTTGAAGACGAAAAAATGGTGGGACGGGAGGTATTGCATCAGCATTTCCAGGGTCTTGGACTTGTCGCGGTATGAAGGGTCCATTCGTAATGGATTGAATCATCAATTTTCCATTAGGGTTGGTCTTAATGTAACGAAGCATACTACTTGTCCATTGAAGATAACCACCTTTTTCCAACATAGGAGGACGGTTTTCGGCACCGGCTGCATGAATGTCTTATTGAGTTGCCATTGATGAAGGTATGTTATGATAAATTTGATGTAGGATCGATTCAACGATAAAGGAGTTGTGTTTGATGAAGATTAAGCTCGGTTGTTGTAGTGAAAATTGGGTCTAAAAACTTAAAAACCTTAATAACTTCTTTTCGGAGCGTTTTTAGGACTTGAAAGCCGAATAAACTTTAGTTAATTCGGCGGTCTATTCTCCTCGTTCTCACGGTCGTTTTGATGGTTAGATCGCTGAAAACGGAGTTACGGTTCAAAAGTTATAGCCGATTGAAGTTTTTGCTCAAAATCTTACTCGTAAACCTGTTATTAAGCGTAGAAATTGGTGCTTATGCGTAGGATTCTTATGCGTAGAAAGCTTAGGTGTAGGATTCCTTATGCGTAAACAGTATCTTACGCGTAACCTTTAGGCTTAAGCGTAAACAAAAATACTTAGTCGTAAAAACCTTACGCGTAAGTGTTAGCTTATGCGTAGAGTGTTACTCGTAAGCGTTTATGCTTATGCGTAAACTTAGGTTTAAAACCAAAAATCCTTTACACTCTCACAGTATAAAAGATATCCACAAGTCGAAGTGTTCCACACACTTATCCAAGTGAGGGAAGCACTGAGTAACCGTTGAAGCTCGAAGAATCTGCACCAAAATCTTATGCGTAAAATTCAAATCTTACGCGTAAAACCTTACGCGTAGAAAACTAGGGTTTTGACTTTGCTTACGCGTAAAAAGAGGGTTTTGACCAAATGATACTTACGCGTAAAAACTGCCCAGTTTTGCAAAAACACGAATTTTTCACCAAAAACACGTTTCCAAACGATTTCTTTTGCACAAACTTCTTTCAAAACACTTAAAGATCAATAAAGTCTACAACTTTAAGCTTAAAAACACGTAAACATCAAAACTTTATGCAAAAAAAGCCCACGTTTATAGGGAAAAACACAACTTTTCTTGTAAAGCTTTAACAAAAACGAACACACAAACTCCTAAACCATTGTTAGGCGATTGATACCAATTGTAGGACCTAGTTTTACTACCAACTTTGCGCGTAACAACCTTCAACACAAGTTACACACGTAAACCAAACACAAACTATACGCGTATATCACGCTACATGAACATACTCTTATGCGTATAAGAAGATGAAATAAAGAAGATGAAAGATGGTGACTTGATGTTCTACAAACCGTGTATGTGAAGAAAGATGAAAACAAGAGAGATGTATATTCCAAAGAAAACACACACACACTTTCAAGCACACCCCTCAAATGAGACTTTGAGGGGTATTTATAGTACAAGGTAAAATGCCCTAATGGGCTTTCCATGGGCCTCGTGGATATGGGTTGGACATGGATTGGATGACAACTTATACAAGGCTAGCTTAACATAACTTCTAGCCATTTAGCTTAGTCCAATCCATGAGCCCGTTGACTATTCTAATACGATATCTAACACACGTTACAAAGTTCCTAAACGTGAATGACCATCACTTCTAATAAAAACTATTAAGGCTAACATCCCTCATCTTATGTGATCCGCATAATTGTTTTTTGAACAACGACATTTCATTAAAAAGAAAACTAGCAAGAAGCTAACTATTACATAGGAGATTTTAACCAATCAGTCCAACTATAAAGAATGCAACCTCTAGACTTAAGCCAAGAAAAAGAGTACAGACGAATATTATCAAAGATGTCACATTTCCTCATAGAGAGTTAAAAGTGACAATATTACGAAACCGCCAAATCCACCATAAAGAAGTGATGATGATGACATACATACAGTGAATCTTCTCTTTAGAGACGTGCCAAGATCTCAACTAATCTCTCCAATGGGTGTGAGATATGAATAAAGGCATGGAGGCATCACACCAAGAACAAACGAGCCTCCAAATATCTTTGGCAATGTCACACTCAAAAAAGATATGAAGGTTAGACTCTGAATTACCATTACATAAAGGGCAAGAGATCTCTGGGATTTTGATACCTCGGGAAGAAAGATTGAGACGATGTGGAAGCCTGTCAAGCAATAGACGCCACATGAATATATCCACTTTGCGAGGAAGAAACTTATCACATGTAGTAGGAGGATCCAAAGAGGTCAAAGGTGAGCGTCAATATGCCTACGAGTCACTCCTACCGAGAAAACGCCATCATGAGTGATAGACCAAACACAAGTGTCCGAATCAGAGAGACTATCAACTTGGATAATTTTGTTTTATATGTCTCTAAGATAAGCTTCGTTACGAACATCCAAATCTGATCTAGACCAATTTCAACACCGTTGGCCATTTGAAATATGATCTACAACCAAAAAATCCTTATCTTGCTCAAACCGAAAAAGTCTATTGAATCGGAGATATAACGGGGATTTACTAAGCCACGTATCTTTCCAAAATCGAATAAGAGTACCACAACCCACCTCGAAGCGTAACGAGTCATCAGGAAGAATGACAATCAAATGTAAATAATTTGAAGTCCCCACAATTTTGCCCTAAATACTGGTTGTTTTACACCCCTGATGGTCGAAACCACCCTCCTGCTCATGCAAGGCCTTAATAGCTTTCACCCATAGAAGATTCAGATTAGAGAAAAATCTCCAATGACACTTTTAAAGAAGGGCTTAATTAAACGACTTTAAACTGCCTATATCCAAGCCGCCTTTATCGAACGAGGATAAGACATTAGACCATTTAACCAGGAAAGTTTTTTTAATCTTGGGATCCCCCCAGAAGAACATAGCACGAATTCTTTCCAAAGCCTTTGAAACAGATTCGAGAACTTTGAAGATTGAAAGGTAATAAATTCCGAGACTTCCAAGGACTACCTTAATTAACGTGATACGGTCCCCGATAGAAAGAAGATTTGCTGGATGAGAGCCTCGAAAGAACTCGGTTGAGTTAGAGCTTCCAATTTCATGTAATATTCATATTAGAACCAATTGGTAACCCAAGATATACAAATGGAAAGGAACCTGAGGAACACCTCGTATTATTGGCCATAAAAGAAACTTCTTCTACTGAAGCTCCAATACCAAAAACATTTGATTTATGGATATTAATTTTAAGGCCTAAAGCTAGGTAAAAAACCTGCAAAATACGAATAATGTTGTCCATGTCATGGGAGCTCTACTTAGTCATAATCACAACGTCATCAACATAGAATAAGTGAGACAATGTAATGGTAGGAGAACCGAACTTAACACCATGTAACAAACCAGATTGGACCACGTCTGAAAGAGCCACGTGAAGACCTTCCATAACAAGGATAAACTATAAAGGTGGGCCTTGCCTCAAACCATAACTCGGTTGTCGGGCTGCCATTGACCAAAATGGAGGTTCTGGACTGTTGGGTTCAGTGAATACTCAAACCCCTTAATTCTAGGATTTGAATAGAAAATACCCTAAGTGTTTAGAACCTTAAACACTAACAAGTCACTGAGCGCATAGCCCCTCAGTGAGCTATCTTCAGGATACTCAGTAAGAGACAAAGAAGAAGTCTCTCCACTCAGTAAGGCGGAACTTAAGGGGTGAAGACTGAGTCAAGAAGAAGATAGTGGATTCAGTGAATAATGACAATAACTCACTGAATCCCAAAACTCCTCACCAACTATTATCACTGAAGACAAGACTAAAGTTAAAGATTGAAGGCTAAAAAGACTGAAGAATGAGCGGGACAAGGCGGGATAAGTTTGAACATATAAGAAGAATTCCTTATCAACCCAAAGTCAAACTTTCCCTGAATCACTAACTACCAGGGTCAGTGTCATCACTGACAAGAAGAAAGTAGCCTTGTCATTTACTCTAAATAGTCATTGTAAACAGAGACAAAATACATCAGTATTTTGTCTTCTGTAACCTGTCAGTTTGTCCTCTAGGATAGAGTTAAAAACTATACTTGTATAAATAGCCATAAGGGTTGGAGTGAAAGATTTTAAGCTTGTGCATTAATTGTGAAATACACACACAAGCAATCTTTCACTCCTCCAAATACAACTATGTCCCTCAGATAGCTCAGTGGTACCTGAGTAGTTGTGCTTAGACTTAGCCTAAGCTTAGTGAGGAGGTACACTATACTTGTAATTCAATCCCTAGTGTTGTTCTACAAGCACTTGGGTAATATATTATTTTTGATTCATTATTAATAAAGGATATAAACGATGAAAAATCACAGTGTGTTTAAGTTTTCTTATCTTGTTTAATTGTGATTTTTCATACACTTTACTTTAGTCATGTGTCACTCTTAGTGTAAAATTTTTCTTTTTACTAATTTTGAAACGGGAACAACAAGTGGTATCAGAGCAGGCTGATTTATAAAACCCTTTTTTTTCAAGCCTCTCAAAAAAGTTTTTAAAATCAGGATCTAAACATGGCTGAAAGTGATGTGCCCCAACTTGTCGACAAAAAGGGTGGAGCCTATGTTGCTGTTGCCCTCGACTCGAAGTTGGTAAATTTAACAAACGGAAAAAGCGAATGTTTTGCTATTTGAATGGGATGGAACCTTACTACATTAAGTGTATTAATGAAGGTCCATTTATCCCAAAGACTGTTGAAGATTTACCTAAACCTGAAGCTCAGTGGACTCAGGACGAGACGAGAGTGGTCAACCAGGACCAAAGGCTCAAAAGCATCATCATATCTTATCTTCCTGATGATGTTATGGAGTCTGTCATAGGCTGTAGTACAACTAAAAAAACCTGGAATGACCTGGTCCATAGCTATGAAGGTCCCTCAGATACCAAGGAAAACAGGATTATGGACCTGAAACTTGAGTACAATACCTTCAGGGCTAAAGACTCAGAAACTCTCTCTCAAACTTACACCCGGTATAAAACTTTGTTAAATGAATTGTCTAATGATGGTGTCAAGTTGTCCAAACATGAAATCAATGTTGGTTTTGTTAACAGCCTCCCTGAGAAGTGGTTGAATTTTTTTTAGGGACTCAGAAATGCAAATCATATTCAGAATCTTGAACTTCCTAAAATTTATGGGAAATTTGTCTATGAGGAAAACCTCATCAACAAACGATACCCTGACTTGAAAAAGTCTCAGGAAGTCAAGAAGTCCCTGACAACCACTTCAACTCCAATTTCTACTGCCTTTTATTCAAACAGTGTGGTTCAGGATTTTCAGGAAAATTCAGAAGATAAGCTTGATGAGAGAACAAGCGAGGAGTACCTGAATGACTTGAACATCGAGTTTCAGGAAAGGGCACTCCTTGCTAACTCTAAGTGGTTTATAAGAAGAAACAAAAGTTTTTCTAATGCTAAAGCTAATGAGGACACTGAGTGTTTTAAGTGTCACAAAAAGGGTTATTTTGCTAAAGACTGCTTTTTCAAAAACTATCTCTGAGCCCTCTTACAAACCCTCAGGGTCAAACCAGTCCTTAGGTTTTAGAAAATTTCAACCAAAAGTCTATCAGTCTCATCAAAATTTCGAAATCAAGTCTGACCAAAACAAAGTTGTTGATTTTGAAGCTAAGTATAGGAAAGCCAAGGTTAAACTAGCACTTCTTGAGGCCACTCCCTCAGAAACAACAAACAATGTTAAATCTGTGCAGGGTAAAAACAAGGGCCTGGTAGCTGAAATCTTCGACTAGGATGAAAAGCCAGTCTCCTCCGACGATGAAATGGTGCAAGCCAGTGCAGTGATGGCTCTCTCATAAGAGGACAAGCTAGCTGTTGGGAAGAATCATGTTAGGAATTGTGAATGGGTGAACATCACAATGAGGAAGGTAAACATTTTACTTTCTATGGATGATGATTCTGATTGGCAGTCTTTCATGAACTATATTAATGTTGACCTTAATTTCGTAGAAGAGCAGCGATTAAATCTTTTTTCTAAATACGACAAGTTAAGTTTTGAATTAAACAAGTGTAGAGATGAACTGCTTATTTTAAAATAAGCCAAGCTTGAGGCTATCACGCTACAAATTCAAATCTCTGAATTAGTTAAAAGAAATCAAGCTCTTTAGGAAGAACTTAAAAAGGAAAAAGATATCATTGAAAGATGGACTGCTAAGAATCCTAGAGTCTTTGACATTGTTCAAGCACCCAGTAGAAAAAATAGAATCATAGTGAAAATCATCTCACTGATTCTCTCAGTGAAGACCAAAGTCCAAAACCATTTGTGTCTGCTGGCATGCTCTCTAAAAAGGAGTTAATGCCTAAGTCTAGTAACTGGGTTGAAAGGGTAAACCCTAAGAGTAAGCTCCCAAAATTCGATTTTGGAAGGATACTTGAGCCTGAAAGTCAGGCTCTCAAGTGCATGCTGGGACTCCCTGATGTACCCAGTAGTACTGAACACATCATTGAGTCTGAAGCTGAATCTCAAGCACCTCTTCCACCTCTGAAACCTCTTCAGGGTGCTGCACCTAGCTCTGAGCTTACTCCTCTTCAGTTCAACCCTCACTCACCAAAAGAAAGGTCAGGTCTTGGTAGAACCATTTTGAAAAGATCAACAAAACCAACCAAAGAAGAATCAATCCCCACTGAGACTTCCACATATTTAGTTCCTACTGAAGAAGACCAAATCCAACAATTGACTAAACTTGTGAGGAAGTTGACTGATAAGATGAACTCTATTGAGAAAGCTCCCGGTTCTATAATCAAGGAACCTAAGTCAGCCTCCTCTAGTTCCTCAAAGTCAAAGTCAAACACCAAACCCAAACAGAAGTGTGATATGTGTCATTATACCAGCCATACCACTGATAATTACTACAGAATCCTTTTTTGCATGATCTGCAAAAAGGAAGATCACAAAACTTTTGACCACTTACAGTATGTAAGTTCATTCAGTGAAGCAAGTCATACCAATTTTGGTCATCAGTATGCTTCATCTTCAAATCAGGCCTAAAGCAAAACCCTTTCCTCGTTGCCCACACTGTGGCTTTAATGATCGTCATCATGATGACTGCCTCATGAACACTTGCTGTGAAATATGTGGAAATCCAGCTCATGAGACATCTCAGCATGATTGAGTCATCCAAGCAAGGAGAAGTTCAAAACAACCCCGCATCACTGAGTCTTCCTCATTCAGAAAATACAAAACCTGTGGTAGCACACTGCACTCAACCACTGACCATGAATCAATTCCTAAGTTTAAGCAGACCATCAGACCCAAGCCCACTAGTAAGTGGGTCAGCAAGAGAAACTAATTCAATTTACTATTTTTGCAGAGACACGCCAGGGAGCCTATTTGGCATCTAGATAGTAGATGTTCAAGGAGCATGACTGGTGTGAAGGAGTATCTGCACAAGTATGAAAAGGAAACAGGACACAAGGTAGTATTTGGTGATAAATCATCATGTCCCACTGAAGGTTATGGTTCAGTAAACTGTAATGGAATAGTTTTCTCTAGATTAGCTTATGTCAATGGTCTGAAGTACAATCTCATCAGTGTCAATCAGTTGTGTGATGCAAAATACATAGTGCAGTTCAATGATAAAAAAGGTACTATTTTCAATGCCAACAAAGAATTTGTTCTCATAGCTCCTAAATGAGATGATGTATATGTTCTTGACATGTCAATTCTCTCTCAGAATGGAACATGTCTTTTTGCCAAAGCCACTGAAACTATCAACTAGCTATGGCACAAGAGACTTTCTCACCAAAACTTCAAAAATATGAACAACTTGGCAAAACAAAACAAAGTCCTTGGTTTACCATCACTACTTTTTGCAAAAGACAAACCATGCTCAGCCCGTGAAAAAGGCAAACATCACAGAGCATCATTCAAAACAAAACCAAATTTCTCCATCAAAAGCTGCCTTCACCTCCTGCATATGGATCTCTTTAGACCTGTCAGTCCTAGATCAATCCAGCATGAGAAGTATACACTGGTCATTGTTGATGAGTTCTCAAGATACACTTGGGTATACTTTCTTTCAAAAAAGAGTCAGGCAGCTGATACCATAATGTCATTCATCAGGAAGATTGAAAACTAGAATGACATTACTGTTAAACAAATCAGAACCGACAATGGTACTGAATTCAAAAATCAAGAGCTTGAGAGTTTCTGTGATGAAAAGGGAATTTCCTAAAAAATTTCATCTCCATACACCCCTGAACAAAATAGGGTAGCTGAAAGGAAAAACAGAACTCTCATTGAGGCTGCTAGAACCACGCTAAATGGCTCAGCACTCTCAAAGCACTTCTGGACTGAAGCTGTCAAAACAGCCTGTTACACTCAAAACATGTCAATCATTGTCAAAAGGCATAACAAAACCCCGTATGAGATCTTCAAAGGAAGACTTCCTGATATCAGCTACTTTCATGTGTTTGTGTGCCCTGTGTTCATTCACAATCACAAGGATCACTTAGGAAAATTTGATGCAAAAGCTAATGATGGATATTTCTTAGGTTACTCACTGATCTCTAAAGCCTTCAGGGTGTTTAACACCAGAAGACAACAAGTTGAGAAAACCTTTCATGTCACCTTTGATGAAAGTTCTGAAAGCATCAGGTTTACCAATACCTCAGTGGAGGAAATAGGAATTGATGGCTCATCAAGATACCCTCCTGATGAGTTCAATACTGAAACCAATTCCTCATATCAAGCAGATGCTGATATCTCATATTATGTCTTGCCTCACAACCTCCCTCAACCAACAATCAGTGAATTCATTGATACTCAATCAGTCCCTACTGGGATAGGTAATACTGAACCTAATATTCAGGAACCTCAACCTGAACAACAAACCACCTCATCAAATGATCATGTATCTGTTGCACCAGCCGCTGACCCCATTCCTGAGTTCCTAGTGACCTCACCAAGCTCAGATCCTAGACCATAAAGTAAGTGGACTAGATCTCAAGATATTGAGCTTGTGAACATCATTGGTGAACCCACTGAAGGCATGCTCACAAGAAGCATGGCTGCTAAGTTATCAGCAGCTTCTGCCAATGAATGTATATATGCTAATTTTCTCTCAGAAATAGAACCCAAAAGTGTCACTGAAGCTTTGAAACATCCTAGCTGGGTTCATGCTATGCAAGAAGAACTTCAACAGTTTGATAGAAACAAGTTCATGACCTTGGTCAAATGTCCTCAGGATGTCATTGTCATAGGAATGAAGTGGGTTTTCAGAAACAAGACTGATGAAAACGGCACTGTCATTAAAAACAAAGCCAGAATTGTAGCCAAAGGTTACAGTCAACAATAAGGCATTGACTATGATGAGACATTTTCTCCTGTTGCAAGAATGGAAGCCATCAGGATCTTTCTTGCATATGCAACATACATGAACTTCAAAGTTTACCAAATGGATGTGAAAAGTGCCTTCCTGAATGGTGAACTCAAAGAGGATGTTTATGTTCAGCAACCCCCAGGCTTTGAGAGTAGTGAATATCCTGACTATATCTGCAAGCTTGATAAAGCCATATATGGACTGAAACAAGCTCCCAGAGCATGGTATGAAACTCTCTCAGCCTTCTTGATCCAAAACAAGTTTGTCAAAGGAAAGATAGACAACACTCTGTTTATCTATAGGACTAAACAAGATGTGATACTAGGTTAAGTGTATGTTGATGACATCATCTTTGGCTCAACAAATTATACTCTTTGCAAACAGTTTGAAAAACTGATGACAAAGAAATTTAAAATGAGCATGATGGGGGAACTGACATACTTCCTTGGACTACAAATCAAGCAAACTGATAAAGGAATCACCATCAGTCAAGAGAAATACACCAGGAATCTCTTGAAGAAATATGAGATCTCTGATTGTGCCTCAGCGAAGACTCCAATGGTTCCTCCAAATAACCTTGGACCTGATCTCACTGGCAAATCAATCAATCAAACTCATTTTTGGGGGATTGTAAGATCACTGATGTATCTAATTGCTTCCAGACCAGACATACAATTTTCAGTATGTCTGATTGCAGGATATCAGTCTAATCCTAAGGAATCCCATCTCACTGCAGCCAAAAGGATTCTCAAATACCTGAAGGGAACTCCAAGCCTTGGACTTTACTATGCTAATTGTTCAGGGTTTGATCTCAAAGGTAATTCTGACTCTGACTATGCTGGCTGTAACATGGATAGAAAAAGTACCTCAGGGTCCTGTCAATTTCTTAGAAGAAAACTGGTTTATTGGAGTACTAAGAAGCAGCAATCAGTGGCTATGTCTTCGGCTGAAGCTGAATATGTGGCAGCTGCAGGGTGTTGTGCCAATGTGCTATGGATGAAAAGTCAACTCAGTGACTATGACATCCATTACAAGATGGTACCCATCTTCTGTGATAACACCAGTGTTATTGTAATTTCCAACAACCCTCTCCTTCACCAAAGAACCAAACACATTGATATCAGATATCATTTTATCAGGGACCATATCATGAAAGGAGACATAGAACTCTATTTCATCCCTACTGAATATCAGCTTGCTGATATCTTCACCAAACCATTGGATGAACCAACCTTCAGGAGACTAGAAGCTGAATTGGGAATGATTGATATTGAAAGTCAGCAACCTGATAACCAATCCTGATCTCAGCAAGTCCTCTCTGAAATGATCCCTGATCCCTGAATTAACCCCATTCAGGGTCCCTGACATTAGATAAAGAGCAATGAATGAGTAACTAGATGCACCAAGTATTTCAATTACTTAATGTCCTAGGTTGGTAAACATACCAATTTAATATAGGAATAAATGTCTCTACACCCTTCTGTCATTAATGTAATAGGTCCCCTTCAACCTTACCTCATCCCACTTGGCATTAAATGCCCTCTCTCACAAGAAATATCCTTAGAATATTTCAAACCTGCAAATGCACTTTTACTGTGCACTGCAACTGTTTCCTTGAAAACCGTGAGAAACTGCGAGTACTAGAGTGGATGCATTAAATAAGGTAAATGAAACGTTTTCAAAAACCGACTTTACAAATCCTCACATGTGCAACCCTTCACCACTCTATAAATACCCCTCTCACAATCTCATAAACACACACACAAATTGATTTTTGTAATTAAACTCTGTCAAAATATTTTTCAAAACCAAGAAACAATTGTGTGTTCTTACCTCAAAAACCAGTTTAACCAAAAAACTTTTTCTGCAAACAATATCCAAAAAAATTTCACCATAAACTTTTAAAGAAATTAACTTCTTTGAGTGTTCTTGTCAAAACAATTATCAAAACCCTAAAATCCTTTTTTTTTAATGGAAATTGCAAGAACACAATCTCTTCAGTTTGCACATCAGTGGGTAGGAGGTCTTGAAAATGTTGAATTTAAAACAAAGAATGTTATAGGCAATTTTGAATACCCACATCATGTCCCAGCCTATAAGGGAATCATGAATTTTTTGCTCAACTGTCCACTAAAACATGCCTTTGTTCAGCCCCCTTCTATACTGTACCATAACTTCCTCAGGGAGTTTTGGGTAACCGCAGTGGCCTATGACCCGACACCCTCAACTGATGAGACTGACCTTAGACCCCTCACGGAGTTTCTCATCAGATTCTCAATTTTAAATGGGGAACAAACAGTCACCCTGGACTATAAAACTTTTTGCACATCTACAGGGCTTGACTATAATCCAGGAAATTATGTTGCTCACCCTGACCCAGCCACTGTTAAGGCTAAGTTGGGTAAAATTGCTTTAGATCCAAAATTTTTGGACAAAACCACAGTCACCAAGAACTCCTTTCCCGTGGCTTGGAAGATCCTGTTCACTTTTGTGATTCAGGTTCTCGGCGGGAACCATTCATCCACTGAACAGATTAATTCTATTCAGTTGATGATGGCCTACAGCTTGATGACGGGTACTAATGTCGACATAGGGGAGATCATTTACAGTGATCTCGTAGCCAAGCTACAGAGCAAAACTAGGGTGAAATACGTTTCGTACCCTAGGTTTGTCTCTTGTGCTTTACAAGTGTTACTGGGTTACAACTATACTCAGGACTATAAACATGGTGCTTTACTAGCCACCCTGAGTCCATCTAATTTTTAAAAGGACCCATCCTTAGTCATTAAAATCGAATTGACGGCCCATATGGTTGCTGTAAACAACCAGAGGGACTCAGTGTCTCCAAACCCTGCTCCCAAAAAGAGAAAGGGGAAGTCTCATACTTGGACTAAAACCAAACCCAAGTCTCAGGGCCCTGAGGCTTCTGGAGCACAACCTAAAAGGCATAAAAAGCCCCAGACTGATAAGACACCCAAAGGCGACCAAGCAAAAACCACCCTGGTGACAGCGAAAGACACTGATACATCACAATCAGTGACCTTGGTCCCACAGACTACTCCCCAATATCTAGAGGGAAACATACAACCCGCTGGTAGGGGAGCGCCTTCCACAAAGCCTGATGAGGACACTCGTAAAATGCAGCTTTTGTCCGAGGGCACAACCATTGATCCCAAAGACTCAGGAGGAAACAAACAACCAACTGATAGGGATCTTACTGCCACTGCTTCTAAGGATGGCACTGGGAAAATCCCACCAGTGCTTGAAGGAGCACCGAGGGACAAAGACTCGGAGGGAAAGAAACAACCCGCTGATATAGAACTCACAACCAATCCTGACTCTGGAGAAGACATTGGGAAAACCCCATCAGTGTCTGAGGGGTCATTGGAGGACAAAGACTCAGGGGGACAAAAACCACCCACTGATACGGAACCCATCACCCCCACTGGTCTTCTCACCGTTGCTGAAGTGAATGAGATACTATTTTCTGAGGAAGAGATTGATGCTGACAGTGAGGAAGAGATATTTTCTGCTGGTGAAGAAATGGACGATGATGTTCAACAACAATAACAAGAGCATCAGCCTGATCCAAAAGAGCCTGAGGAGTCACCCTTTCAGGCTGATAATGACTCCTCTTACTCTTCAGACTCTTCCACCTCTTCATGCCCTGAGGAGCTGAATGACAACATTCTTCCCTTAACTGAAAGGCAGCTGGTAATGTGGTTAAAAAGGGCTACCAGGAAGCTATATTATTCAGTGACTGATGATCTATGGGATAAACATGTTGAAGCTGCTGCCAGCTATGCTGATCTAAAAGCTGAAGTGATGGCCACTAATGAAAATAATGATGAGCACAGGGATTTCATGTATGATCATCTTGACAAGCTGGATGACAACCTGAAGAAGTTTCTCCAAACCTTTCAGGAAGCTCATACTAAGCTTGATGAAATCAAGGAATCAGTCAAGGAGGATCCTGCACTGAACACTAAGGTTCTTGAGGCCATGGAATCTTATATGAGGAACTCTTCCAGTCTCACTGAACTCATCTCCATGCTTAACAATGCAAATTTTCAGGGTCTTACCTCCTTAATACAGGCTATTCAGTCCACTATGGGCTCACTGGATACAAAGGTTGCTGATCTGGCCAAATCCTCTTTTTCTATGGCCTGGAATCTCGGGCGTAGAATGACTACGCTGGAATTATCTCAGGCCAATCTTGAAGCAAAGGTCACCACCCTTCAACAGGATACTTCAGACATCAAGTCCATGGTGTCGGAGATTTATTAGGCCCTCAAAAGTCAAGCTACTCCTTCTCCCTCAATGTCTCAACCAACTCTTGCTCTCAGTGACGCGCTAGCAACAGTTGAGGGGGAAAGAGCTGCTGAAGAGACTCTCTCTCACACTGAGGGGGGTCCCACTCAACCTGTATCCGCAGTACCCATCTCTTCCATCCCACCATCAAGAACAGCAATCACAACAATAGTCTTAGCAACAACAGCAACAACACCACCAGCAGTAACAACAACACCCCTAGTTATGTCAACATCTACATCATCAGTTCAGGAAAAAGGCAAAGCCATCATGACCACCCCTGAGCCTGTCAAAATTCTTTATAAAATACAAGGCAAGAAGTATCGGCTCACTGCTGAACAGCTCACTGCCTATCTTGAGAAGGAAGACAAACTCAAGAAACAAGTTGAAGAGGAGAAAAGAAGCAAGGATGCATTGGTTAAAGTGGTCCATGAAGAAGCTAAAAAGTTGGGGATCGATCCTAAGACACTGGAAAAAGATCAAGTCGGTCTAAAGTTCAAGGCAGCTCAGGATGCTGAAATGACTGCCTTAAGAAAGAGAATGGACGAAAAGAACCAGAAGGTTGCTGCAATTAGACAAGCAAGGATCGATCACTATAACTAGACCATGACCAGCAGGAGAAACCCTGAGAGAATAACTTAGGTCTACATCATCCCCAGATCCAAACCACTGGCAATGAATGTCTACATGGGGGATGACAAAAGGGACTTTGAGGTTCATGATCCTTTGAAATTCACTGACTTCGGGATCACTGAACTTGATGAACTTGGTCCCATCATTGAAAAGAAGAAAATCAGGTGGTCAAGGATTTGATGAAGTCTCTCAGCAAACGATATGAAAGACTAAGGGATGCACCAGCTCAACTTGGAATTCAACCAGCTCTCCCTGAGGCTCAAGGATCTCAACCTCAATCATCCCAAGGAAAAAGGAAGAGAGTTGAATCAGAGCCTGAAGCTAAGGTGCCTGGTTTTGATTGCAATAGGGAGCTGCCTGAAGGGGTAAAGTTTGTGAACTACATGGTTATAGAAGAACCTGAAAGAGGTCTCTTCTTCATTGATGTCTACGGAAACCTAGCATTTCAAAGATGGAGTGATATTGATCAGGCTGGAGTGGCTACAATGGTAAGTTATTTAACAGTGGCATCTCAAATCAAATCTCCTGAAAACATCGGGTTCTGCACAGACCTGAATGCCAAGAGAAGAGACCACCCTGACAAAGAAACCCTCCTCTCTAAAAAGCCAGAGCTAGAAGCACTGGGTATCCATCTTGTATGACATCATTGAAGCATTTATCATTTCATCTTTTTTACTAGTGATAGGAACTTGTAATCTTATGAATAAACAATGTATGTTTTGTAAAAAATTCAGTGTTCCTTATTATGTTCATTAGTACATTCAGTGTAAGAAGAAGTCATTTGCTCACTTACACTGATCAAACACTTAGGCTATTTGTATATCCAAATAAGGGGAGACTGTTGGGTTCAGTGAATACTCAAACCCCTTAATTCTAGGATCTGAATAGAAAATACCCTAAGTGTTTAGAACCTTAAACACTAGCAAGTCACTGAGCGCATAGCCCCTCAGTGAGCTATCTTCATGATACTCAGTAAGAGACAAAGAAGAAGTCTCTCCACTCAGTAAGGCGGAACTTAAGGGGTGAAGACTTAGTCAAGAAGAAGATAGTGGATTCAGTAAGTAATGACAATAACTCACTGAATCCCAAAACTCTTCACCAACTATTATCACTGAAGACAAGACTGAAGATAAATACTGAAGGCTAAGAAGACTGAAGAATGAGCGAGACAAGGCGGGATAAGTTTGAACAGATAAGACGAAGTCCTTATCAACCCAAAGTCAAACTTTCCCTGAATTGCTAACTACCAGGGTCAGTGTTATCACTGACAAGAAGAAAGCAGCCTTTTCATTTACTCTAAATAGCCATTGTAAACAGAGACAAAATACATCAGTATTTTGTCTTCTGTAACCTGTCAGTTTGTCCTCTAGGATAGAGTTAAAAACTATACTTGTATAAATAGCCATAAGGATTGGAGTGAAAGATTTTAAGCTTGTGCATTAATTGTGAAATACACACACAAGCAATCTTTCACTCCTCCAAATACAGCTATGTCCCTGAGATAGCTCAGTGGTACCTGAGTAGTTGTGCTTAGACTTAGCCTAAGCTTAGTGAGGAGTTACACCATACTTGTCATTCAATCCCAAGTGCTGTTCCGCAAGCACTTGGGTAATATATTCTTTTTGATTCATTATTAATAAAGTATATAAACGTTGAAAAATCTCATTGTGTTTAAGTTTTCTTATCTTGTTTAATTGTGATTTTTCATACACTTTAACTTCAGTCATGTGTCACTCTTAGTGTAAAATTTGTCTTTTTACTGATTGTGAAACGGGAACAACATGGACGAAACCAAGCACTCCTTAATCCAAGATCTCCATTTCACACCAAAGCCAAGACTATGAAGCACAAAGTCAAGGTATCTCTAGCTTACGGAATCGAAGGCTTTCTCAAAATCACTTTGAAAATTAACATCTCATTAAACATGAGAGGGTCATCAAGGATTTGACGACCCGCAATGAAAGCGGATTGGTCGTAACTAACGACTTTATCAATCACTTTGGAGAGCCGATTAACAAGAACTTTGGCAGTGATCCTGTAGTGGATATCAATAAGAGAAATGGGACGAAAATCTTTGATGTGAATTGGGTTAGTTACCTTAGGAATGAGAGTGATAAAAGAGAAGTTAAACCCGATGATATCTTGCAAAAGTAAAAAACGAATTCACGAACTCAAAGATATCTAATTTGAGAATGTGTCAAAATCTCTTCCCGAAAAAGTAAAATTGCATATATGTCCAAAGCATGCATAAAAACCATTGTATTATGTGGACAAAAAACTTGTACAAAGGATATTTATGCAATTATTCACTTTGGGAAGGATATATATGCATTTTTGCCTATTTATTTATTTTTATCATGTGACAAGTTCATTCTTTGTTTCTTTTAAATAAACATAATAGATGGAGTCAGTATGGTTGCGTATGGTTGGTTGTCATGGCCATAACGGTGGAGATCAACAAGTTTAAATGTTTTTGGTCCAACAATCAAATCCGATTTATTATGTATGGTATCGATTGGATATGGTTGGTTGTCATGGCCATAATTGTCTAATTGCAAATCCACATATTCCGATAATCAAGACGTTTATGAATTTTATTATGTATTGGACAGTTTGACTAGACTACATTTAGTATAGACTTGATTTCATAGCTAGACGAGTTTTGTCGACTCGAAAACTCATATAAAAGGAACAAATATGAAATGTCTATCAAAATAATACGACATCGTACCTAAAGCAAACTTGATTTTTGCTTATGTACACATGACACAAAAATAAAGATTTTTTTTTTATCGGCAACATATGGCGTTATAAGAAACCAACAATTACCAATGTTTTAAAAACCGGGTTTTTAATCGACCCGGTCGAGTCATCGGGCACCGGTTCGACCGCCTGGTCAACCCGGTTTTCTATTTTTTATTATTTTATTTTTTCCGACCGGGTCAACCGGTTTGATCACCGGGTCAACCGGTTCGACCGCCGGGTCTAACCGGGTCAACCCGGTTTTCATAAAAAAATTTTGAAAAAAACCAAACCCGTCCGGGTTTTATGACCCGGGTCACTCAAAACCCGGCGGGTCTAACCGGTTGACCCGGTTTTAGAAACCCGGGTTTTTTTGACCCGTTTTAGTGGCCGGGTACCGGTCCGGCCGGGTCGACCCGGGTTTGAAAACATTGACAATTACAAAGAGATTAACGCCCACATAAGAGCACAAGGTATGGGAGCTACCAATAACACGTTATTGATATGCAACATCGGCGTCACATCATACACCTCTAAAAAATACATCAATAACTCAAACACCCTTCTCTCATAACATACCATTAACACATGTTATTGGGTCCCACTTTTTTTAAGCAACCAAATATCACAGCTAAAAACCTCAAATATTCACAACTAATGAAAAGGTATTGTAGTAAAAGTAAAATGTATTATTTACAAAAGAAGATATAAATCTAAGAGTAAATTACACCGTTCGTCCCTATGGTTTGCCCAAAATAACACCGCAAGTCCTTTCGTTTTTATTTTTGCGCCATGAGTCCTTATAAGGAAGTTTGGTAACACCATCAGTCCCTATCTCTAACGGTCGTTAGCTTTCTCCGTTAACTCTCACATGTGTGTTACATGTGTCGTCCATTTCTAACGATCGTTAGCGTTTTTGCATGTTTTCGTCGATTTTTTCACGTTTTCGTTCGTTCATTCATGTTTTCGTCCGTTTTTGCTCGTTTTCATCCGATTTTGCATGTTTTCATTTGTTTTTGCATGTTTTTCATCAATCTTTCACATTTTGGTCCGTTTTTGTTCGTTTTTTCACGTTTTCGTTTGTTTTTGCTCGTTTTCGTTCGTTTTTACACGTTATCGTCAGTTTTCCACGTTTTTATCTGTTTTTGCAGGTTTTCGTTCGTTTTTTCACGTTTTCATTTGTTTTTACCCGTTTTCGTCGGTTTTTGCATGTTTCGTTAGTTTTTGCATATTTTTGTCCGTTTTTTCACGTTTGCATCCGTTCATTCATGTTTTCGTCCGTTTTTGCATGTTTTCGATGTTTTTGCACGTTTGCATCTGTTTTTGCACGTTTTCGCCCGTTTTTACACGTTTTCGTTTGTTTTTGCACGTTTTTGTTCTGTTTTGCTCGTTTTAGTCCGTTTTGCTCGTTTTCATCCGTTTTTGCATGTCTTCATTTTTTTGCACGTTTTTATTCATTTTTCACGTTTTCATTCGTTTTCGCACGTTTTTTTGTTTTTTCACGTTTTCGTTCGTTTTTGCTCGTTTTCGTTTGTTTTTGCTCGTTTTCGTCCGTTTTTTGCACGTTTTCGTATGTTTTTGCACGTTTTCGTCGTTTTCGTTCGTTTTTGTCCGTTTTTGCACGTTTTCGTTTGTTTTTGTCCGTTTTCGCACGTTTTCATCCGTTTTCCCACTTTTCATTCATATTTGCACGTTTTTGCCTGTTTACATGTAAAAATGGATAAAAACATAAAAAAAATTGAACGAAAACGGGTAAAAACAAATGAAAACGTGAAAAAACGAACGAAAACCTGCAAAAACAGACAAAAACGTGGAAAAACTGACGAAAACATGTAAAAACGAACAAAAACGAGCAAAAACAAATGAAAAAGTGAAAAAAAACGAACAAAAACGGACCAAAATGTGAAAGATTGAAGAAAAACATGCAAAAACAAATGAAAACATGCAAAATCGGATGAAAACGAGCAAAAACGGACGAAATCGTGCAAAACGGAAGATAAACGTGCAAAAACAAACGAAAACATGCAAAAACAGGCGAAAACGGACGAAAACGTGTAAAAACGTGCAAAAACGGACGAAAACTTGCAAAAACGTGAAAAACGGACGAAAACATGAATGAACGGACGAAAACGTGAAAAAACGGATGAAAACGTGAAAAAATGGACGAAAACATGCAAAAACGCTAACGATCGTTAGAAATGGACGGCACATGTAACGCACATGTGGGAGTTAACGGAGAAAGCTAACGACCGTTAGAGATAGGGACCGATGGTGTTACCAAACTTCATTATAAGGACTCATGGCGCAAAAATAAAAACGAATGGACTTGCGGTGTTATTTTGGGCAAACCATAGGGACGAACGGTGTAATTTACTCTAAATCTAATTACTCCTTCCGTCTCAAAATTATTGTCATGGGAAAGAAATCACAAAGTTTAATAAAAATAGGACTACTATAAATCTCAACCACTCAAAGAGAATATTCGTTTAATACATTCTCTAGTTTTTACTTAAAAAGGAAAATGGACAATTATTTTGATACATCCCAAAAAAAATGTGAACTATAATTTTGAGACGGGGCGAGTATTAATATATTGTAGTTTATAAATAAAGTGGACCTTTTAGTAGACCAGTGACACACATACCCATATTCAAACTTTCCAATTACTTTCTCCAATCCACTTTACCATATTCACCCTTCCCAATTATCTTTTTCTTTCATATTTTCCGACCAAAAAACAACCGGAAAACGTTTTTTCGCCATTAAAAAGTATTTTCATTGTTGGAAACGTAAGATGGTGAGGGCACTCACGTTATTCGGCTGAGGGCAATGAACCTTTTTCTAACAATTTGACTTTTTTTTCTACATTGTTTGTGTGCTCTCAAGAACATGGTTGGTGGCATGTCCCCCCCCCCCCCCACACTAGTATTCACCTGCTGTTGCGTTTTAATTTCGTTTTTGAGCAAGTCAAGTAGCTCAAATCCATTTAGCTCAAAATTAGCGTGTTGCCGGTATGGTTTTGGCGGTGCTATTGGTATCCACAGGGACGAATGGCGTGTCCACATAGGAGCATATCATGTGCTCTAAGGCTTTATAAGAAATCTATCTAATTACATCTCAATTTTTTATTTTTATTAGACATCCAAAAGAAAGCTTGAGACACAATAAAATCGAAGATCAAAGCCTTCTTAAGTTTGAGGTATCATAGAATCAAAGTTGACATGTTATATGTTTTGAACTCATCTATAATTTAACTCAAATTAATCAGTTGATCAATCTAGAGCCGACCTATCAAGCTAGCTCACTGTTCACATCAAGTTGACCTGAACCGCTGACTAAAAACTTGACTTCGAAAATAGTTTTCGTGAATTAACTGCAAGCCTACGAATATGTTTGATTTACCGATACGACCTTCAGCTAGGGGACAAAGTGAAAACAAAACATTGTTGGGGTAAACTTTTAAGTGTTAGAATATGGGTATTTTTAATATTGAATCGTTTTAAGATATTGTTGAACACATAGGCTTGCCAAATTTTCATAAAAAACAAAGAACGGTTTGGCAAACGGTTTTTTGAGTGATGTTATATATGATTTGGAACACTAGAAATAAGAGTCTTTGAAAATAGAGCTTTTAATATGTCGATAATCTGTGATGGGGTACAAGTTTTCTCATTTCATTGGATCTAGAGCAAAAGAAACTATTTCATCGTGGATAAAGTGGTGTTAGTACCTAATCAAGGCTTGCAAATTCTAATTTTCATAAGTTGTGTATGATATATACTCCTTATTGCCTCTTCTATCTTATTTTCTATGTCTTATAGATAGAGTATATATAAGAGGAAAATTGTGAGTTATTTTTGTTCCATTGTAATCGGCATGTTGTTTGTGCCTTTGTTTATTGTAATATAATTTTTGTTGTCTTTTAAAAAAATGTTAATCTCACGAAGCATGTGTGAAAAATTAGGGTTAGATTGTGAATGGTATCTTTGATGTCCTCCTGAATCGTGTATGTTTATTTCTTAAATAAAATATTTCGATCGTATAGATGTTTGGTATCACGAAATCCTTACTAAAATAATTTAAAAAAAATACTTTGTTCCGTGACACAAGAGAACATACCAAAACAAAGAGATTATGTGTTTTTTCGTATGTTAGAATGAGACCGAATGTGTTTGTTATGTAACAGACATGTTTGATAGTTATGAGAGATTAATTTCGCTTAAACACCGCGAGTCATAACCTTTCACCAACACATATGTCGGGAAAAACTATTAAACACCAAGAGTCATAACCCTTCACCAACAAGAGACGATGCCCCTTGATCATGCAAGGGGGCGCGGCCCGCTTGACCCCCGTATCTTTGCCATGGTTAGAAACATATTAGTTTAATGAGTGTGCATAACACATTCCTTAACTCGTATCCGAGCAAACTATTAATTTTTAGTAAATCACAATTAACTAAAATAGTTGATGATAACAAAATCACCAACAACGTGAAAGTAGATCATATTCTGTACTTATGTTTTAACTGATGCCTATGTTTAGAAGATAATTAAAATTGTATGTATGGTACAAATACATAAGGCTGGTCCCAATCGTGACATGAGATGACCCAGGTCACCAGCGCCACGTCAGCTTTCTCTCTCCAGCGACCAGACATGACCCGAATGCCACAGTTGATGACCCAAGCTTTTTTTTTTTTTTTTTTTTTCTTTTTTTTCAATTCAAACATTTTTAACATTAAATTTAAATTCATTAAAATTAAAAAAAAAAAAAAAAAAAAACATTACAATACGAAATTAAAAAAAAAAAAAAAAAAAAAAAAAAAAAAAAAAAAAAAACATTACAATACGAAATTAAAATAAACACTACAATACTTAAACTAATAATCTAAATTGTAGCATGCTTTGATTGTTGCCTTGACTTTCATCAATTCTTCTAGTTGTCGGCCGGTCAATTTTGGGTCGATTGGGGTGTTGTAGAAGATTATGTCGGACTCCTGTTTTGATAGCCTCATGAGCTCAAGTTTCTCTTTTTTCATCTCGAGCTCTTTTTCCCTCAACCGTAACCAAGTATCTTCTAAACCCTCCTTATTCTTACCTTTCTCCTCTTTTGACGGCTTCTTGCTCTTGAAGAAAGTTTTGGCCAACGATTGTACAAATGATTCTGATGGAACATCATCATCATAAGAGGAGGAGGATGGTTTCTTCCTTGCTTTGTCACGACCAACCGCTCGTGATTCTCTAGTCCCTTCCTCATCAGAATCGTCAACATCTTGGACATCGAAAGGATCACGAGCTTGGGTTGAACCAGAGGTAGTGGTAGAACCCTTTGTTTTCTTCCGACTATTCGTTTCGAAAGTCGGCATCTCAATGTTCTTCCAAGCAGCATGACCCTTTAAAACCTCCCAACACTCCTCCAAAGTGAAATCATGACCGTACGTCATACGGTATTCTATAAGAGCTTTTGAAGTGTTGTCCATATCATTCTCACCGCTTCCATGGTTATTCTTGATATTCTCTATGATAGCACAATAATTACCAACCCTATTACGAATCCTACTCTTCCATTTGGTACTGATGGAGTCATAGGTTCGGTTTGAGCCAGTTTCTTTTTTAAAGTAGTCTATCACTAACTCCCAAAACTTGAAGAGGTTCAGGGCGTTTCCTCTCGCCGAGTTTTTCGACACATAAACCCAAGCTTTACAAAGCGCGACCTCTTCCGCCTTTGTCCATGCTTCAACGTGCTTATTGGCTTTCCCCTTGCTTGTTTCGGGCTTCTTGCCTTTGTCCTTGGCCTTTGAAGCACGTCTTGATGGCTGCTTTGGTTTGATAGGGGACATTTCTTCAGCGGAAGCGGTTTTTTCATCATCAGAATCTTCAACGGGAATGGAATCATGGAACGAACCGTGACCCGAACCTTGGCCCATCGAAGCATCTTGACTTTGGTAGTTTTGTGTATTATACTCCGGCAAATAATCTTCCAAATTCATGTCAAGATTAGTACTTCGAATCGGGGAATAAGGTGGACGAAAGCGAATAGGCCGGTTTTGTTGTGATGATATGTCGGTTAACTCCAAGTTGTTTTCCGGCGAGAAATTCATATTCGGGGCATTTTGGGGTAGTCGTGATCATCGATTTTTTGATTGTGGGGTATTTTTCTTTGACATTTTGAAGTTGAATGAGAATTAAATTCAAATGAATATAGATGAGAAATTGTGAGTGGTGAATTGTGTTTGAGGTGAAGTTGGTATTTATAGAGTGGTAAAATTGTTTTAAAAAAAATTTTTTTTTTTTTTTAGTTTAAATGACCAAACGGTCAAAATTTTAAAACTTTTTTGAATTTAGCCCAAACGGGCAAATTTGGTTGGAAATTAATTCGGTCATAAATTAGCTCGATGTCCCCAATTTGGCCACTATGCCCGATGTGGCAACCGAGCTCCACAACCCACACGCCCGATGTTGACATCGGTTGAGGGTGTGTTTTTTCGTTGCCCAACCGATGTTGGGGGTACGATTTGGACCAGCCTAAAATGGGTGAAACCAGAAAAAAATAGACAAAAATGATTCCAACATATGTAAAGGGGTATTGATTTGATTAGTTTTTATCACTTTATGGAGTTGGTGCAAGTGGGATGTTAATAGTTTATAATATTGGCTCACGGGCCTTGTCATATTTTATGTTGTTTCTATATTTAACAGGCAACCCGACAAGAGAGACGGTGACATTTGTTATATTAGTATTTAATTAATGCAAACTTTTTTGTTGAATAACTGTTAAAGACAACCCACTTGCTAGTAAAAATGAATAGCTAAAGATTTAAGTACTCTGGTAATCAAAATATCTTTCATAGATATAATCATATTGTATAGTCGCATTCGTCATCGAGATTAAAAAAAGGGAGATAAAAGCTTAAAATAAATGTAAATAATGGTTGTTGATGTTAATCATGCACGAATGAAGATTAGTATTAAAGTTCTCTTAATAATATAAATATCTAGCTTTCTTAATCATTCTGATGCGCATAGGTTTGGTTCGGATAAACATGTAACGCAAGTTGTGATTCAAGTGGTAATGCGAGTAGTAATTAGTTAATCTTAACGGCAAACATATGATTATATGTTATATCGTTTTATTATGCAATTTTCTTCTCATTTTCAACCATAAAATTTCGAAAATAACGTTTGTTTTGTTCTATGCAATAATAGAACTTACGCTTGAACTTTAGTCCTACATTCTGTCTAATCATTTTAATCTTTAACATAACCAACCGTAACCGTAATGTTAGTAAAGTGCCAATATTCGTGTGGATAACGTCAACTTCTCCTCAAACAATTGTTTGTACATGATAGCTTAGCACAACTATCTAGCTAGATAGTTTTTCCTTCACTTGGTCTTAATCTTAAAATCTTGAGTGCTTGAAACAAAACACTAACTTTTATCTAATCACCTACGCTAAAGAACATTGAAAAACACTATCATCCCAAAATAATTTAAGAGTACTGGCTGATTTTTTGAGGGACTAAGTTAAAAAAATCAAAGAATATTAGTATGTCGAATTCAAGTAGAGACACAGGTAAGCTTCGGTTGAGATTATGACCCCTCAACTCCTCGGGCCTAGTTAAGGCCAAGGACAAGTTGGTTTCTTCTGTGCCAAGGTTTTGATTACTCTAATTTGGTCTTTTACAGAGAATTGATTTACATATTTTGTCTTTTGATTTGGACTTGTTAGTGTATAAACAGACAACGCATGATGTAAGTGTAATAGAAGTGTGTAGATCATGAAATGGCCTTTAACCTCAGCTTTGGGACCTGAAAGATCAATCATTTAATAGTTAGCAATAAGATAATTAATGAGATATGCATATGCTTGAAGGTTGTGTCTAGAAGTATGTTCTATTACTACAAAATTGACACATAATTATCCGATTCATTTTGATTAACTTAACATACGTTTAAAACTACTAGTTAACATACGCATATCCTTCAAACACGAGAATACTTGGAAGGTACGATGCTCGTCTTTTGGTGGATAATTTGAAATTATCAAAATAAGCTGATTTTTTCGTCCGAAGCTTCAACAAAAGCGTCTTTATTTGATCGTATTGTTCATTATTCTTATGTTTGGTGTAATGCTAAAGCTTGGAGAAATTTAAATTTGATGAGTTGGCTTAAAAGCCCTTTAACTGTTCTCATGTAATTGTTGTGTTGGTTGAGTTTTAGCATCTTGCTAGGCTCGTTAATAAAATAGCCCTTCAAAAAAAGGTAATATTGTTAGTACAAAAAGTGTGACAGGTTGTAATGAGTGTTAATATTGCTTGTTGGATTGGGTTAACAAGCTGTTGGTGGGCTGATCTTGTACTAATCCAAGTAGTTTGATTGAATTCCCTGCACAAGAAGAGTAAACCGTTAGCCTTACAGTGAGGACGGACCCCACGCTTAGACTCCGGCGTGAGAGTAAGAACACATTCTTGTCAGAGAAATAAGAGTATGTGTGTGTTATTATGAGAGAGAAAGTTGTACCTTATATGGGGATTAGAGCCCCTTTTATAGGCGAGGTTTACCGCTAGTGTTTCCTGATTACTCGCATATAGTAGTTAGCTTCCGGAGCCGGATCCTTTTCGGACAAGGTTCAGTGTTAACCGCGGATGCGGACACATGATACCTTCCGCGGCCAGAGGTTCAGTCTGTTAAGTATCCTGCGTGTGTCTTTTAGTCTGGACTATAGCCAATTTCGTTATTGGGCTTACTGTTGGTCCAACGTTCGTAGTAATTCTCGTTGTTGGGCCTGGGCCCAGTATGTGTATAGCACGAATCAGGCCCAGTAAGCCTGCTATACGTGCTATACATCATCAAGTCCCCCTAGTCTAGTGTGTTCATTGCGTGCGGATATTGTCGCGTGCAGTGAATGTTACTAGACTTAAACTGAGCAATATTTACTTTCCGCACTTTTTGAAGCGTCTTTCTGACACTTCCCTTTCTTGGGAAGTGTTTCGTGCGACGTGGATGTTTGTCGACTTTTCGTTTTCTGCTTGATTTGACCTAATGTCCCACACGCTTCTGTTGTTCTTATCTTTTTACTTTTGATCATGATCGTTTATTCCGATTTTCGTTGCCACGTGCCATCATTTTAATTTTGGTATTTTCTTAGTATAAATACTATCCTTGTTTTTACTATTTTCAATTTTCTTCTTCTGCTGTATTTTCACCATCGCCGCTTTGTTTTATCTTTTGGAGAAGATAATCCCTTCGTTTGTCCGTTTTGATTTTTGATTTTATCCGCTCGCTATGAGTGCGATTGTTGATATAAAGTGTGGTACTCCTCCAGAGATGTTTGACCCTTTCCTTGATAAATTCAATATTCCTTCTGAGGTTCATCCGGAGCTTCCTTCTCGCAATCATACTATGCATGAGCATCCCCTAAAGAAAATTGGCTTATACACCTGGTTTTTTGACCTTACGAATTTTCGCCTACCGGTGTCAATTTTTCTCGTTTACTTGATTAGGTACTATCATATTAATGTTTCCCAGCTTTCAATCTTTGGTGTGTGCAAAATTTCTCACTTTTAAATCTTGTGTCGTGCTTATAGCATTACGCCTACTGTGGGTTTGTTTCGCCGTTTTTATGTTAATACGAAGGCCAATGGGAGGTTCTCTTTCAGTAGGCGTGATGGTGTTCCGTGGTTTATACTAAAGCCCTTGTTTCTGTGAAGAATTGGAACGACCGTTTTTTCTGGGTTGATGACTTTGCTTGTCCTGCTTTATTTTCTTGGAGTTCCAATAAGAATTGTTTGAAGGATCCTGTTCCTCGTGCTGATGAGTATAATGCTGAACATTATGCTACTCTTGTTGCCCATCCTGCTCCTTTTCGGGTATTTCCTGAAGTATTTCTTTGCTGGGTTGGTTTGAGCCACCACTATTCTTTGGGCGAGGACATGTATCCTGAGTTTCTTCATGATGATGGAACGGGTATTTTTTTTTAAATTTATTTACAACCTTCTTTTTGCATCAAAATTTTGATCTGTTTTCCTTATTTTGTAGTGATGAGTTGGCCTGATTATATTCAGTCTCCGGATCCTGCTTGTTGGAAACGCTCTTAAACAGTATTATCAAGTGTTAGTCATTTACATGTAATAGGTTGCATTATTATGGCTTTTATGTTTGTAATTAAGTGCTAGGCTTATGTAGAAAGCCCATGAGCCTATGCAAAGGCCCAAAAGGCCTAGGAAGGGACTAGATGTGTTGTCCTAGCTCCCTTCCCCTATAAATACTTTGTTACCTCTCCTAGGGGAGGTGTTGTTCACTCTTAATACTACGCATAACATTCCATTATCCATTCGTGTGTTTATGTGTTCAACCTTCCCTTCTCATCTCATTTCTATCATCTACATACTTGTGTTAACTTATGGTGACCTAACAGTGGTATCAATCGCCATTTAGTTGGGTGAAACACACTTGTTTTTGAAGTTTTGGTCGTACGCATATAAGTCTTGTTATACACTTTTCATTTTCATAAAAGCTTTGATTTTTTCACTTGTAAACTCAAGATTCTTATGGGTTAAGGTTTATTTAGTGTTAAGGTTTATAGTTTTTGCGAAAAGTTTCAAACTTTACGTGTTTAAGATTGTTTTTAAACTTGTTTCTGGTTCGAGTACACAGTTTACGCATAAGCACAAAATTCATCTTGGTTCATCAAGTTTCAAACTTTCTTGTTATTTTGGTGATTTTGAAGCTGTTTCATCCTTAAAAACAAGTTTACAAAACATTTTAGTGCATAAAAATCAGTTTTGGTGAATTTTGTCAACTTTACGCCTAATGAAACCCTAATTCTTCGCCTAAGTTTCTACGCCTAAGTCAGGAAGTTACGCCTAGCAGTTTCTTACGCATAAAGAATTTTCGTAACGATCTTCAAAGCTGTTGGTAACTCAGTGATTTTCTTTCTTGGATAAGCCTGAAAACACTTCGAATTCTGGATATCTTTTACACTTGGACAAGTGTAAAGGATTTTGGGTAAAACCCTAAGTTTACGCCTAAGCATAAAAGCTTACGAGTAACACTTTACGCCTAAGTTAAATCTTACGCCTAAGGTTTTGTTACTTCTAAACATTTAGTTTACGCCTAAGCTTACGTTTAACCTAAATCTTACGTGTAAGAAGGATTTACGCCTAAGCCCATAGTTTACGCGTAAGTGGACTTTACGCGTAACTTCATCAGTCTACGCCTAAGCTTGTTTGTTTACGCCTAAAAGTATTTCATCAACAACATCAAGTTTCATTCGATTACAAAGATCCATCATTTACACAAGTTTCAAAGATGTCTCAACCACTATACTCCAACTACTTTCCTCATGAATATCCTCAATAACAACAACTACAACAATATCCTCAACAACAATTTCAACAACCACAACAAGTTGGAAATTACTTTCCTCAATTTGCACAACCTCTTCCACAACAAATCCCTCAACCAAACCCTCGTCAAAAATATCAGTATGCTAACTACTTCCAATATCAGTTTCCAGCAAAGTATGCTATGAATGTCACAACGCAAAAAGAACCCACTTGGTTTGCAAAGATGTGTGAAGCTATAAGTAGCCAACAATCCATTCATGAAGCTGGATCCCTTGATAGACCTCCAATGCTGACTTCCGGAAACTTTGATCAATGGGTAATGCGGTTCTTTAGGTTCTGTGATCTCAAGAAACCACACGGTAAGTTTTTGAAGAAGGTCATCCTTGAAGGTCCTTTTCAAATGCCTACTACAAAAGTGCCCGGAGATCCAACTGCTACTCCACCAAGAGATGATGTTACTTCCGCTCTCAGAGTAGATCAACTCGCTGCTGAACAACTACTTCACTATGAAGCAGATGAAATGGCAATGCAATATATCCTTTTGGGACTACCCAATCCGATTCTTCGTAGTGTTGATGCTCAGAAAACTGCTAAAGCAATGTGGGATCACATCCATCTTCTAATGGAAGGCACAAAACTCAATCAAGAAGACATGGAATCAAAACTTTACTTATCATATGAGAATTTCATGATTGAACTAGGGGAATCATTAGAGCCATACTATCATCGGTTTACAGACATCCTCAATGACTTGGACAGACACAACATCATTATGCCAAGGATTGCAATCAACACAAAGTTCCTAAGCTGTCTTGGTCCTGATTGGGTAAAGTATGTTACATTCATCCGTCAAGCTAAAAACCTTCATCAAGAAAAGTACGAGTTGTTGTATGACTACTTGAAGCACCATCAAAAGGAAGTAGACAAAGATAGAGCTCTCCGTGGAGTCACTACAACTTTACCGGATAATCAAACTCTTACTTTGTTTACTCAAGCATGTTATCCTCAATTTCCACAGCTGCCAAATGTCTTTACAAATCCACCACAACCAGCCCAGATTACACCATATGATCCTTCACAACAATCATAAGAAACTCAACTGGTCCCCTACGACAACAACACTGATTCAACACTCTACATTGAGACACCAAATGAGGATGCAGAAGCTTTTGATACGTTGAATCAAGGATTTTCGTTAATTGCTAGAGCCTTCGGGAGATTTGCTAACAAATCCAACAACCGTATCCTTACCTCATCTAACACAAGGAATCAAGCAGTTGTTAACAATGGAAGGGTTAAGGTTCAGAACCGAGGAAATGGTCGTCATATGGGTAGTGGTCAAGGATTTAATGTTAATGGAAGGAATAACATGGGTGCTCTACAACAACGGGTTCAAATGGTTGATCAAGGAAACGTTCAGAATGGGATTAATGGTCTCCGATGCTACAACTGCAATGAAAAGGGTCATTTGGCGAATGCTTGCCCAAATCCAAGAACAAGAGGCAGCGCTTATCACAAGGAGACTTACTCTTGGCTCTCAAGGATGAAGCTGGTGGAACACTTACCAACAAGGAACAGAGCTTTATGGCTAATACAGATTCTGATGACGACATGGAGGACTTGCAAGCTAAAGCGCCTGTAATGTTGATGGCCAACATGCAAGAGCTCCACATGAGTGATACAGGCCCAGTGTATGACACTGATGGCTTGTCTCAGGTACCGGATCCTAACATATGTCTTATAAATGATCTGATATCTCCGCCTGCATCTGCATCTGACGAGGCACAGAGTGTTCAACATGAGCCTTCTACATCTCCTCATGATGAAAATCAAATGGATCCCGTAGTTACATTTGACGATCAAGATGACTTTTCGGTTACCATTGATAATCAAGTTGATCCCGTGTGTTAATACAAATAAGCCGTAAAAACGTTTATTTATATTTTACGATATTCTAATGTTTTGTCGATAACAAACGTAAAATCATTTTAATGAAACAAAATAAAGTACGTAAATAGTTTGAGTTAATAGTTTCCTAACACACTTACGCTTTCACATAAAACACTATAACAAGTTTATGTGATTTTATGATTTAGATATATATGTACAACAACTAATGTTTACATATTGGGTTAGCACATACTTAAACTAAGTATACTAAAATGGGTAAATACTAAAATGGGTAAAAACTAGCAAATGGTATTGACCCATAACCCATGGTTTTATATATACCACTTAACCAAGTTCAGTGTATCTAGAAAGAAAACCATGGATCAACCCATAACCCATGACCCATGACCCATAACCAAAAATACCCATGGGCAAAGAGTAGCGTTCCACGGATCCCTGGCTTTGTGCTAGCCGGATCCCAAGTGGAAGGGATCCGTGGGATCCGGGGAACAGTAGAGAATTTTCTCTATAAATAGAGAGCCATTTCTTCCTTTCTAGGCATCACTTTACACACATACTTTCCCCAAGTATTCTAACCCTCTAACCTCATATCCAAGTGATCTATGTAGTCTGTCTTTTGTTTTTGTGTGATCTTCTAGGTTCCTCTTTAACGAGAGATCACCACTTCTTGAAAACGTGCAAGCTCAAGTCCATGAGTTGCCATGCTTCGTCATCATCAAGACAACTAAGGTTCTCTTGTTGATAGTTCTTCCTTTCTCCATAGATGTTGGGTTGAAGGCATTAGTGAAAAATGCCGAAAGTGTCAAGATGAAAGCATTAGTGAAAGATGTTCATCATCCGTGTCTAAGCATTATTGAAGAATGCTAAAGGTGTCAAAATGAAGGCATTAGTGAAGGGTGCCAAGCGTTGTGTCAAAGGCATTAGTGAAGGATGCCGAAGAATCAAATCAAGTAGCATTTGGGAAGAATGCCTAGGTCGTATAATCGATGAGGTGCATCGTTATACATATAAGTATTTGTTTATTTACAAGGATGGTGATATCCTTGATGGTGTTGTAACAAGGAGTAGATCTCCTTGAGATTAGGTGTTGTGTCGTGAAGGGTAGTAGTTCCTCCATAGTAATGGAACTAGGTGCTTAGCCTAGTACCTAATAAAGGGTAGGCGACGTTGTGATAAGATTAGTTCTCCTTGGTGTGAAAGAACTCGGTGGTTAGCCTAGCACCGTATAAAGGGTAGGCGACGTTGTGTTAGGTGTGGTTCGCCTTGGTGTGAAAGAACTCGGTATTTAGCTTTGTACCGGAAAAAGGTTAAGCGACGTTGTGAAGGCTTCTCCGCCATAAGGAGTTGGTGTAGTGCTTACGAACTCTCGAGTAGGTGACTCGGGGAGTGGAGTAGGGCAAGGAAGGTGTCCTTGTAGCCGAACCACTATAAATAACTTGTGTCGTGGTGATGTGCTTCTTACTCTTTATCTTTCATTACACGTTTATATGTCTATCTATCAACGTCCAACATAAACAACCAACTAGATTGACATAAGTCGATCTAAATAAGTAAAAGGAAGTTTTTAAATTGGTAAAACTATTCAACCCCCCCTTCTAGTTTTCCACAATTGGCATCAGAGCTTCATTACCAAGTTTCTTAAAGTATGCTGTACTTTAAATACTTGATACGATTCGTGTATGTTTGAAAACTACAAAGAAGGATTTTTTTGGGTCATATATTTTTTAAATCATTTTGTTGGACATTGATAGATGATTTTAACAACTTTTGTTCCTAAGAAATCTTCATGCTAGAATCTCTCCAAAATCTTCATTCAAAGAATAATGAAGTCAACATTCAAGGAATGATCTAAAAAGTAATCACAATTTACGTACACCAAGTACAAAGGATTACTTTAAAAGCTCATGAAGTATCTTTGGTATTATGCCAAACCAAGAAGCATAGAGGTATGTTTTACTTTTCATTAGATATGTTACATGAGTTCAATTTATTTTCATAAGTTCTCTTTGTTTATTAATCACTAACATCGTTAGAAGTCTCTTTCGTCACTTTTCCGTCTTTTTCATCATCGGGAATAATACTCCTTTTTGATTCGTCAAACCAACGCCGTCATCACATATGAACCCTCGATATGTGATTCATCAAAAGCCGTCATTCAAAAACAATATTCATCTAATACCTCCGAACTATTTTATTTGCAAGCTAAATTATAACCCTACTACAAAAATAATGCCAAACAACTTCTTTTCTGTCCACAGTAGCCGGATCCCTCTAGTTGTACTAGCCGGATCCCAAAAACAAAGGATCCGGGGGAACCGTGGAACATAACTCAGTTATACGCTTTCAAAAATTAACCATTGATCTTTTCCCTCTACTCACATAACACAAAAACGAATACACCATTGATTTCATCCTCATTGGATTCCATTATCTCAAGTATTCCTTCCTAGAACACCATTGTAAGTAGTTACATTAACTTGTTCTAATTCTCATCATCCTAATTCTAGGGTTTATGGTTTCACAAATCTCTAATCAATTATTTTAATTAGGGTTTTTAAAAATTAATCATGTAAAGGGGCTTTTAACATAACTAAGATCACATTGTGTTCACAACATTGTTAATACAAATCAAAACCATAAACCCACCACAACTAATTTTACCTAATTGAAAAATTTGTGTTTTTAGGACCAACCATGCCCAAAGCTACTCAACAAGATCATCATGATACCGTTCACTACCTTACTCATTATTATCGTAATGAGGAACTCTCAAAAATCGACCGCAAGGTCTTCAAAAAGCTCGAAAAATGACTTATCCATGAAGTTCGTGTAATCAAGGAATGTTTCCTTGAAGATACCGACATTCGTCAAGTCTTCTCGGCAATCAATTTTGATTGTCTTCTTGACATTGATGAACAAATTTGTCCGGTCTTTATCTTTGAATTTTATAGAAGCATTAGGATCATTCGAAACGTCGATGATAGCATTTCAATCGCTTTCATCATCAATAAACAAAACTTCACTCTTCCTCTCAACACCTTTGCTCAAATTCTTCGCATTCCTTGTGAAGGAATTTGTATGTACTCTCAAGATTGGTCAATTAACACTCAAAACCTTGCACTCGATCCTAAACCAATGTACCATACTCCTCTTGATGAACCCGAAACCATCCGAGACACCATTTTCAAAATAAGAGCCGACCAATCCCGTTTCGACCGAAACAAGAAGCTCATTCACCGTAATCCCTTTCAAATGGAACTTTTCGAAATTCATCCAATGTTTAAAAAATGGGAAGAAATCCTTGGGGAAAACGTCATAAGTCTAGTTGGAAACAAAGATCATCCAAACGCATGTCTTGTGAAAATGATCTATTGTCTTATCCACCAAAGGCCATTTAATCTCGCCTATTATATGGTAAGGAGAATGGCTGGGGTATTCAAAGCTTCCAACATGGTACTTTCATATGGTATGCTCCTAACACGACTTTGTAAGTATGTTAGTGCATTGCAACCATCCCCTATCAACAATGATCATTTCCTTGCCGATCATGTAATGGTACCTCTTACCAAAATACCCTCTAAACGCTTCAAGGTCAATGGAAAGAAACCTAAAGCTCTCTCGGACTCCTCGGCCGGTGAAGAAGAAGATGAAGATGAGGAAGATGTCGACCCCGTAGCCAACATCAAATTAGAAATCCTTGAATACCACGAACAACTTCCAACCATTCAAAATGAGACCGCGGAATTTAAACAATTGAGGGGCATGATTCAAAACCTCGCTTACAACCTCACTAAGCCGTCAAAAAGGAAAAGAAAGGATTGACGAAAGAGACAACAGGATTGTGCTTATTTTCGTTTATTTTATGTTTGGATGATTACGTGTTAGTTCTTTTGGTTTATGGAAATTTGGATATTGTTACTTTATCATACTTTTATAAAGGGTGTTTTGTGATGACATGCTTGTTCCTATTGCTTTACTTATAGATTTATTAGTGTGCAAAATCTGCACATCATTTCTGTGTAGATTCTGATCTGCAGATGCCAGATCCCAAGGATTAGCCTAGCCGGATCCCTTCCTTGAGGGAACCGTGGGATCCGTGACATCAGATCAGCAATTCAACATTTCTTGCATTAAGATAATTTTCTAGATAACATCTCATTAGCTAAGCATACGATTTTAGAATCCAACTAGAACCATTTCAAGGATGAGAAAGGCTTAGATTCACTAAAGGCTTACTTAAAATCTTAGTTTATCAACACATCAAAGCTCACCATATTTCCGCCTCAATAACTCACAAAATGTTTCTCATCTTTCAAAACACTTAAGTGGACAAATTAAACAATTTTAGGAAATTGTCTCCAACCATTTTTTTATCTCAAAGTGATACAAAAAAAATATTAGCTTTTTCAATTCTTGTGATTTTTAAGATTTTTTCAAATTTTACCTCAAGCTTAAATCTGATCACTAGGATCATTTATTATGACTTAACACCACAAAACTCTTAGTGTTATCCTTGGACATCCATTGGTAGTCATCTTGTCCCATCTCCTTTCCATAAGAAACAATCATTTGCTATAACACTTATTACCTTTGATCATTCAAGTATCCTCTCATCCTAAAACACTTAGGAGAACTAAAACACTCAAAATAAGATACGCTTTAACTCCTAGAAACCTCATTTCAAACCTGTCATACCTGTTGAGAGCCGGATCCCTAGGAATAGCCTAGTCGGATCCCTCCAAGGAGGGAACCGTGGGATCCGGGTGACAGTTTGTGTCAAACATTGCTAAAACAATCATTTCAACTCATCTTCCTAACTTAAACACTCCATCTCATCTTAAATGAATTCCTAGATCAGTGAAACTCTGAATCTCAACCTTGTGCATTTTAATCATCACATTTCCAAGAACATTAGTGGATTAAGTCTTAAATGCAATTGCCAAGTTCTTCCCTTTATAAGCCATGTGCTAAAAACACTTTAGTCATCAAACACAAACACAATCATCAGCAATTGCAAACCATTTCCCTTAGTCATTTCATCATGAGAAAGGCTCCTAGTGCTAACTCATCCACTTAAGAACCACCCAAGAAACTTGCTAGAATCATACATGAAGTTTCCTCAACCGAATCATCTCCGGTTAAGTCCACCAATGCTAGGATTTCTCCCACACCAAGGAAACCAATCAAACTAATTCCCAAGAAGAGTGTTCCCACTAGGATTTCATCACCTAATTCTACTATACCAAACATACCCTCCACAACTCAACCAACATCATTAGTGCCTAGAGCCACCTCACAATCATCTCCACACTCTCACAATGTAGAAGATTTACCTTCTTGGCCATCTCATCTTTCACCATTACCAACAAATTCACTTGAAAAGTTTGAGGAACAAAATCAAAGTGTTGAATCAACACTTGCTCCAAAAGTAAACTTTATCATTCCTCCTAATAGTCCATTTTGGATTATGAGAAGACATCAAAGGCAACCACCCGACCACATGGAAGTTGATGCTTCTTTACCTCCACCTTCAAACATTGTAGAGCCATCACGTAATGAGCCTCCACCAAATCCTCCTTCATTTGAAGATCCTCAACCCACTTCACTTGAACTTCCACTTCAAGAAACTCAAAACCATGACAAGGATTGCTATCATTGTAAACATGCTAAAAGATTGATACATGAACTAGAAAGATTGATACATGAACTACAAGCTCAAACTTATAATGTTTAGGAAAACTCATCTCATCATTTATCGTCATTAAGCTTTTAGTTGAATCTAAAGTTTGGATAACTCATTAGCATTAGTAGCGCTTGTATGAATAGTTCATTCTCTTAGTTTTAGAGATTTGGTTGATCATCTATTGTTTTTATTGAATGAATATTTTTCTTGTCATAGTTGTTATGTGCTTTATGTGTTGTGTTTGATATATCATATCTACCTCACATATTCATTAGCATTGATTGAAACACTCTCATTGCTGAAGAAACTGTCAACAGACAGCCGGATCCCTCCATAATGCCTAGACGGATCCCTTCATGAAGGGAACCGTGGGATCCGTGGATCAGAAGCACAAATTTCTACTAACTTGAGTTTTACTTGCAGGAAATTATGCATTATACTCTTGTTTTCTAACCTTTACTTTGTAGATTTTCAAATTAGCATATGAAGATTTTGACACCATAAAGCTAGGGGGAGCTTTGTGTCAAACGATATTGCAAAAACATTTGCAACATTAAACCATTTTTGGATTATACTTCATGATACCCCATTGCATCTTTGCAATCTTCAAGGGGGAGCACGTTTTCGTCACTTAGACGAACCATTTGCAAACTTAATTGCAAACACAATTAGTTTATTTTACGTCATGTCCTTGACGCCCTTTCAAAGGGATGGACTCGTCAAGGGGGAATTAAGACGAGTACCATTCCCGTCACTTGCTCTCCTTACATTTTTACATAACTTTTCTTATAAAAATTATGTTAGTTTCTTTTAACACTTTTTATTTCAACAAAAAGGGGGAGAAGAAAGTAAAAACTACAAATTCAAACTTTTACGAATTTTAGCTTTTCCTTAAAATAATTTTATGTTTTGTCATCAACAAAAAGGGGGAGATTGTTAATACAAATAAGCCGTAAAAACGTTTATTTATATTTTACGATCTTTTAATGTTTTGTCGATAACAAACTTAAAATCATTTTAATGAAACAAAATAAAGTACGTAAATAGTTTGAGTTAATAGTTTCCTAACACACTTACGCTTTCACTTAAAACACTATAACAAGTTTAAGTGATTTTATGATTTAGATATATATGTACAACAACTAATGTTTACATATTGGGTTAGCACATACTTAAACTAAGTATACTAAAATGGGTAAAAACTAGTAAATGGTATTGACCATAACCCATGGTTTTATATATACCACTTAACCAAGTTCATTGTATCTTTTATACGTGTGTGTGTGTTTGGTATTTGCTCATCCGCCTTCATCTCTTTCTCTAGTAAGCTTGTGTTGTAAAACTAGTGACCTAACAGTGGTATCAATCGCCAAATAGTTGGGTGTACTCGTTTGTTTTTGAAGTTTTGGTTTTGGATCTTACGCGTAGAGATAAAGCATTTTTTGGTTATCTTAAAAACTCGTTTTTTACATTTTTTAATCCAAGATTCTTGTACTTTCAATGTTTTGAGGTGTTAAAATACTTGTTTTTGGCAAAAAGTTTCAAACTTTACACGTGGATTTACGTTTTTAAGCTTGTTTTTGTTCGTGGGTGTCGTTCTATGCGTAACCCGTTTAGCAGTTTTGGTACATCAAAATTCACGAATACGCATTAAAATCCCAAAAACGGGTTTACTAGAAAATGTGAAGTGTCACGTTTTCTATAGGTTTAAGCTGCATAAAAGTCTGAATAGGTTCATTCTTTTGTGCCTAATTTGGTCTTTTAACTTCTAGTTTGGTTCCTTGTTAGAATGCGCATTAAAATCCCAAAACTATGCGCATCCTAATGAGCATTGAAACTAAGACGGGTTTACACAAAGATTTGGTCAAAAAACAATACCTTATCGAAGTTATCATGGTTTTCTTGTGTTTTCACACTTAAAACTACATGGTTTTGACGATTTGCCCAATGCGTATCTTGCTGTGGGTGCTTGTTTTTGTTCGAATTTTTGCATTTAGGTGCACATTTCAAACTTTGAAAAACGGTTTTTGTTCATAAAATTGTGGAGTTTTGTAACTTTCATGTTCTTAGAACCTAATTTTTTACATTTTTTGCTCAAAAATTCTATTGGTTTTTTAC
>BPTQ01000004.1:160604660-160692736 GCA_019973895.1 Chrysanthemum seticuspe
AGAAAGAAAACCATGGATCAACCCATAACCCATGACCCATGACCCATAACCAAAAATACCTATGGGCAAAGAGGAGCGTTCCACGGATCCCAGGCTTTGTGCTAGCCGGATCCCAAGTGGAAGGGATCCGTGGGATCCGGGGAACAGTAGAGAATTTTCTCTATAAATAGAGAGCCATTTCTTCCTTTCTAGGCATCACTTTACACACATACTTTCCCCAAGTATTCTAACCCTCTAACCTCAGATCCAAGTGATCTATGTAGTTTGTCTTTTGTTTTTGTGTGATCTTCTAGGTTCCTCTTTAAGGAGAGATCACCACTTCTTGAAAACGTGCAAGCTCAAGTCCATGCGTTGCCATGCTTCGTCATCATCAAGACAACTAAGGTTCTCTTGTTGATAGTTCTTCCTTTCTCCATAGATGTTGGGTTGAAGGCATTAGTGAAGAATGCCGAAAGTGTCAAGATGAAAGCATTAGTGAAAGATGTTCATCATCCGTGTCTAAGCGTTATTGAAGAATGCTAAAGGTGTCAAAACGAAGGCATTAGTGAAGGGTGCCAAGTGTTGTGTCAAAGGCATTAGTGAAGGATGCCGAAGAATCAAATCAAGTAGCATTTGGGAAGAATGCCTAGGTCGTATAATCGATGAGGTGCATCGTTATACATATAAGTATTTGTTTATTTACAAGGATGGTGATATCCTTGATGGTGTTGTAACAAGGAGTAGATCTCCTTGAGATTAGGTGTTGTGTCGTGAAGGGTAGTAGTTCCTCCATAGTAATGGAACTAGGTGCTTAGCCTAGTACCTAATAAAGGGTAGGCGACGTTGTGATAAGATTAGTTCTCCTTGGTGTGAAAGAACTCGGTGGTTAGCCTAGCACCGTATAAAGGGTAGGAGACGTTGTGTTAGGTGTGGTTCGCCTTGGTGTGAAAGAACTCGGTATTTAGCTTTGTACCGGAAAAGGTTAAGCGACGTTGTGAAGGCTTCTCCGCCATAAGGAGTTGGTGTAGTGCTTACGAACTCTCGAGTAGGTGACTCGGGGAGTGGAGTAGGGCAAGGAAGGTGTCCTTGTAGCCGAACCACTATAAATAACTTGTGTCGTGGTGATGTGCTTCTTACTCTTTATCTTTCATAACACGTTTGTATATCTATCTATCAACGTCCAACATAAACAACCAAATAGATTGACATAAGTCGATCTAAATAAGTAAAATGAAGTTTTTAAATTGGTAAAACTATTCAACCCCCCTTCTAGTTTTCCACACCGTGATTACATTTGAGGATCAAAATGATGAATATGTTGAGACTCAAGTTGAACAAAATGAGCCTTTGTCTAATCCAGATCCAGAGCTCATGACCTTATTTCAGACCACCCAATCTCAATTGGAAAAGTGCAATGAGATCAATAATTCTCTTCGAGAAAAAGTGGCACTATTGACTAAGGATATTGAATGTTATAAGTTACAACTCAATAATTTTGAAACTAAAGTGAAACGTGAATATAGTTTTGAAGTCGCTTTTGTAAAGTCATACCAAAACGAACAATCTTTAAAAAAACAGATACGTGATCTAGTTGCTTCCAAGAATGAATTGCTTTCTCAAATAGAACAACAAAAATTTGATCATAAACAACAAGTTAACACTCTCACTTAGGAAACTCAAAAAGCCAAGTCCGAGTTGTTATCATGTCAAAAACAGTTTTCAGAATACAAACAACATTCAAGGAAACAAATAGATCTCTATCTCGATGAAATTGTCGCTTTGCAAAACAAAATCAAAGAGTTTCAAAATGTTATTTATAAACTTGGTGAGTCAATCACAACGATTCAAAAGTTCACATTTAAGCCAATCCAGATGGATATGGGCCAAATCTTGCTGATTACAAACCACGTTTTTTCAATAGAGCATTCAATGCACATCCAAAGTTGTATAGTGTCGAATATATGATTGATGAATCTGTTGTGCGTGTCGTTGAATATAATCATGAAGAGGAATTAGATGCAGAAGAAGAGAGTCGATTGAAAATGGAAAAAGTTAAATATAACAAACCATTTGATTATTCAAAAGGCCCTCTTATGACTTTTGTTAAACAACAAGATAATACTAACACACCTTGGGTTATCACACCAATTCTTGAGTCCTCCTCTCATGTTGGTCCCGTCCAACAAGTTGCACAAATTAATGGTCCTTTACCTTCTTTAAGTGAAATCACACCATTACCCGAAAGATGTCAAATCCTTAAATATTTTGATACATTTATGTCTGACATTGATCTTTTGGAACAAGAAATTGAACTTAATTCGGAAATAAAAGTTGAAACTTTTCAATCTACTTATGCACGAAAAAAGGGATATTTTTCAAAAACAACCTTTACCCCATGTTCGAAATCTTCATATGTGTGCAAAATATTGGGAACGGGATTTTCAGAAAGAGATTGGGCACATGAAAATAATTTTCAAAGCAACAGAGGCATGGACTTTGAAAACCAAAAAGAATAACAAAATTTTTCGAAACCATGTCGATCGACTCTTGGAAGATGTTATATGTGCTGATACCATGTCAATTGTGTTGTATTATACTGCTACTTCTGCTTCTGATAATATTGCTATTAATTCTGTTGATAATGTTGAGATTGTTGATAATGTGTCTCAAATCGAATCTTTGAAAGCTGAAAATGAGCGTTTATTAACTGAACTTTCAAATGTAAAACGTCATCTTCAATGGTTCAAAATGATTGTAATAATCGAGAACTTTCTTTGCAAAACAAACTCAAATAGTCGAGTGCTCAAACTTTTGAACCAAAACTCGAACGACTGGATGAGGAAAACGTGTCTTTAAAGTGTCAAATTTTCAAATATGAACAAGAAATTGCCAAAGTCAAAACAGAATATGGTCATATTTAATTTGCTTAAAAAGACTCGTGCTAAAGCATCACAAGAACTTGATAATCATCTTGCATACACTAAAGAGGTCTTAAACGTTAATGGAAATATTCGCTCTGAAAACCAAGATTTGTTACACACTATCATAGAGTTAAAAGAGGAGTTGGTGAAACTTAGGAAAGATAAGTCTAGTAACACAAATGTCCTTGCACCTGGAATGTTTAAAATTGACACTAGGATGCCTAATGACAAACCTCAAGATACTAATGTGCTTCCTTCCACTTCTACAGGAGTAGTTGCCTCTAATCCTAGCGTTAGCACTTCACAGCTTAAGAGCAAAAATAGGAAGAATAGGAAGTTGCAACGTAAGAGAAGATCAGTAAAGACCTCTGAAGTAGAAGAACACACTAGGACTTTGAATAAAACACATGTTTCACCTACTTTAGACATTGCGTTAGAGAAATGTAATAGACAAAGTGATGTAACGAATGTTGAATCTTTAAGTACTTTGAATGTTTTGTTTGAAGCATCTTGTATTGGTTGTCGTAAAAGCATGTTTTCTGGTTGTCATGATAAATGTGTTGCTAAATCTATCTTATCTCGTAAGCGGAAACATAGAAATCGAATTACCTCTAGGCCTACTAATGCTTCTAAGTCAGTGCTAGGTAAACCGCCTTCTAGTGTTTCTGCAGATATCATTGATGTACCCATAGAACCCACTTCACCTTCTAGGAAGAGAATATCACCTAGTGCATTCACTAAGACCAAAGAACAAACTAGTTGGACTTGGCAGAGATGGTTACAAAATACACCTGGATTTAAATGGATTCCCAAAATTATAAACATGTGTGTTTCAACTGTAACTGTAACGGAACCCTCTAACTCTTCGGGTTCCACCTCTACTTCTATTCCACCTGTGTTGTCTGTGTATAATGCATGTGATACAGATCATCCTTTGGATTGTTGATAGCGGATGTTCCCGGCGCATGACAGGCAATCTCAAACTTCTTACAAACTTTGTTTCAAAGTTCATTGGCACGGTCAGGTTCGGGAATGATCACTTCGCAGCTGTCATGGGCTACGGAGACTACATCAATAGGAACATCGAAATTAGCAGGGTTTATTATGTTGAAGGTCTTGGACACAATCTTTTCTCAGTCGGCCAGTTTTGTGATGGTGATTTGGAAGTTGCTTTTAGGGAGAAAACTAGCTTCATTCGTAATCTACAAGGAAACGATCTTATGTCTGGAAACCGCACTTCAAGCCTTTACACAATTTCAATTTAAGACATGATCGCTTCATCTCCCATCTGTCTACTTTCTAAGGCAACATCTACAAAATCATGGTTGTGGCACATAAGACTTTCACACTTAAACTTTCAAACCATAACTAATCTTGCACGACACAAACTGGTTGAAGGTCTTCTAAGGTTTAGGTATTCAAAAGATCACTTATGCTCAGCTTGTGAACAAGGGAAAAGCACTCGTGCTCATTTTCCTTCAAAGGTGGAAAACAGCTCTCAGCATGTTCTTCATCTTCTTCACATGGATTTGTGTGGCCCGATGCTGTGCAGACGATTAATGGCAAACTCTACATTCTCGTAATCATTGATGACAACTCCAGATGGACTTGGGTTTATTTTCTTCGAAGTAAAGATCAAGCTCCACAAATGATCATAACCATTCTCACGAAAATTCAAGTTCAACTCCGTAACACGGTTAGACAAGTCAGAACAGACAGAGGAACTGAATTTGTGAACCAAACTCTTCGAGAATACTACGAGAAAGTGGGAATTGAGCATCAAACATCCATTGCACAAACACCAGAACAAATTGGAGTTGTCGAAAGACGAAACCGTACGTTAGTGGAAGCTGCAAGAACGATGTTGATAAATGCAAAGCTTCCAGATTACTTATGGGCAGAAGCCGTGTCAACTGCATGCTACACTCAGAACCATTCTATGATAACAAAACGCCACAACAAAACACCTTATGAGCTTATCCATAACTGAAAACCGAATCTCAAACACTTTCATGTATTTGGTGCTCTTTGTTATCCGAATAATGATCGTGATGACTTTGGAAAGCTCAAGGCCAAAGCTAACATTGGAGTCTTCTTTGGATACTGTGAAAACTCAAAGGGATACCGGATCTGGAATCGTCGTACAAAGGAAATTATGGAAACCATTCACGCAAATTTTGATGAGCTCACAAAAATGGCTTTTGAGCAAAACAGCTTGGAACCCAGTCATAACCGTCTCAACTTCCCTCAATCATCAGCTGATCAAACCTTTCAAATCACTCGTTGTCAAATGGAAACGTTGTTTGCTCCATTGTTTAGTAAATATTTTGATCAACGTGCTCCAGATGTATCAAATGTTTCCTCTGCTCAACCTGATAATAATCCTTTACCTGATACACCTGAAACAACAACTACTGTTGCTGATGCACCTCCGATTGAATCTCTAATAATAGTCGAATAAACCGCTTCTAATGACGTTGATCCAGCTGATGATCTTCTTAATCAAGATGTACATGCACCCGCGGATTATTATGGAAATGCATTCTTCAACCCTTTCGCTACTGAAACTGCAAATTCAGATGTTGTTGAATCTTCTACTAGCCATCTGAATCCACCAAATATGCATAATGTATACCAACATCAAAGCTCCACACACCGATGGACTAAAGACCATCCTCTTGTTAACATCATTGGCAACCCGAACCAATCAGTCGTAACTAGACAACGCCTTCAGACTGACGAAGATCATTGCATTTATCCACTCACCGTTTGTTAAACAGAACCCAAAAATATTAAAGATGCAATGACTCACGACAACTGGATCGAATCTATGTAAGAAGAGTTGAACCAGTTTAAACAATTAGAAGTATGGGAATTGGTTGAAAGACCAACAGGGGTCTACGTCATTGGTTTCAAATGAATTTGAAAGAATAAGTTAGATGCTGATGGTACGGTTATCCGAAACAAGTCACGTCTGGTGGCTAAGGGTTATAGACAGGAAGAGGGGATTGAGTTCGAAGAATCATTCGCACTGGTAGCTAGACGTGAGGCTGTACAGATTTTTCTGGCATTTGCGGCTCACATGAACATCACTGCCTACCAGATGGATGTCAAAACTACTTTTCTGAATGGTCAACTAAAGGAAACATTATATGTTAGCCAGCCAGAAGGAATTGTTGATCCAGAGATCCCTAATCACGTCTACAAACTGAACAAGGCTCTCTACGGTCTCAAACAAGCCCCTCGGGCATGGTATGATAAGTTGTCATCCTTTCTCCTTGCTAATCATTTTATCAAAGGATCGGTCGACCCAACATTGGTTATTCAATATCATAGGGCACACATTTTAATTATTCAGATTTATGTGGATGACATCATTTTTGGTTCTACCCACAAAAAGTACTCAAACGCTTTTTCGAATCTAATGAAAACAAATTTTGAAATGTCAATGATGGGTGAACTTACGTTCTTTCTAGGACTACAAGTTCATCAATCACCCCGTGGTATTTTCTTAAGTCAGTCCAAATATGCTCTTGAAATACTGAATAAACATGGAATGCAAAGTTGTGACACCTATGCAACACCAATGGCACATACCAACAAACTGGATGCTGATTTACATAGGAAATTGGTTGACCCTACCAAATACCGAAGTATTATTGGGTCTCTCATGTATCTGACAACCAGTAGACCCGACATTGTATTTTCTGTATATCTTTGCTCCCGTTATCAGTCAAGGCCAACTGAAAGACACCTCTCTGAGGCTAAAAGAATCCTCCGATACGTCAAGGGAACCATTAACTTAGGGATCTGGTATCAGAAGGATTCTGGTTTTGAACTAATAGCTTTTTCAGACGCTGACCACGCAGGATGCTTAGATTCACGAAAAAGTACTTCAGGAGGTTTACAATTCCTTGGTGATAAATTGGTGTCATGGCAATCGAAGAAACAGGATTATACATCGCTGTCATCAACTGAAGCAGAATATGTAGCCATGTCTGCGTGTTGTGCTCAAGTCATTTGGATGAGAACACAACTCAAAGATTATGGTTATGTATTTGACAGAATTCCAGTGTACTGCGACAACAGAAGTGCTATTGCGATCTCGTGCAACACCGTTCAACATTCAAAGTCAAAGCACATCGATCTTTGATATCATTTCATCAAAGAGCATGTGGAAAAGGGTACAGTTGAATTATACTTTGTAGGTACAGAACACCAATTGGCGGATCTTCTCACTAAAGCCTTGCCTCCCGCAAGATTTACTGATTTGATTCACCGTATTGGTATGAGGTGTTTGACTCCAGAAGAACTAGATGAACTTTTAAAACATTCTTGAAAAGTCAAACACCAAAACCTCTCTTGTAAATATTTTTCAAAAACAAAATATAAAATCTTATAAAATCAAAAAATATTCTTCTATCTAAATTTCTATCTGAAAGCAAACATCGCAAGTACAAAACTTCCATCAACACAGTGTTCCACTAAACATTTCACCATTTTTCCTGAACAAGTGTTGAGGGGGAGAAAGTAAATATTTTCAGTTTCATAAAACCTTGTACTTTCATGTTACCAAAATTATGTTGTTTCATATTAAATGGTGGATATGTATCTTGTTATATACCCTCTTCGGACTTAAATGTTTGCAAATTTCACTATTTCAAAAGTCGATGGGGAGTATCGTTAAGTTTCTTGCCTAAAATGTGTTTTGTCTAACCAAAATGGAAGTTAATAGGTCTTGGTTGAAAAGGTTTTGAGGTTAAGGGATTAATTATGTCATTTTTGAAAATAATTTTGAACAAAAATCCCATCTACCTCATTCAATGCTTTATCTTAAGCATTTATTTCACATAACCAGCAAGATCCAACGATCCTTACTTATTTCGCAAGTCCATTCATCCAATTCAAAATCTGTAAGTGGTAAAAGTTTTTGATCATGTTTTTAAACAAAGGTTTTCAATAACTTTTCAATCCAACGGTTCAAAACTAAAATATTTGATTTTGAAAGGTTACGCGTATGCATATGAATTCGGGTTACGCCTAAGTGTGTTTGTGATGTTATGGGCAGTGTTAAAACTTTCATAAACTTGTTTTAAACCCATTTCTATCATAAATTTGAACCCAGAAACACGAATTGAATCATTTTTGAAAAACTAGGGTTTATGTTCATGTTTGGGGTTTTTCGTGTTTGAGTGTTTTGGTGCAATTAGATGGCCAAGTTAGTGTTAGAATATGATATGTAACATGAATTGAGCCTTTAATTTAACCGAGTAACATCAGAATGTAAGAATCAAGGTCTTAGGGTTCTTGAGGTCATACAAATTGAATCTTTTGATTCTTTAGGTAATTTATGTTAAAACTTGTTCTAGTACACTCCTTTGACATCTAGGATAGTGCAGAAAACAATCTTGATTGAATTCCATGGTTGAATTTGTTAAGCGTAGGATCTAGGGTTTAGGGTTTTAGAACCTTTACGCCTAAGCTGTTCTTGGCATAACTAATGTGACTTTGTGATTGTTTTGTGTTTCTGATAGTATTAGGATTACTTTGTAATCAAGTTTTCATGTTTGTGATATCTCAGGTTGATTACTCGTAAAGATCAAACAAAAGGTGTTCTTGATTTCGAATAAGAAATACCTTTATGCGTAAAGGTTACGCATAAGAGTAATCTTACGCGTAACTCTTACGCATAAGGGGTCTACAGTGGGACTACGCGTATCCTGGAAGGATATGCGTAAACTAGGATGTTTACGCCTAAGCTTTACTCTTACATGTAAAACTTACGCGTAACATTTTTTTGCTAAAGCTTACGTGTAAGCACATAAGCTTTTGGACTCATTTTAGAATTTCTTACTCCTAAGACTTTCCCTTACGCTTAAGCTTACGCATACGCCTAAGCTCCTCCTTTACGCATAAGTTCACATGTGTACGCTTAAGCCAACTATCCACCTTGTTTTTGAACTGTTACGCGTAGTCTAACTTGTAAATTGTTACTCTTAAGTCACAAAACCAAATCTTACTCATAAGCTCTCAAAAGTTAATATGTTGTGTGTTTAAGTGAAATTTGGACATTAAAACTTCATAATTAACATATTCACGTAACTTATCACATCAACTTCAATCAATTGGACGTAAGTGACTTGGGACTTGTAACATTCATAAACATGATAACTTCAAACAAGTAATTGGACAATAAATCAATCTAAGACTAACACAATGTGTTTCAATATGTTGGTTCTTTTGTCTAAATATCTTTCAGATCGCGAAATGGTTGTCAATCACTACATTGATTATGCTAGTTTGATCTGGGAAGACATGATGCAACACTGCAGGAAGCCTGGTACCAAGATTCCATTCATCAGAGACACCAAGTTGCTAATCCACAATCTTCTCGGGAAGCACCAGGATATCCCTCTGAGACTGAATGACCCCGACATGCACTCTATGCTGAATGAGCCTACCTTAAACTCTATTAGGTTCAAAGAATTAACAACTAGAAAACAAGGTGCAGAACTCCCTGCTTGCTTGATTACCGATGCAATCAAGGATCTTCCGTCCTACAGACGTTACAAGGAAGTTGTGCTTGCAGGAAAAGTTGGCTTCACGGATGAGAAGACGACTCCAGCGGTGACAACAAGGGCTAAGAAAGCTGGAAGCACTACAAAGTACAAGAAAAGGAATCCAAGCAGAAAGAAGAAAGTCCCAGCCAAAATCATCCATCCTAAAATAGAACCGGAACTAGTTCAAATATCACTTCAAGATGACGATTCTGAAACTGAGTCAGATAACCTTACTGTGTACTCCGAAGTACGTACAAATGACACATCGATCAAGAAGAAGATAGAGGACAAACCTGCTAGTCCTTCATCTGACAAAGGGAAGAAACCTCTCGATGGAGGAGAAGAAGAAGAAGATTCTGATTGGGAGTATGATCCTAAGGCTGAAGAGAAACAACTCTAGAAAACTCTTAAGCAACAAAGGATGGAGAAAGTTGCTGAAGAGTTTGCACTTCAACAAATTAAAGAACCTGGAGGTTCCAGCGGTGGTGTTCTCTCTACATCCGTTCCTGATCCGATTAATCAACCCGGTAAAGGAACCGATGCCACCACCAAGGAACCTACAGAGGAAAAGGAGCAATAGGATGAGGAAATGATTGATCATGGAGATGACGACAAAGATACTGATGAGAGAATCACAGAGAAAGATGTTTTGGAAGCGGAAAAGGAAAGGGCTGCAGACGAAGCTGCTAAGAAGGCTGAAGAGGAACGCATAAGAATGGAAACAGATAACTATATTCTGGACAACCCTAAACACAACCCTGAGCAATCCTCGAAACCACCCCTTGAAACCTCAAAAACCGAATCATCTTCTCACTCATCACCACCACCATCAAAAGAAACAACAAAATCATCTACCAAATCAATCAAGAAGAAAGCTGATACTTGGGCATCTCGCACCAAAGCTAAGATCCAGAAAGCATTGCTTCAATCTAGAAAATGCAAACAAAGTCTTCAGGAAACAATATTGAACATGATGGCTGACAAGGTCATCGAGCTTTCCCAGCAGATGGACCAGTTCGAGGGAGAAAGAGAATAGATCAAGGCATTCCTTACCAGGGATGTCCAAGGAGAAATTAATGAACAAATTCATAACTAAACTCATCACTTTCTTCTCAACATGGTCCCTGGTGTCACCAAAGAGATGTTCAAGAATCAATTCTATCCAACGCTCAAGACACTGGTCAAGCAGATGATTACAACAACACCGGTGGTCATGCAAACCCGACCATTCTAGCCTGTAGGTCAGTGAAGATGATCTGATCTCACAATTGGTACTTCAGATGTCCCCACGGGTTTCATCCTTCACACCAGTTGAATCGAAGTTGTATGACGTTCTTCTTGCACATCAACTAAAGACATCGTGCAAGGAAGCTGTTGGTCTGGACAAGCGACCAATAGATGATGATGACAAGGATCAAGACCCGAATGCTAAACGTCAAAAGAAGACCGGCGGGTCATCATCATCCATGCCACCACCACCTCCTAATACCACCACTACATCCACAAGACAAGCTTCTCAACGACCTCCTTCATCTGACAAATCTCGGGATGCAGATTCTCCACCACCACTGTAGAAAACCGGTGATCACTACACTTATACCGGTGGTGAGGATCATGACATTCCTGAGCCCCAGCAACAACCATCACCTCGACCATCACCACAACCAGAATCATCCTCAAGAACCAAGAAGAAGAAACAAGGTTATGTCGTCTCATAGTTGGTCGAAGACGACACTGAGGAATATGAATGGTTTAGCAAATTGGTTGATTCTACACCCAGACTGTCTGAAGGCCAAGAATTGGTAAACGGCCGAACCATGGAACAGGTGAAGATTATTCAAGATGAGTTCAAAGTGAAAAAGATGACGGAACGGGAACTGTGCAGGATAAAGAACGATGCATTCAACTTATTGAAAGACAGAGCCTGCAGTACACTTGAGGTCGAATACCATTTGGACAACATTGCCCATGCAATGTCCAACAACATCGACTGGCTAAATCCCGAATCAAACATTGATTGACAAGGAAGGATAACACTCCCTACTACACGGATTGGACAAAGCCTCTACCAACAATTGGTCGACCCGAACAACCGAAGATCCCTTACTGTTTCTTCTTCAACAACGACCTAGAATTTCTTCAACACGGAAGTAGCGTTAGCAAGAAATATGCTACTTCACTCACCTTCAACATCCCAGCTACAGTATTCTCCGACAACGTAGCCATTGAAGAAGATGCTGCAAATTTGATTGTCGATAAAGTTGTGGAATACGACATAGATGCCAAATATGGTATTCATCATTGGCCTGAAAGGAGGAGATTATACTACAGGAGTTGCCAAGTTCGTAAGTCTAACAAGGATGTAAATAGTGACAAGAAAATCGTTGTTGTAATGGAGGTTACACTGGAGACAAAGTGGGGTTATTCATTCTTGTCCAAGATCAAGGTCAAGCGGCAAGATGAAGTAAAGTATTAATAAGTATTTAAAACGTATACTTTTGAGGGGTCATTTAAGCCCTTAATCGATCACTTTTATATCCGTTACTGCTTAATTTCGTTCCTTTTCACTTTTTAGGTCTCTTGGAAGCAAAAGGCTGGAATGATGCACATTTGGACGAAAATGAGTGAATACATGAATAAAATGGCAAAGTCAAGATCGAAGCCACTCAAGCTGCTCAAAATGAACCTGACGGCGTCCCAACCAAAGGGCGACGCCGTCCCTCTATACAGACTTGATAAAAATAAGCACCATACAGCTCAGTGGAATTTTTGCTCATACAACCTGACAGCGTCAGGCTTTGAAGACGAAGGGCGTCACTCAGACTTTTCATCTCATATGGCCCAGATCCAGAATCAGACGACATCCCACTTGAAGACTGACGGCGTCACAACTCTAAGGTGACGCCGTCCCATCGATGAATTGGCCAAGACGAAAACCCTAATGACGGCGATCTGACGGCGTCCCACCTATAAGAAAGCACTTGTAAATCTATATATAGAATTCGATTTTTCTGCATTTAAGGAGGTAGACTTTTGGAGTAAAAACCCTAAATGTTTGTAGTCTGACTTGGACAGTATCTTAAGGTCCCAAACCCTATTTTACACATCAAGATAAGTGTTTTAATCCAAATTATCATTATGTCTTTCATTGATTATGTGTATGCTTTCTTGTTTAACATGTCTAGCTAAATTTCTTGTGTGTTTGCTTAGATCTATAAAACCTAGTTATTAATTATTGTTAGGTTGTCTCTTATCTTAATTGTAATTGGCTTAGGCGTGCAACTAGGCTTTCGTTGTGTTTAATGCTTGAATAATATTTGTGAAAGTTGGTTTATAAATGATTAGCGGATTTCGTAGGCTAAACCCAAAGGTAACCTCAAAGAGTTAGGGCATAGGCACACCCTACGACCTTAGGAAACACAACGCGTTAAGATAAGGTGTGACAATTCAACCGGCCAATAAAAGATAACTAGGGAGTAATATTATCTAGGTAAACACATTTTTAATCATCATACGAGCACACATCAAATAGACATAACTACCCGTAGTAATTAGATAATTAGATAGTAGAAGTAATCAGTAGAAGTACCACCCCGCAAACCAATTACCCCGAGATTTTACCCTTAGCTTTCTAAAAAACCATTAAAAGATAATTAAAATAAAAGAATCATCCTCAACCCCCACCTTAGCGTAATATATTTCTTGCTAGCATTCCTATTCCCCTAGAGAACGATATCAATCCCCGAGGCTTACCCAATACTACACTACAACGATTAGGTTCACTGCCTAGGGTTTTGAAAAACTTGCTCGAAGAAAAGGAAGTTCCTTTGACCCCGAACGCGCTTCGTACGCACATCAAGTTTTTGGCGCCGCTGCCGGGGAATAGAATAGCTAGTTAGATTTCTATCTCGTTTAGGTTCCCTTGCTTGATACCTATCAAGTAAGATTTTTTTTTCTCATTTTTAGCTTCCTTGTAGTTTATCCCCCTTCTTCGTGACTTTGTTTGTAATCTCGCCACTTTTCATCATGGAAGGTGATAACCCACCACCAATTGACCCGCCAAGAGGCCGTACTCTTGGTGAATACTCTAAACCGAGCCACCAAGGCTAAAGGAACACCATTGAGCTCCCTGATCAAGCTCAAACTACGGCCCTGCGATCCGACACCATCCGGTTGGTGCAAAACGGATGTGCATTCCATGGACTTCGTTCCGAAGATCCTAATCAGCATCTCAAGGACTTCCTTAAAATCGTTGATTCCATCGACCTTGATGCTTCCAATTTTCTCTACGGGACCAAGCTAGTAATTGGCTTGAGCGACTTCCCGTCGGATCCATCCCAAGTTGGGATGATCTCACCACTCGTTTCCTCACCTATTTTTTCCCACCGGGGAGAACTACCAAGCTTAGGAATGACATCTTGATGTTCCAACAACGTCAAGGCGAAACTCTCTACGAGGCATGGACTCGATTCAAGGACTTACTCCACAAAGTCCCTCATCACGGCATCGATCTTTGGCTTCAAGCCCAAATCTTTTAAGATCATGTCAACCTCTCAACTAGGCAAACCATCGACCAAGCGGCCGGTGGCAAACTTAGTGAACTTACCGCGGAAGAATCGTGGGGTACAATAGAGGACCTTGCCCTATATGACAACGAAAGTTGGAATGACTCCCGTGAGTTGCCCAAAACCGTTAAGGCAATCTCCTTGCCTCCCATTGACTCACAAACTTCCAATCGTAGGATGCTCGAACTTGAAGATCAAGTCAAATTCCTAATGAGCTCCTATGAGAATCCTAAGTCTTCAAGCCAAGTGAACAAAGTCTCTTCCTTGTGTGAGCTATGTAGTGGTCCCCATGATACTCGTACTTGCACGAGACTCTCCGAACAAGCTTCCGTGGACTACGCATCCTCGCGTACCAATGGAATGAGAGGGTGATTCCCCACAACACCCGGACCTAGGACTTTCAACGATGCCCGAGAAGCGTGGAGGGGCAAACCCGACTATAATTGGAGACAAACCAAAGAATTCACCTCTAACAATTCCCCATGGTCCCACTCTCACGGCCCTAGTTAACAAAACATAGAAGGGATGTTGCAACATCTAGTTACATCCCAAGAAGCTCAAATAGCCAAGTTTTCGGACCGCTTTAACCAACAACAAGCCAAGATGGATAGGAAGATAGATAACCTTTGAAAGCCATGACCAATAGCGATAGGAAGACCACTGAAAAGGTTAATGCCATCTCGACTCATTCCCCTGAAGCTTCCGGTATGAAAATTAAGGACCCAAGCAAGTACTTCGAAACTATGGATCCCTCTTCATCCAAGCACGTTCAATTCTTCAATGCCATCACTCTAGTGAAACCAAATAGGAATAGTGACGAACCGAACCATGAGACTATGCTTGAGGTTAGTGAAACTCCTAGAAATCTCAACATACCTTGTTGCATAGGACATCTTTTTGTGGCAAAGGCCTACATTGATCGTAAGTCCCCAATAAACATCATGACTAGCACATACTATAATTGGGTGATGAAGAAACCTATCCCAAATAGGCAAGACCCCGATGATCCTAGAGTTAGTTGTAATTTCCTTGCTAGAGTTAAGGGATTGCCCATCTATGTAGGTAGTTTCACGTACCTTACGGATTTCGTGATTGTGAAGGATATTAGTATGGCCATAGATCCTATCTTGTCCAATGTAGTTCTAGGAAAACCATTCATAGAAAACACCGGGATGACTTATGATCTGTCGTTAGGTATAGTTAGATTCAAGGATGAGACCGATAACGTAACTTACCAAATGCCATTTAATATTGAGAAATTCTCATCACTATCTAATGATGAAAAGGAGCTTAAGCTATCGGTCTACTATATGAATGAGAAGGATAAGGAGAAAGGAGTAGATTATGTGATGAATAAGATTTTTGGGTTCTATAAGGATTGTTTGAAAATAGGACCGAAATATAGAACCAATTGGAGGGAATATGACTTCTTAGAAAGATGCACGATAGGGCATAACTATACCATGGAAAACCCCAATAGAGATCGTCATGAGGAAGAAGATGACGGTAAAGAAGTCGCGTAGGAGCACGACTTCGAGTCTAGCTACAAGACTCATAAATAAAGAAAAGCGCTTCGTGGGAGGCAACCTATGCTTAATTGTTTGCTTGTTTGTGTGTCATATATCTTTTTCATTGTTGTTTATTCTCATGTTTGATTTTGTAAAAATGCTTTATTTTGTATTTAACCTCGTCTTAATTACATATAAAGGTATTTTACAAAACGATAAGTGTAGGGAAGATTACATAGGTTTTTGAAGAACGTGAACATAAGAATTACAATTAGTGAAATTGATGTATATGTGTGTTTGTTAGAGTCAAATGCTTGTATAGAGTCATAATAGATGTTTTGCAGGAATTTTTCCAGGTTTTAAAGATGTAATTTTTCCAGAATTTTTCCAGGAAAACGCAGCAGACCAGTTTCTATCATGACAACCTGACGCCATCAAGATTAAAGCCTGACGACGTCAGGTCAAGCAGAAACAACTTATACAAAATTTTTCGTTTTCTATGCTACTTATAAATTTTTGGAAATTCTCGGGTCTTAATTTTCTAGAAAAACTGCAAACATCCATTCCACAAGCATTATATCCTAGTATAGTTGTGTCATATATAGTTTTACCGCCGATTTTATGCGAAGGTTTCGTTTGTTTTCTAAAGTGTGCAGGTTATATTTGGCAAGAAGAAGAAATACAACATTGGATGGAGCTTATCACACATGCATTCTTCTTGGAAAGGAATTTAACCGCAACTTCACACGGATCCTACCAAGCTAATCAGGGGAGTACTAGTTTCTTTCTCTTTTACTTACCTTCCTTTATCATAACTTTGACACGTTTTGAGAATATTGGGGACAATGTTCAGTTTAAGTGTAGGGAGGGAGAATAAAACGGGAACTTAGAAACTATTCTTATCCTTGATCATTTGTCTTGTCTTTGGTCATTTGTTTAATAAACTATGAGAAATATTTGTTAGAGTAATTTTAGCACCAAATTTAAAATTTTTTATGACATGTACGAGCTAAAAATTTAGTCTTAATAAAACATCTCATGGATAGGAGTTATATGACTAGGACAAAAACCGTTTACCACTCAAATTCCACCCAAAAATGTGAGGTTCGCCCCTAGATCTTTAGGAATAAAATCATTCACCTTTAATTCTTAGAGAGTGTATCGGTAGTATAATAGATTCTAGAACTTGTTTTGTGATTGGTATGTGCAAAAACACATACCATTTCTTTACCAAATCAAGCCCAAAATAACCAAGAAAGAGCCGTTTATGTCTAACATTTGTTGGTTTCTTGAGTTTATGCATGTGCAGGTACGGATATGGCAAAACACACAAAAGGAAGATAAATCAGACAAAAACCGAGCACGAGAAGGAAAAGAGTGCAAAAGCTGAAGCCGGGAAATCAGAAATGAGTGAATGTGAAGATTTTGATGCTAAAAGGATGATTTCTGAAAGATTGGATCAACTTTAAAGAATTGGCAAAATCACTCTTTCAAGTTTCAAAGATTGTCAAGAATTACCCTTGAAGTTTCAAAGTTGGCAGAAATGGTCCCTCATTTTTCCTAAGTTGGCAAAAGACACCCTTGAACCCTTGTGCTTGAAATTTCAGAATTTACCCTTTACTTTCACAATGTTACACATTTTACCCTTAAAATAAACCTTATTCTTTTAAATAATCCAAAGGGTCAAAAGCCAAAATTAAACCCTTTCACTTCATTTGACCAGTCAACGCCCTTAGCATGTGAACCTTTTCCCTACATTTGGACCCCTAGTCAAATAAACCCATGACCCCTTTATTACCCTTGGTCAATACAAGTCAAACCCATCAAAAGTAATTAAAAAATACCCAATTAAATTTACCCGCGCATAAAAATCCCCAATTAACCCATAACCTAAGAACCCTAATTTGCCCCTTGCCCAATTAGCCAAAATCACCACAATTAAGGGCAATTCCATACATTTATCTGACAATTGCTGACATGTGGAATGACATGTCAGCAATCCATGTGCTTTCCTTGCTCCTGATTGGCTAGAGATATGTGGAGAAGGCAAATCAAGGGTTGTGATGGATTGATGTGTGATGGGAAATGATCTAAGGGTTGTTATCACTCAAAAGAAGCACATAATTCATCTTCTGGATCCTTCTCAAGCTTGGAGCTCAGCTATATAAACCCCCATAATTTCACAGATGAGATGTGTAGAATTTGAGTAGTAGAATATAGTGTTTAATTCTGTTGTTAATTAGCTTTCAAGTTTTAAATTGTATTTCTGTCTTTGTAATCAGTTTCTTATTAATGAAAATTACATTTTAAGTAAAAAAATCTCAATAGCTCTTAACTTGTTGTTTTAATCATTTTAGTAGCTTAATTACTTCTGTTTTGATCTTATTGGCTTATATCTCATTTCATTCAGCTTGTCTTACTTTTAAATCAAAAATCACAAAAAAAATTGGAAAAATACTTGAAAAATAAAAAAATCATGTTCAAATCTGTTTAAGCTTCATTAAGCTGTATTTTCTGTTTGTTTAAGCTCACATAAGCTCACTATAGCTTATTGTGTGTTTAATTCAGTTATCTACTCAATTCTACAACCAAATCAGTTTCAAAACACCTTTGCATTGAATTGTGGAAAGCATAGGAAGTGGCTGTAAGGGATTAGCCAGAAGGACTATTACCAGCTTATTCTCTGAATAAGCTGGAGCTTGTAGCTGCCCTTAATTGGGAGCCTCTGTTCAGCTGAGGCTTGATGTGAGTTAATTTTCTGATTTTAGTGTAATTTTGAAAATTATTGATTCAGTGATTCAGATCTGTTATGTTTAGCTTATAGTTGTTTAATTAGCTTAATTACATTAGTTTGTAGCTTATTTTAGTTTTTTAGATCAGTTTGAGGCTTGATTATGTTATCTGCACTTGTATCTGATTGAATCTGAGTTGGACTGCACATATTTGTGATTCATATTTTGAGACTGAGTAGAGTGTCATTTTGCATTAATTAGTCATAATTTGATCTAAGTAAACTGAATTAGAGATAGTTATGGCTTAGATTTGGGATTTGTAGTGTTAAGTGGATAAACAGTCTTGTTAAGGACTGTTTGGATCTTAAGGTTATACTGAGTTTGTAGGTGTTTTAGTGATCTAGTATAGTTGCTATAGTTTCAGTTAGGAAAATTAAGGATACTTATAGCTTAGAATTTCTTGTGCATTTACTTAATAGTCAAAATTAGATTCATAGCTTAATAGCTTGCTTATCAATTAGGATTTCTGTTGCACATGCTTGCATTTAGTGGTAAAAATAGTTCATATACCTTAATTTAGTCTCAACTCAAATTAATTCATCAGTTAAAAGCAGTAGGAATCAATCAAAGTACAATTTAGTCAAATTGAAAAGTTTTCACAAAAGTCAAATTCTCATTTAAAATCTCAAAGTGTTGTTTCTTTTGTATTTTTAAAACCTTCATTTTAAGTTCAAATTACGCGTAATTTTGGATTTCAGGACTTTGGTTGGTTTTGTTTAAAAAAATAATTTTGGTTAATTTTTACAAATTTTCTAAAACTGTTTTATTAGTGCTTGAACTTAGTCAATTTTTCCAAAAGTGCCATGTGCAAATTAACTCAGCATTAATTGAGTTAAATTCAGTTTAATAATAAGCTTCTCTAGAGTTCATTTCTGATCTTCATAAGCTCAATTCTGGTTTAGAAGTACTTTGCTAGGCAGACTTTAAGTTCCAATTGCTGATTTTCACTTTGAGCTTATTCTCTAGCTTATTTTTAAGCTGCATTATAGGGGTTCATAACTGATGTGTTGAATGCTGTTAAGATTTGGATTATGCTTATTTGCTTAAAATCATAGATTATTTGATCATAAATAGTTGCTTTAAGTAGATTTAAGTTAGTTTAGGTTTATCTCAGCTTATTGTGGTCACTGGAAGCTTTATTCAGCTTCTAGCTTATTTTGCCTTAGCTTGTTCAATTCTGTTTGCATCCAAATAGTTTTTCCTGTGTTCAAAAGTTATATTTGATATTTTTCATAGCTTCTCAGTAATTTTTAGAACTTATCTTCAATTTTCCATAATTTTCTGTAGCCTTTTACTATTTTTCTTCATTTAAAAACAGTTTTCAGCATTTTTTTAAATAGCTTTTAATGGAAATAAATCAGTAAAAGCTCACAAAAAAATAATTTTAATTTTCTTAGATTTAGAATATTCAAAAAGACAAAAAAATTATTTTCTATATTTTTCCTAGTTTAAATAATATTTTCTAGCCATTTAAATAGTTTTAAATAGTTTTAAATTCATAAAAATTGAGAAAAAGTCAGAAAAATGCAAATTCAGTTTTTAAAATTATTTTTAGTTAGTTAAGATTTTTGAAAAATAGTTTTGTAATTTTCTCATAAGTTTAAATAATTTTTAGCATAGTTTTTAATTCAAATAAAATCAAGAAAAATCATAAAAATTAGTTTTAAATTTTAGAAATTTTTTAAATCAAAATTTTAGCTGTAGAAAAATATTAGATCACTTTTAGAGGTTAGATTAGATTAGTTTGCATTTTAATATACGTTTTAGATTATTCGTATTTTGCGTTTTAGTTTTAATTTGCGTAATTAGTTGTAATTCCTTGATTGCATTATAGTTTTAGTAGATTTAATTGCTTCCCATTACTTTTCCTTGTCCCGTAGTTTAGAAATTATCAAAAATTCCCTTTTTCCCATTCAAATCCCCGAATACCGCGACGTGAGTTGAAAATTCCATTCATCTCTCGCTAGGAACGATCCCGGTGCTCAAATCTAATACATTTGAGTTACCAAATACTACAAAAACTCTATAACTGGTCTTCCTAAGAATCAGTGATGCATTCCGAGATCGCTAGTGAGACTACACTTGTGTAGTTAGGAATAACTAAGTGATAAGAGGCATTAGGATAACCCTTGTTTGAAACTCGTATTATAATTACTTCTTCCACATCGGTTGAATAATTACCCCACACCCTTGCGATGTACTCATAATTAGTACACGATACCCCTAGTTAACCCCTCAGAGCCTATCCTTTTCGCGGTTCTCGTGATGTTTCGGTTTTCCGGAATATCACATTGTTTACAATCCACCCCCAAATGTACACCCAAATCGCCTTAGCCTAACTTGTATGCACTCACCTTTAGTGCATTATTGTTATCATTACTAAACCCTTAGTTCAATTATCTAGTTACTTGCATGATTGCTAAGTCGAGTCATATCTTTTGTACACAGTTTTGGGATTATTGGGACTCATGGGTAAAAGTAATATTTTTATGGAGTAACGGGAAGGAACGTTAAATTCAAATTCCCTTTGTCTGCGTAATTAAATACTCCAAGTGTTTTTTATCTTTTCAAATCGGGTTAATTAGTGTTAGAGAAATAAAAACTCAAGTGTAGGGATACTCCTATAAATCCCTTATATTTTGATGTTATCGTAGAGGATGGTAGAGTAAAAATGTATGAAAAAAAATCAAAAAAAAAGAGTGTGTTAAAAAAATGAAGAAAAACATACGGGCTACCATCCTACATCTATATTTATGTTTATGTCTTTAAATTTATGTTTGTTTGTTTCAAGTTATCTAGAGTTAGTGAGTCGAGTCTTGGCTTAGCAACGCCACGCTTTTCATGCTTGTAACATAAGATTTTTTACTTGCCACCACTAAATATCGCCTATCCAACAAAACTCTTTGTTTCCCTACCGTAAGCCTAACCTTACAACCCTTGCAAAGACCTCTTAGATAGTTGTACCTAGGTGCTTACGCCAAAGCGGTGGAGGTTTGATCTAGTCTCAAGCTTATGGTAATCTATGTACTATACCAGGTAATGAGTGTTTATCTTCCATTTCCATTTATTATATTTCATATAAACCCCGGGAGATGAGAGAATCCAAACACCCCTTGTGAGGTGCTAGTATATAATTTGCGTGCTGGTTATTTGCGGTGCTTTTACTTATTGTGAATTATTTTAAACCAATGCTTCATGCCCCCTAACTTATAAATTGATTAGCCAAAAGCACATTTGCTTGAGGACAAGCAAATACCAAGTGTAGGTGTAACACCCCAACCCGACAAGGGTAGAAATGTCACATTCTGGTGTCATATCAGAACATACAAATAAAATTTTACAAGCGAAAGCATTATAGAATAAATTACCAAGTCATATAACGGATGACTTACAAAGAAAATAGAAAATCCAATATGTCCAAAACGGAAATAAAATCTGGAAACAATAACTCTTCAAATTAAATCCAAAATGATAAAGTCGCTAAGGTCGGTCTACTCGACTAATCCAACTCTCAGCCCAACAAGCCCATCTTCAACCTAAAAACCTGCCGCAGGAAAAGAAATGCGGCTGAGCTTAAAAAGCCCAGTGAACAGATATAATAAAACGAAAGCTAAACGAAATCAGAGATACAAATGAAATAAGGAAACTGATAACAAGGTCGCAACGAAATGAGAACAATGAGTCAATGAGGATCCTGCAGAAACACAATTATACAGATATCCAGAAAGAACAGATAACAAACACAACGAAGCAAAGCAATGCATCAAGGACATATAAATTAGCACATACAACAGGCATACAAGAAATCAGGAAATCAGACAACATATAAGCCAAACAGAAATCTAAAAGCTAGCGGAAGCAAGTAATTAGAAAGAGAGCTTGGCAATCACACAAGTCAAGTAACCACAATTAATTACATACAATATCATAACAGGAATATAAACATGGCAGATCAACAATAAATGGGAAAAGATACTAACAGATATTCATAGACCACGAGGTTAACAAAACAGAGTTTACATGATAAGTCGTCAAAACAATCATTTATACACTAACATGGACCAGACGAATCAAAGAGTCACATAACAGTATGGTAAACCGTTTGTCAGTTATTAGCATGTCAATAGATAAATCAGACAATCACATATTAATCGTATCATAGCAGGGTAAACAGTAGTCACATAAAACATGCAAATAGCACAATCAAACTCAATAATCATATAATAACTCGGTACGTGAATGGAATGGTAGTAGAATGAGTCACATAAGGGTACTGAGTAACAGACAATCAATACAGAATATAGTGCGATGGGGAATACAGAAGGTACAATATGGGTATATCAATAGTGTAAGGTCTGTCAGAAATCCATCCCGAGCCAACAAAACAAATCAATATCAATAGTGGCAATAGTCGCCATTAGTATCCAATAGTAGCCATTGTATTCGGAGGGGTGACCTCAGAATACCAAACCAATAGGAGGGGAGACCTCAGTAACCAATGGAGTAGCTAGCTCCCAGACTGTGAAGACGCGTATTGCACACGACATCATTCACCAGACAGATCATAACATATCAGATAACAGAACAAATCTAGGATGCGTCCATACGCCCCTGCAGACAGATAGTGGCCATACAATATATATCGAGCTCATAATCAGATAACAGAAAGGGACGGTGTGTAACATCACTCGTACACACTAGAGTCATGCCATTGGTGCATCAATGACACGGACATGGAACCCCCATGCCTAGTGATAGCTCGGGTCTCAAACTGACAGGTCAGGCAAGGTCATATCAAAGGTTCAGAAGTCAAAGGTTCATATCATAGTCCATAGCAAAAGATGCATATCAAAGGTTCATAATCAGAAGGTTCATATCAAACAGTTCACGTAGGAGATTCAATCAAAGGGAGCATAGCAAAGTTATAGGGAAGCCCTAATAAGAAGGCTCAGATCAAAGTATAACAGTTCAAACTATATCGAAAGATGTAAACGAATCATGAGACACCCCTACTTAAAAGGGATAGAATATATGTACCTTATTCGAAGCAAGCAAAATAGGAAAGTACGATCACACGATGAATCAATCCTGCCGTCCGAAACCAATATGAATTTGATAACGCTTATTAAAGTCGGATTACTCATTTTAAACGGCTTTCCATTTTTAGCAGGTTTCCATATTTAGTAACTTTCCATTTTTAGGCAACTTTCTATTTTAGGCAGGTTCCCATAATTAGCAAGTTTCCGTATTTAGTACGTTTTGCCATTTATGATGAATTTAAAGACATATTAGGTTAAGTGAGTATTATAATACTTTAAGGATCATTTATGCCAAATTATACAAGTTTAGGGTCTATAGTGTAAATATTATAAAGTGTAGGGTTCTATTTGTAAATACCTTATATATATCTATTTTACTCATTTTATGTCGAGGCATTTAACTCCCTTAGACAAACCATACGACTAGCCCTTTAACCAACGAAACCTTAGATCAATATTTACAAGTTCCCTTTATCATTTAAATACGTTAAGTACAAGTTCATATAATCTTTTTGTGTGACCCTTTATGTGTCGACCCATACCTCCCCAAAACAGATTTATGTACGCCCCTTGAAACCAACAAATGAAACCCTAGACCTAGTTCCAAGTCGACACAATCAATAACAAATATGACTACATGCTTGAATCCATTTAAACTTGATAATAACAAAAGAAGCATGTACTAAATGAGGTTAAAAATCAGACTCCAAGACCATGTCCCATGCACTCTCACACGACATACAATAATAACCATAACACATGTTTTAAATTTCCATTTAGCCTTAAAAAGGAAAAAGCGTAACGTGAGGACAAGATCAGGTTCATAACTTATACCATATATATATATATATATGCTGTACGACAACCATATACCAAAATCATGGATTTTATGTAGTTTCTCCTTTGGTCATATCACTGCATCCTTTAAACATTTATGTGCTAGGCTTTAGGTTCAAATACACATGCGCATGGCAGCCTAACCCCACGACACACCATCCAGAACATGATTTTTTTGTCGAAAAAAAAGAGCCAAAACAGGATCTCAAAGAAGCATGCACATGGTGAATGAGTTATATATTCATGCATAATATATAAGTTAATTTCATGATACTCTTTGTGATTTCATGCAACCATTCACGTATTTAACTCTAGACTTGTTTATCATTTTAAGTAGCATATTAAATGGGTACAAGGCAAGCGTATGGTGCCATAACTACACGACCAGAATCAGAGACTAAAACGGAAATGACGAGATCACGAGGTTGTTACCTGTAGCGAGAGAAAGAGCAATGAAACAAAGATCAAAAGCAGCCAACCAAGCACTATCTTGTGCTTCTTAACCCACGACAGCAGCAATGCACCACCCACGACCAGAAACCCAAGCAATCTTTGTGCTACGTACGTGATTTCAGCCTTCCAACGAAGCCTACGGATCCCTTTCTTGGACTGCTTGTCGACAGGAGAAGATGGAGGAGAGAATATTTTTCTGGCCGTCACTTAAGTTTAGAGAACCAGGGTTTTATTATTTTTTTTCTTTTTGGAGTTGTCTTGGGTAACAAATATAGGAGATATTCGGTTGTGATTTGACCGAGTAGAGGGGAGGCAAAAAAAACGGGAAACACAAATCAATCCATTAGGATAATTGGAGCTTGCCATATATACAACAATCACGAATCCGGTCAATATCCTCGCCTCGATACGTTTTTCTTACTACAAAAAGTCGACTAGGGAAACACTTGAAGGGAAGAAAATGTGACGAAACTTAAACGTGTACAAATTTATTTAGCGTAAGTTTTATATTCAACGATTCAATGAAAATCATTTACCATTTAATAGTTAGCGAAGTTATCGATCTTGCTTTATTATTATTTTTTTTTACGGATTATCACTAGAGGGGTATAATAGTCTTTTAATGCGTTTTAGATTTTTTTGGGTTTTACAACTCTTCCCCTCTAAAAGAAAAATTTTCGTCCTCGAAAATTGAAGTCGCAGATCATAACGATTTCGGTTCCAAAGCGTACAAAACTTATACGTAACAGATGTCGATGAACATCTCGGAAGGAGGTACAGAATTCCAAACGAACATGAGTGGTAACGGATATAAGTCATAGTCCATTCACTTACCATCTCCAGGCATTCCCCAAGACGTCGTATGACGTCAATAAGTTCAGATTATATGATCTCGGTATTATTACGTTGATCAGGCGTCATAATACTTGCATCACATAACAAGTTCTTATTGTCATCATATTCTGCCTCGGGTCATGACAAACCACACAACCAAATAACAAAACAGATAACATACAGGTAGCAAGTAACATACCAAAATAGGCCAGATACACATACATACTACATATAACACATCAAACCAACTTACCATAATACAAAAGAGAGAAGGCCACGAACTTGCTTGAAACGGTTCCTCATGACTCATTTCTGATGATCCAAAAGAAAACTGAGATATTATCAAAATGCTGAAAGATAAAACTTCACGATTCAAACCGAGTTCTGAATGAATCAAAGAAAGCAATATCGATCAAAGTCACTTAGCAAAATATCAAACTGCCTCAAAACGCATGACAAACGAATCGGAGTAACATAAGTCGCGCCCAAATCATAAGAAGTAGATGAACCTTCTCAGCCACCGGCTAAATCTTGTCTCCATCTTTGCGCCTTTGGTTGATCCGCCAAGCTTCCTCTAGCAGCATCCTGGTGTCTCCAGCAGCACGGCGGTCGGGTGCGGTTTCTGCTTCACGAACCTCTCCAGCTAAGGGGCTGTTGCAGCAATGCAGGGTCGGCACCATCATCTTCAGTTCCACGGTAGTTCCCATCTAACGATCGACAACGGATGTGCGAAGACCAAATAACAAAATTCGATGCGAGAAGTGGAAGGCCAAATCAGTGAAGACAAACGAATATCAAAGTCAAATCGGAACGACAACCAAAAGGAATCAGAAGAGATCAGAACAGACGGAAGCCTAGTGTCTACCCAAATCCTCACAGGTCAATCCTAAGGTCAACAAGACGAAACCTGGGCTTTGATACCATAATTGTAACACCCCAACCCGACAAGGGTAGAAGTGTCACATTCTGGTGTCATATCAGAACATACAAATAAAATTTTACAAGCGAAAGCATTATAGAATAAATTACCAAGTCATATAACGGATGACTTACAAAGAAAATAGAAAATCCAATATGTCCAAAACGGAAATAAAATCTGGAAACAATAACTCTTCAAATTAAATCCAAAATGATAAAGTAGCTAAGGTCGGTCTACTCGACTAATCCAACTCTCAGCCCAACAAGCCCATCTTCAACCTAAAAACCTGCCGCAGGAAAAGAAATGCGGTTGAGCTTAAAAAGCCCAGTGAACAGATATAATAAAACGAAAGCTAAACGAAATCAGAGATACAAATGAAATAAGGAAACTGATAACAAGGTCGCAACGAAATGAGAACAATGAGTCAATGAGGATCCTGCAGAAACACAATTATACAGATATCCAGAAAGAACAGATAACAAACACAACGAAGCAAAGCAATGCATCAAGGACATATAAATTAGCACATAGAACAGGCATACAAGAAATCAGGAAATCAGACAACATTTAAGCCAAACAGAAATCTAAAAGCTAGCGGAAGCAAGTAATTAGAAAGAGAGCTTGGCAATCACACAAGTCAAGTAACCACAATTAATTACATACAATATCATAACAGGAATATAAACATGGCAGATCAACAATAAACGGGAAAAGATACTAACAGATATTCATAGACCACGAGGTTAACAAAACAGAGTTTACATGATAAGCCGTCAAAACAATCATTTATACACTAACATGGACCAGACGAATCAAAGAGTCACATAAATGTATGGTAAACCGTTTGTCAGTTATTAGCATGTCAATAGATAAATCAGACAATCACATATTAATCATATCATAGCAGGGTAAACAGTAGTCACATAAAACATGCAAATAGCACAATCAAACTCAATAATCATATAATAACCCGGTACGTGAATGGAATGGTAGTAGAATGAGTCACATAAGGGTACTGAGTAACAGACAATCAATACAGAATATAGTGCGATGGGGAATACAGAAGGTACAATATGGGTATATCAATAGTGTAAGGTCTGTCAGAAATCCATCCCGAGCCAACAAAACAAATCAATATCAATAGTGGCAATAGTCGCCATTAGTATCCAATAGTAGCCATTGTATTCGGAGGGGTGACCTCGGAATACCAAACCAATAGGAGGGGAGACCTCAGTAACCAATGGAGTAGCTAGCTCCCAGACTGTGAAGACGCGTATTGCACACGACATCATTCACCAGACAAATCATAACATATCAGATAACAGAACAAATCTAGGATGCATCCATACGCCCCTGCAGACAGATAGTGGCCATACAATATATATCGAGCTCATAATCAGATAACAGAAAGGGACGGTGTGTAACATCACTCGTACACACTAGAGTCATGCCATTGGTGCATCAATGACACGGACATGGAACCCCCATGCCTAGTGATAGCTCGGGTCTCAAACTGACAGGTCAGGCAAGGTCATATCAAAGGTTCAGAAGTCAAAGGTTCATATCATAGTCCATAGCAAAAGATTCATATCAAAGGTTCATAATCAGAAGGTTCATATCAAACAGTTCACGTAGGAGATTCAATCAAAGGGAGCATAGCAAAGTTATAGGGAAGCCCTAATAAGAAGGCTCAGATCAAAGTATAACAGTTCAAACTATATCGAAAGATGTAAACGAATCATGAGACACCCCTACTTAAAAGGGATAGAATATCTGTACCTTATTCGAAGCAAGCAAAATAGGAAAGTACGATCACACGATGAATCAATCCCGCCGTCCGAAACCTATATGAATTTGATAACGCTTATTAAAGTCGGATTACTCATTTTAGACAGCTTTCCATTTTTAGCAGGTTTCCATATTTAGTAACTTTCCATTTTTAGGTAACTTTCTATTTTAAACAAGTTCCCATAATTAGCAAGTTTCCGTATTTAGTACGTTTTGCCATTTATGATGAATTTAAAGACATATTAGGTTAAGTGAGTATTATAATACTTTAAGGATCATTTATGCCAAATTATACAAGTTTAGGGTCTATAGTGTAAATATTATAAAGTGTAGGGTTCTATTTGTAAATACCTTATATATATCTATTTTACTCATTTTATGTCGAGGCATTTAACTCCCTTAGACAAACCATACGACTAGCCCTTTAACCAACGAAACCTTAGATCAATATTTACAAGTTCCCTTTATCATTTAAATACGTTAAGTACAAGTTCATATAATCTTTTTGTGTGACCCTTTATGTGTCGACCCATACCTCCCCAAAACAGATTTATGTACGCCCCTTGAACCCAACAAATGAAACCCTAGACCTAGTTCCAAGTCGACACAATCAATAACAAATATGACTACATGCTTGAATCCATTTAAACTTGGTAATAACAAAAGAAGCATGTACTAAATGAGGTTAAAAATCAGACTCCAAGACCATGTCCCATGCACTCTCACACGACATACAATAATAACCATAACACATGTTTTAAATTTCCATTTAGCCTTAAAAAGGAAAAAGCATAACGTGAGGACAAGATCAGGTTCATAACTTATACCATATATATATATATATATATGCTGTACGACAACCATATACCAAAATCATGGATTTTATGTAGTTTCTCCTTTGGTCATATCACTGCATCCTTTAAACATTTATGTGCTAGGGTTTAGGTTCAAATACACATGCGCATGGCAGCCTAACCCCACGACACACCATCCAGAACATGATTTTTTTGTCGAAAAAAAAGAGCCAAAACAGGATCTCAAAGAAGCATGCACATGGTGAATGAGTTATATATTCATGCATAATATATAAGTTAATTTCATGATACTCTTTGTGATTTCATGCAACCATTCACGTATTTAACTCTAGACTTGTTTATCATTTTAAGTAGCATATTAAATGGGTACAAGGCAAGCGTATGGTGCCATAACTACACGACCAGAATCAGAGACTAAAACGGAAATGACGAGATCACGAGGTTGTTACCTGTATCGAGAGAAAGAGCAATGAACCAAAGATCAAAAGCAGCCAACCAAGCACTATCTTGTGCTTCTTAACCCACGACAGCAGCAATGCACCACCCACGACCAGAAACCCAAGCAATCTTTGTGCTACGTACGTAATTTCAGCCTTCCAACGAAGCCTACGGATCCCTTTCTTGGACTGCTTGTCGACAGGAGAAGATGGAGGAGAGAATATTTTTCTGGCCGTCACTTAAGTTTAGAGAACTAGGGTTTTATTATTTTTTTTCTTTTTGGAGTTGTCTTGGGTAACAAATATAGGAGATATTCGGTTGTGATTTGACCGAGTAGAGGGGAGGCAAAAAAAAACGGGAAACACAAATCAATCCATTAGGATAATTGGAGCTTGCCATATATACAACAATCACGAATCCGGTCAATATCCTCGCCTCGATACGTTTTTCTTACTACAAAAAGTCGACTAGGGAAACACTTGAAGGGAAAGAAAATGTGACGAAACTTAAACGTGTACAAATTTATTTAGCGTAAGTTTTATATTCAACGATTCAATGAAAATCATTTACCATTTAATAGTTAGCGAAGTTATCGATCTTGCTTTATTTTATTTTATTTTTTACGGATTATCACTCGAGGGGTATAATAGTCTTTTAATGCGTTTTAGATTTTTTTGGGTTTTACAGTAGGGATATTTGATAAGGATTTAAAACGTACACTTTTAAGTAGGGCTGAGCATCGGGCCGAAACCGACCCGATCCTGACCCATCCCGAAACCGACAAGGCTGGAAATTCTAACCGAATCCCAACCCGATTCTAGTTTGGGTAATCCCGAATCCTGACCCGAGTCCCGAAACAAACATGGTTGTAGGGTTTTCTTTATGTTATCCCGAAACAATCCCGACTCCCGACCCGACCCAAGTCCTGACAAGGCCGAAAACCCATCCCGAGTCCCGACCCGAGTTAAGGTCGGTTTATGTCGGTCGGAGTCGGGCGTCGGTCGGGATTGCTCAGCCCTACTTTTAAGGGGTCATTTAAGCTCTTAATCGGCCACTTTTATATCTGTTACTACTTAATTTCGTTCCTTTTTACTTTTTAGGTCTCTTGGAAGCAAAATGCTGGAATGATGCACATTTGGACGAAAAGGAGTGAATACATGAAGAAAATGGCAAAGTGAAGATCAAAGCCACTCAAGCTGCTCAAAATGAACCTGACGGCGTCTCGACCAAAGGGCGACACCGTCCCTCTATACAGATTTGATAAAAACATGCACCAGACGGCTCAGTGGAATTTTTGCTCATACAACCTGACGGCGTCAGGCTTTGAAGAAGAAGGACGTCACTCACACTTTTCATCTCAGACAGCCCAGATCCAGAATCAGACGACGTCCCACTTGAAAACTGACGGCGTCACAACTCTAAGGTGACGTCGTCCCATCGATGACTTGGCCAAGACGAAAACCCTAATGACGGCGATCTGACGGCGTCCCACCTATAAGGCGACGTCGTCGCACTTGTAAATCTATATATAGAATTTTATTTTTCTGCATTTAAGGGGGTAGCCTTTTGGAGTAAAAACCCTAAACGTTTGTAGTCCGACTTGGACAGTATCTTAAGGTCCCAAACCCTATTTTACACATCAAGATAAGTGTTTTAATCCAAATTATCATTATGTCTTTCATTGATTGTGTGTATGCTTGCTTGTTTAACATGTCTAGCTAAATTTCTTATTTGTTTGCTTAGATCTATGAAACCTAGTTATTAATTATTGTTAGGTTGTCTCTTATCTTAATTGTAATTGGCTTAGGAGTGCAACTAGGCTTTCGTTGTGTTTAATGCTTGAATATTCTTTGTGAAAGTTGGTTTATGAACGATTAGCAGATTTTGTAGGCTAAACCCAAAGGTAACCTCAAAGAGTTAGGGCGTAGGCACACCCTACGACCTTAGGAAACACAACGCGTTAAGATAAGGTATGAAAATTCAACCGACCAATATAAGATAACTAGGGATTAATAGTATCTAGGTAAACATATTTTTAATCATCCAACGAGCACACATCAAATAGACATAACTACCCGTAGTAATTAGATAATTAGATAGTAAAAGTAATCGGTAGAAGTACCACCCCCCAAACCAATTGCCCCGAGATTTTACCCTTAGCTTTCTAAAAAACCATTAAAAGATAAAAAAGAATCATCCTCAACCCCCACCTTAGCGTAATATATTTCTTTCTAGCATTCCTATTCCCCTAGAGACCGATATCAATCCCCGAGGCTTACCCAATACTACACTACAACGATTAGGTTCACTGCCTAGGGTGTTGAAAAACTTGCTCGAAGAAAAGGAAGTTCCTTTGACCCCGAACGCGCTTCATACGCGCATCAAGTATGATTTCACTGAAGCTGACTTCTCAGAGCTGTCTCTCAATGACATCGAAGACTTGTATCTTACAAAAGTACAAGGAAGAATGCGACAGTTTTCGACAGAAATCCAACTCCAGTTCATCACTGCACTCCTCATCTTCATTCGCAACAAAGTTATTCGTGAACGTGTTGAAGATATAGAACTTGCGGTAGAATCATACCAGAAGCAGATTAATCTTACAATACCGCTGCTACACTTTCCCGACCTTAATCATCAAGCTCAATACACCATCATGCATAAACCGAAGTTTGGAATCATCTACCGCAGTGAGCATCATCATACATGTTTCATGGCATTTGACGAGATCCAAAAGTTCTGTGATGCTTCGTTGAAAATGGTTCGTGATGGGTTAGCTTATCGGTTAAAGGATATTGAAGCTGGTATTGTTACTAAGAAGAGATGGAACTCGGAAGATCGCAAGGAAGTTCGTAGGTTTATAAACAGGCTGGATGAAAGGTTGTTCCACCGGGATCAGATGAGAAGGTTGGATAGCTATGTGGGCGGACGACAAAGTTTCCCTATCTTGACATTCCAACGTGAAGATAAGGTTCCAGGTCGTGTGTAATCGTTGGGTACTCTTCAAACACTCTTGATTGTATTTTGATATTTGATTTAATTATTCATTATGGTTTGTACATAAATAGCAGTGTACAACCCGATCTTGTAATGAAAAGACCCTGTGGTACGCTTCAGTGCCACAATCCTTATAAAAGGAGCGAAAGCTTCTTACTTTTGAGTAACATTTATTCAAATCTTTTCATATTTTCAACATTTTCCTCAAAAGAACAAGTACTCTCTCTCTCTCGTGTTTTTCAAAACCTCAAAAGTTAATATCACTTGTTGAGGGGGAGTATGTATAAACAAATTTGTTCTAACAACGTTCTTTGTGGAAATCTTCCCGCAAAACTCGAAATGGTCATATTTGATATCAAAATTTCATCAAAAATAACATTAATATGCCATTTTTTAGAGGGAGAAAAATTGTGTGATATAAATATGTTGGATTGTGATTGAATCTAAGTGTGCTAAGACTTAAACTCTTGAATTGATGAGTTCTAAAATCGAACAGACTTGTCCGGGACGGGTAATAATTTCAAACTAGTTTACTAGTGATGTAAACGTGTCTCGCAAAGGACTAGTCTTAGTAGAATGTATAATCCGAGAAACTCTTGGTAGATATGAACCTTGACGGATCTAACCTCCTCACAAAGGAGTGTTTACAACTTCAAGCTGACCTAGTAAGTGATGTAACCGTGTCTCACGGGAAATTGTCTATCTTGAGTCGATCAATTCAAAAGTGCGCGCTCTACCTTTACTGTGCAGATTTCAGTCAAAACTCATAAGCACATGTGGAGGGGGAGTATTTCTGAAAAATACAAAACTCTCAAAGTGTTACAAACATGTTTTCATTCATAAGCATTTTGAGAGATTTTCAAGAAAATGGTTTTATGGCAACATAGGATAGTCATGGAGTTATAAGGTGACTAAGTTTAGTGTTGGGAATTGCAGAGTTGATGATTAAAAAACCACAAGCAAGAATGAAGAAAGAAGAAACAACGAGGGGTTATTATGTAATAGTTAGTAGCTTTCATAGTAAGCTATTATTAGGGTTTGTAACCTCCCTCTCCTATATAAAGAGGGTAGGCATCTAGTTACAAATCATCCCTTTCGATTATCCCTTTCATCCTTTGATTATATCTTTCATTTCATTTTCATAGTAGACATCTCTAATGAGAGTCTAGACACACGATTATAGCGTGTGTATATTAGTAGTTGTAGTAGTTTCTTTGTTTTAATTAATAAAGAAAACCTTATTAGTGATATTGATTTTTATTATCATTCCGCTGTGCATCTAATCAATCAATGTTACTCATACCCTAGTTGAGTCCGGATCTTGGATTTTACAATAATCTTCCCCTAAACTGGAATTTGACTATGTTAAGTTCCAGTTTCTTGATATTACAAAACAACTTGTATGAAGAAACAATACTAAAACATGTCATCACAAATAATAAGTTGCACATCATAAATCTTCTTCCCCTTTTTCTAATAGAGGTCTTGTGCAACTCGTAGACGCTTCCCCTCAAGTGATGCATGTAGATGGTAAGTAATAAGCTTCCCCTTAAAATATACTAACCATCTATTTTTTTATTTTTTTTATCACAAAGAAAAAGAAATAATACGATTTTTTTTTTTTTTTTTTACAACTAAACAAAAGAAATAAAGCATAACAGCAGAGAAGTCAAATCAGCAGCAGCATCAAAATAGTCTACCAGTAGGAACGGAGAACCAGTAGAAACATCAACGTAGGCGTCTTATATCTTGCACTATCCATGTGACTCCAAATCTTGATAAATCCTCAAATAATATGAGACACTGAGCACTACAATGTAACTCCTTAAAGTGATAGCAAATGTGAGCATTAAGCACCTTCAATCCGTATATCACACCCCTTCACTAACACTGATCACTACAACGTAACTCCTTAAAGTGTTAGCAAATATGCGCATTAAGTACCTTTAGTCTGTAGATCTCACCCCTTCGCTAGATTTATCAAGTATTTGTCACACCATTAACGTACGAACAAGTTATCTCAAAAGTGTTCCTGCTCACTTTGAGATATGATAAGACACGCACTTGATCAACCAGTAGGAACTCCAGAACAAACAGTAGCAACCGATCAGCAGAAACCAATACTACCAGCAGGAACCAAACAGCAGGAACCGACCAGCAGTAACCAATATCAGTAGGAACCAATCAGCAGCAACCGATACTACCAGCAGAAACCGGTCAGAAGGAACCAATATGAATCAAAATATGCAGCCAGTAGAAACATCAAATCAATCCGAAAATATGTTAATTACTAGGGTTCATCATTGAGTAAAAATTCAACTCACCAAGACTAGTAAAACATTAGAAGACCAACTGTCAAGACCAGAATAAACATGTACAACAATCGATCATGAGCAGTATAAATTATAGACGACCAGAATTAAGTTCCCACGCTGCCAGTATGAACCATGAAAAGACCAGTACCAGTATTAACCACGAACCACCAGTAGATACACGCCCAATAAACCAAATAGTATCCCACATGATGAATAAGCATGATCAGTAGGAACAAGACTAATACAACTGACTTCGACCAATAGCATGATCAATATTAAATGTGAATCCAAATCAGTAAATGAGCCACCAATATATGAATATAATTAGCCAATCAAAATAAATTATCTCATGCGTGTGTCACAAGAAATCAACGAAATCATTAATTGACAGCCAATCATATTGATCATCCACTTGCAAATTCGTTACCAGATACACAAATATTACTGATGCGCCGTCCAATGTAAATCATAGACGAATCACACACGATAGTCAATGAAAAACTATACCCTACCATCAGCAGCAACTAGTCATCCAATATTATAATCGAGTGGAGATAATACCCTCATGTGACCAATCAAAGAAAATACTATACAACCATTACAAACGAGAGCCCCACATCTGATATGCTATACCCATCGAGTATAATAACGTGTACCAATTAAAACAAGCCCCACATAATCAATTTAATATAATGATTGATAACCAGTACCACACGATTGAATTAAATGTAAATTCCATTCGTGTATGATAAATACCACATGTAACAGCCAATCAGCGACGAGTCCTACAACCTCACGTGAGTATCAATAAACAAATCACTTATTTGATTTCCAAGAATCCACCAACCATTTTTAATTAATGCATACGAATCAAAATAAATGATTTTGCCATCCCATGTGATGAAGTCCAATAATAGTATCCGAATAAGAGCAGCAAATAAAAATAGGAACGAGATTACCTTGATTTTGCCCATTCAGATGTAGAATAACAATGAATCCAATCTTCATAAAAACTGCTTCTTTTCGTCACATGTGCCATCTGCTGCCTCTTTTTCTTTTTCCACATCTAGTGCATAAACCCTAATTAGATGAAAACCTTATAAACCCTAGATCGAGAGCCACAAGGCTCTGAAACCAATTGTAGAATCCAAGATCCGGACTCAACTAGGGTATGAGTAACATTGATTGATTAGATGCACAGCGGAATGATAATAACAATCAATATCACTAATAAGGTTTTCTTTATTAATTAAAACAAAGAAACTACTACAACTACTAATATACACACGCTATAATCGTGTGTCTAGACTCTCATTGGAGATGTCTACTATGAAAATGAAATGAAAGATATAATCAAAGGATGAAAGGGATAATCGAAAGGGATGATTTGTAACTAGATGCCTACCCTCTTTATATAGGAGAGGGAGGTAACAAACCCTAATAATAGCTTACTATGAAAGCTACTAACTATTACATAATAACCCCTCGTTGTTTCTTCTTTCTTCATTCTTGCTCGTGGTTTTGTAATCATCAACTATGCAATTCCCAACATTTAGGAATAAACGTCCTATGATCCGCCAGAGTCGGAGGGATCTACCCAAGGACATCTCCAATAGTTAGTATTTAGAAGTCCTTAGGTATGAATGAAAAAGGAGAAAATGAGAATCGGAGAAAGAAGGAGTTGAAGAATTAGAAAGAAAAGTTAAAGAAAAGGGTGAAAAGAAATAGCCCTCCAAATTATTCAACTTAGGGCAGACACCAGGTTCAATTCATATGCTACTGGTTATCACAAGATGACACCGGTATTGAAGACAAAGTCGTCATGGACCCAGTAACGCAATGCACTAAACCTTCTTAACCACTCAAGTTCTCTCAAAAGTGCTTGTTTCATTCTCACAGGGAACCCTATGTAATCTATCGACTTTCTCTTAGAGATTGTTGGTATTGAAGAAGGAGACCCTCTCCCTAGTCTCCGCTTAGGAAAACCAAAGCGCACTATTGAGTCTAGAGCCACGAGATTCATCAGAAGATCTCTTAGGAACACTTGACTTTTCATCACTTGTCGTTCAACAATAAGAACGCAAGTGAAACATTCTAGAATCCTTCGCAGATCCTAGCAATCTGCCGAGAACATTTATAAGGGGATTCACAATTGTGATCCTCAGTGATTGAATGGAAACTCCTACCAGGGTCAACATCAAACAGCCCTGATAGCAGGTCACTTCGGTAACTCCTTGTGGGTTACGCTTAGTGTTCGCGGTGGTCTCAAACGGTCTACAGTCGTGAAGTGATACTTCGGTATACTCCAGTGACTCACAATGACAGAGTAATATTGAGTACGGGGACATGCCAATGACCATCCGGTTTAAGATTCTTCTAAAACCGCACCAACGAATTGGGATATGCTTGTACAAAATATCTGAACTCTTACGTCAGGAACTTTATTGCTAACTATCTACATGCAGGATTGGAGATCCAAAGTTCCTGGGAGAAAAGATCGTGCTAATTCTCCACATGCTCATACCAACAACAACACATATGAAGTTCTCTCAAAAGGTAACTCAAAAGTCAAAATGATTCTTCATCAAAGTCAAATAATCTACAAAGTTTAAAGACTTGAGAGCTACATCACATCTGAAATCCAAAGTCAAAAGACGTGTGAGCATGGTGGAGAAAGACGTGGAGACACCTGAACGACGAAGCTGACCAATGGCAGACAACTACATAATATCACTACATCTACAAAAGAACAAAGAACAAAGAATACAACGACGTCAAAGCTGATAATTTCACAAGAAACAAGGTCCCGAACTATGGGGAGATTTTTGGAAGCTAAAGCATCTCTACTTACAAAAAAGAAGAATGCTAGAAGACGTCGAGCAACCGCTATTACATTATAACTATCACTTAGGGGGAGATTGTTGGAAACGTTCCTAAACAGTATTATCAAGTGTTAGTCATTTACATGTAATAGGTTGCATTATTATGGATTTTATGTTTGTAATTAAGTGCTAGGCTTATGTAGAAAGCCCATGAGCCTATGCAAAGGCCCAAAAGGCCAAGGAAGGGACTAGATGTGTTGCCCTAGCTCCCCTCCCCTATAAATACTTTGTTACCTCTCTTAGGAGAGGTGTTGTTCACTCTTAATACTACGCATAACATTTCATTATCCATTCGTGTGTTTGTATGTTCAACCTTCCCTTCTCATTTCATTTCTATCATCTACATACTTATGTTAACTTATGGTGGCCTAACACTGCTAAAGTCAGAATGGTTGTGCGTCCTCTTCGTGAAGGGGAGCCTATCCTCTTGGAGGTTTCTTTTCATCGTACAGTGTCGCTTTTTCTGATTGCTCCTCCTCTTACTCAGGATGAATTAGAGGCTGGCGTTAATGTTCTTTTTGGGCCTGAAGGTGCTGATGTTAATATCAGAAGTGGATCAGCCCTCGAGGCTACTGATTCTGATGTTGACCGCTACTTCTGGTCCTTTATTAAAAAGGAAAGAGAATCCTTCGCTAATTATTGGGGAACCCTCTAGCACGGCTAAGAGGTTTCGTCCTGACCTCCCTCAAGGGCGGTCTGTCGGTAGCGTTCCTGCTGGTGGTTTTCAGGCTTTGTTTAATAGCAGTGTCTTAGATGTTGATTTTGGTTTTGCAGCTCCCCAAACTGTTCCCTTTATTACTTCTTCTATTTCGACGACCCCTAAGAGCGAGGTTGGGCTTTCTGCTGATTCTTCTATCAGGCGCGAGCCTTTTATTGGCCTCTTCAAAGGTTTTTTATTTCCTCCGATTCTTCTTCTGATTCTAGTACCTCTGCTGCTGGGGCTGAGGTTACTTCTTGTACCAGGTCTGAAACTATTTTATGTGCTATTGCCACTACTGTTGTAATGACTGTTTCTATTCCGGTGCTGAGGAATGCCCTTCTTAATTCCTCCCCTTATTTTAAGTGGTTCATCCTCAAGTAGAGGTGCCTACCGAAATGTCAGAGATCTTCCTGGTCCTTCTTCTAGTCAGCCCTTGACTGATGACATTCGGGTTGCTGTTAGTTTGGACCTTTTGCGGTCACAGGAGTGTTATCTTCCGGATTGGAAGGTGTCCAATGGCTCTTCTTGATATTCCCTTAGACTGTCGTGAAGTTGTTGACGGGGTTGCCCCTCCCAGACTTTTTTCTTCGCTCTGCGAAATGCGTTACGACCAGTTACTTTCAGGATTTGATATCTTGTCAGCTCGCCATCTGTGTTTTAGTTCCGAAGTTCAGATGCATGTGGAACGTGATTTTCAGGAGAAGGAGAGGTTGTCTGATAGGTGTAATCTTCAAGATGACATGATTTTCAGACTAGAGTCCAGGTTATCTCAGACCAAATCTGAAGCTTCTGAGACGCTTTCTCTTCGCGATCGCGTATCCTTTCTTGAGGCAGCTGGGAGAGAAAATGAGGTGTTTCTTGCTAGGGTCAAGGAACTTGAGTCCTGTATTTTTGACAAAGATAACGAACTTGGGCAGCTGCGACGTGTAAACTCCTCTCTCGAATCCCGTACTGCTGAACTTGTTAAGCAGGTTTGTCTCCCTCCTTCTCTTTTTTTATTTTATTTTATTTTATTATTTTATACATATATATATATATATATATATATATATATATATATATATATATATATATATATATATATATATATATATATATGGTCTTGTTGCTTTCAGGTGCAAGCTTTGGAGAGTGAATATTTGGACCTTCGTCCTCGCGCCTTAGAGCTTAACCGTTTGAGAGAGCTTTTTCTAAAGGTTGCCCTTTATTTGGAGGAGAAGCTCCATCCTTGTTTTCTTGTTGTTGTTTCGGTCCGACGGTGGTTGCTGTTTGAGGGTTTTAGACTCGCAGTGTCCAAGTGCTGGCATTCTCCATATTATCTTGGTGCTTTAAGTGCAGCCATCAGTCTTGCTGTTGAAAAGGGAATGCAAGATGGGCTTGTTGTCGGGCATTGTCATGGCACGGCTGGCACACCTCTTTCTAGTTTAGAAGCTTTCAATTCTTCTGCCAAGGCTGATTATGAGAATGCTCTTCAAGTGCTTCGTGATATTCAATTCCCTTTGCTATCTTCATTAGAGGCTCTTAAGGATTCTACTGCCGAAGATGTTATGAATTTGCTTTATCCTGGAGCGGCTGACCGTTCCTGTTTATCATTCCGGAAGTCCTGCCATGGTAAGTGAGTCTTCTATGTCAGCTTCTATTAAGGATTTCTTTGAGAGAGCCGGAAAGGCAAAGGATGGTTCTCTTCATGACTGGGTAGCCTTTGCGGACACATGGTATTCCTGGATTAACCCTTTGTCTATGGGAGCTTTGGCAGGTATGGCTTGTATGTCTGGTTCCGTGGCTGCTACCCTATTACCTGGTTCTTCTTGTTCCATCCCTCTTTCCGTATCCGATAATGAAGTGTCAAATATGCTTGATTAGAGTGGTAATGCTATTGACACAGGTGCGGATGCTCTTAAGTAGTCTGGGGCGGACCCACTTCTTGAATCTTCCGACCAAGTTTAATGTGTCGTTATTGTATAATGCTTTTTATTTTACCTATTTTGTGGCCTGCCAAAGCGCGGTACTTTTGTTTTGTAGACTGTCTATTATACGTACATTTTGTTGTTTCAAAACATTTTACTTTTTGTTATTTGAATCCTCACACTAGTGTGCTTATTATAATAGTTTTAGTTGAATAGTTGTGGGTTATTCTCCCGATACCAGACTTGCAATATCTCTTACGTATCTTGACTTAGTTTTGAGGTTACTCAACCTTTAGTTATTCGGAATAACGTTATATGGGTCCTGCCCAAATGTATGCGCGCCTTATTTACATATGTCGAGATTTCTTTCAAAGTAAATTATTAGAAGAATTTAAACTAAAAGTTGGTGAAGGTAGCTAAGCTTCACCTTTTTTTTCAGTCAAGATAAAAATATTACAATATAGAAAGATAAATTGCGATATCAACCCTCTTCTGCGGAGTCCGCAGGGGGTGGATTGCTTACACTTGATGTATATAACATCTTTTAAGATTGCAGGCGTTCCATGTCCTTGGAATTGGGTTTCCTGCATGGTCTTTTAGCTTGTACGTGCCTTTTCCTAATGCTTCCATGACCTCGTAAGGTCCTTCCCACTTAGGTCCCAATTTCCCTCCTTCTGCATGGCCTGCATCATTGTTGCGGTACACCAAGTCTCCTGGCTTGAAGCTTGCGTTGCGAACTCTTGAATTTTAATACTTCTCCATTTGTGCTTTGCTTTTTGCTTCACGTATTGTTGCCTGTTCCATTCTTTCTTCCAGGAGATCCAAATTCATTTCCAAGGCTTCATCGTTTTCTTCTATGTTTGCTTCCGCTGTCCTCCATGTGGGCATTCCTATTTCAGCTGGGATGACAGCTTCCGTTCCATATGTCAATGAGAATGGAGTGTCTCCATTACTATATTTTATCATTGTACGGTGTGCCCACAGAACATGCGATAGCTCATCCAGCCAGTTTTTGCTTCTTTCCTTCAACCGGGCTTTTATTCCTTCCCCTAGACTCCTGTTCACTCTTTCCACATGTCCATTTGCTTGCCGATGTTTGACGGAATCAAAGTGTTGTTTTATATTCATTTTTTCGCACCAATCTTTAAATGGGTTGTCTCGGAGTTGTTTTCCGTTGTCGGATATTATTTCTCCTGGGAGTCCGAATCTACACACGATGCTTTCCCATACGAATTTTTTGATTTGGTTTCCTGTAATAGTGGCAACCGGCTTTGCTTCTATCCATTTTGTGAAGTAGTCTATTGCTACTATAAGGAATCTGACTTTTCCAAGCACTTCTGGAAGGGGTCCTACGATGTCAATTCCCCATTTGTAGAATGGCCATGGGGAAGTGATTGGTGTTAGCCTTTCTTGCGGATGTCTCGGGACTGGCCTGTGTACCTGACAGTTTTTGCATGCTTGGATTAGCTTCCGAGTATCTCCGTGCATGGTAGGCCAGTAGTATCCGGTACGTAAGGCTCTGGCCACCACATACCTTGTTCTGCCGTACATGCTGCAAGATCCTTCGTGGATTTGTTCTAGCACGTAGTTTTCCTGGAGGGGTCCTACACACCGTAACCACGGTCCAAGAAAAGACTTCTTTTAAAGTGTCCTGTTAATTACTGCAAACCTCTGTGATTTCCTTTTGATCTCCCTTGCTTTCTTTTCTTCTGCTAGGAGTATTTCCTTGGCCAGGTACTTATATATTGGGGTCATCCATGTGTATCCCTCTTCTTCCGTTATTGCTATCACCGTTGCTTCCTCTATTGACTTTTGGTTGAGCTCTTCCACCAACACTTGCTTTTTCAGATGTGCGAAGCTGGTAGACGCCATTTTACTCAGGGCGTCCGCCTTCTTGTTTTCACTTCTAGGGACTTGTTTGATTGAGAACATTTGGAAGTTGTTCAATAGTGCCTTTACCTTTTCCAGGTATTGAATCATCCCTGATTCTTTTGCGATATACGTTCTGTTGACTTGGTTGGCTACCAGTTTTGAGTCTACGTTTGCTTGTAAATTCTTGACTCCCATTTGTCCCGCTATCTTTAACTCAGCTATTAAGGCCTCATACTCAGCTTCATTATTTGTTGCTCCAAAGCGGAACCTTAAGGCATAAGTGAACTCCGTTCCCTGTGGGTCTGTCAGTATTAGCCCTGATCCGCAGCCATCTGTGCAAGATGAGTCGTCTGTGAACAGGATCCATGGTTGCGGAAGTTCTTCTTCCATCGGTTCATCTTCTTCATCATCCTTTGGACATTCTACTATGAAATCTGTGACAACCCGTACTTTCAGGTCATTTCTCGACACAATTCATGCCTCACTATTTCAACATTTTTAGTAAACTTGGTTTACTTGTTTCAAATTCGCGTAACCTTGGAGGTTTAGCGGCGAATTCATGATCATGACATCACGTACATTTCATATGGACTATGATTAGTCTACATTTCATTGACATCATGTGCATCTCATTAGTACATTCGCGACATTTCATTTCACCTTCAACGCGTAATTTTTATATTTAATAATCTTTGTCGCGTGAGTTATTATTTTAAATATTTAATCCATTACTTTCAAAAATGATCCCGAGGTATTTTTATACTTACATTTAGTTCATAAAAACTATATTTTTAGTTTTCCTAGTGTTTCAAATTTATTTGGTACTTAAATCGTTAAAGTTTAATTATTACGTCGTTTTCTTAAAAATTTTACGATAATTATTTTATCACTCAATTTTCACAAGGAAAGTATTTTCACAATTTTTATCATCTCAATACAATCTATTTTGACTTATTAAAAACATACTTGCACCAAAAATTTCTATTTACATTCACTTGTACATTTTCTACAACAAATCTCTTACACTTTCCTTACAACTTATACAAAATTATATACAAATAATGCATATACTTTCATTTAAAAAAAAATAATAATAATAATTGGTTGACAAACTTCCCCAAAAACCGGTCCTTAGGGGATGGTGCATTAAATTGTTGACAAAAATTTCTTGCAAATATATATCCACACTCAATGTTACTTGCATCTCATTCATCAACAATAAATCAAGATTGTCAAGATATTTTTCCTCCTCTTGTTTATTCCTCTCCAACCGGCCATATAGAGCTAGCCAAGGGATCATCTTCCAAAAATTTTCTCAAGTGTATTTACAATCTAGTTAATACTCTTCTAAGATTTTGAAATAGAAATCTAGAGTATTTAGGTAACCTTGGTTCTTATCACCTCATCACTATCACTTGTAAGCATATTCTTATCATTTTCAAGTTTCCTTTTTCATTTCCATATGTTTCTTTTCATTTTTGGAACTTATATGCATAATATGTGATTTATACCATTTATTTCATGATTTATTGAGTTATTAATATATATTGGTCATCCTATAAATATTCCCATGGTATTCTTTGGTCTTGATGGTGATTAGGAACCCATGACACCCTAAGAAGGTGTATGGTAGGATTAGACTAGTTTTGGAGTTGATTTGAAGGGATTAGAATAGGTTTTGTCCGAGAAAAACTATTTTCGATAACTATATTTAAGGTTCTGTCCTTGTTTCAGTTTTCTGGAAAATCCGACATTTAGTACGAAATTTTGGCCTTGATATTTAGAAAATATACTTTAAAACGAATCCGTGGCCTTTTGAACGGATAAAAACGGAGTTATAACGAAGCCGTGGTGAATTTTTAAAGTTTGACGACGAAACGTACACTTTTCAGAAAATTCAGCTTTGCTGTTTTTAGTATTTTCGGGTCAAAAACGAGCCTTAAGCTTCACAAATTATTTCGACTTATCAAAAATATATTAGTTTACTTCGATACGAAGCTAAGGACATATTTTACGTAGAAAACGGACTTGAAACGACAAATATATGCACGTTTTTATAAAGTTGCCGTAACTATTATTTTCTGAAAAATTATATTATTTCTACGATTCAAGTATTTCATTAGCCGTAAGGGCTATGTTTGCGGCAGTTTTTAACTATGATGCAAAACTTTTTGGAACAAATTGTCTTCTAGTAAAATCAAGTTCACCGGCCATATTTTCCAAAACAAAAAGCCGTTTGTCAAGCGGAGTCATAGTAAATTATTTACGGATGTTCAAACTTGGCCGAAACTCATTTTCTGCACACAATTAGCAAAAACCATCATCTTTAGCCCTTGATATCTTTATGATCGAGACCTTTTGAACGAAAATTCCTGAACTGAAACTTTTAGATATCGATACAAACTTTCCAAAACCGTCGAGTTCGTTCTCTAACGATCGACGTACACCGTTTTACGGCTAGTTTTCCAAAGCCATTTTTGTTAATCTCAAGAAAATTTCGACGACATTGTTTTGCGACGAAAAGTAGTAATTTCACCAAAAATCGTTATAAAACCATTGTAGGATGACATTTTGACGTAAAAACTTGTAAAGTCATTTTTGAAGGGTCAAGACGTCAAAAGAGTATTTTTCGACGACGAGTAATATTTTCAAAACCCGTAAATGGTATAAATAACATACGAAGTGCATGCATAACATTACATTGCAACTCATTACATATCATATCATTCGTAATAGGTCATTTACGAGATTCACGCTATACCTCAGTGTATCCACTTTTGCCATCGCATTATTGTCCATGTGAGTTTCCATAGCCCCTACTTTTACTTGCTTTCATAACTGTTTTGGGGGAGATACATGCTCATCATCTTTTATGACATTCATATCTATTTGCAAACTACATGCTTAACTGAACGTAATGTTTAGTCGTATCTTATATCATACATCATTGTGCTGAATGTCTTGGGATTATCATTGGACTGAATGTCTTGGGATTATCATTGGACTGAATGTCTTGGGATTATCATTGGACTGAATGTCTTGGGATTATCATTGTGCTGAATGTCTTGGGATTATCATTGTGCTGAAGGTCTTGGGATTATCATTGACTATACATTTCTTGGCAATGGGTTGTGAACACACAGGTTGCAAGTTTTGTATGGGCGGGACTTGGAACTGAGTGGATTCACAATGCCTTTGCTGCATAAACGATTTCTAAAGGCTTTACATTTCAAACAAACTCTATGAACTCACTCAACCTTTGTGTTGACACTTTTAGCATGTTTTATCTCAGGTATCTAAGGCATTCACTTCATGGCATGCATTTGGACACATCATGGAGTCGTGGTGACGACGCGTCTCACTTGGGTTTTACGTACTTTAAAACATCGTTTGAATTGTAACAAACTTATTTCCGCTCAAGTTGATTTACATTTGGGACCTACTTTGTAAACTCTGATTATTTTATTGAATCAAACGATGCATTTTCCAAACGACACTTTAGGTCGTTCAATATAACTGTGATTGTGATGCTATGACAGTCAATCCCCAGGAATTCCATTCCGCTGCAAAACAGGTAATTTGGGGGTGTGACAGATTGGCATCAGAGCTTCAGTTATAGAGAACTAGGTTGCATCATTGACCCTAGACTATAACTACATTATCATAGCATCTCATCATTTCATCACAAGTGCATGTTCACTTTGCATGTGGATTATACGTACATTTTTCGAGTTATTTACTTTCATTTCACAACGATTGTCACATGGATGCCCTTAAATGCCCATTCCATTATCTTTTCCCCATACTTTAACGTGGAGAATTCCTTGTCATTCCCTATCACAATTTCACATCAGCTGATTCATCACCGATAACGTCGAATGCCGGGATAAACTTTTATATAGGGCGAAGTCACTCTCACTCCTTTGTTTCACCACTAACATGTCGAGTTACACTTTATTCACACATTAAGTCTCTAAACCATCATACATTTGAAACACTTACGACACATCATAACCCATCTTTTTGGAACCCGTCGATCATTTTGAAAAATAACCTCAAACTTATCATTCTTATCACATTTCTTTGAAGCTCTTATTATTAACATCGGATTTTGCTACGTCTCACATTTCCTCTTGTTTTGAAGAAGATATGGCACCGAAGAAAGCTACAGTTGAAATGACCCAAGCAGCAATTCAGAAGTTAGTGAATGATAGCATTGCTAATGCTTTAAGAGTTGAACGGGAAACGGTGGCTGCTGCTGCTGCCGAGGCCGCGACTGCTGCTGTAGCCGCAAGGCTTGCTGCTGCTACTGGAAATACAGGAGGATCAGGAGTTAAGAAATGTTCGTACAAAGATTTCAAAAGTGGTGAACCCACTAAGTTTCGAGGTACCGAGGGAGCAACTGCAATGGTACGATGGTTTGAAAAATTGGAATCGGTATTTTTGCTTTGTAACTGTCCGGATGATAGTAAAGTTAAATTTGCTACGAGCACACTACTCGATGGAGCGTTGTCATGGTGGAATTCATACGCTCAACCGATTGGTATGGAGAATGCCTTCAAGCTTACGTGGGAGGAATTTAAGAGTTTGGTGACTAAGAAGTTTTGTCCACGTACGGAAATCAAAAAGTTGGAGACGGAGTTCTATGAATTAGTAACCATTGGGTACGATATTGACACTTACATTCGGAGATTCCAAGAATTGGCTGTGTTATGCCCGTCCATGGTTTCTGATAATGAGAAATTGCTAGAGGCTTTCATCGGGGGACTTCCCGAAATTATTCAGGGCGATGTGACTTCTTCTGACCCGCAAACGATTGAGGAAGCTATTCGATTGACTCAAAAGCTCATGGCCCAGGTAGTGAAGAGAGGCAAGTACCCCAACACCAACCAAAACAACAACAACCCCAACAACTGCACCAACTACTACAATAACCAAAACAATGACAACAACACCGATAACCAAATCAACAACAACAAAAGAAAATGGGAAAATGACCGAGGAGGTTACAATAACAACAATCAAGACCGTAACACTAACCATCATCAACAACAGAATAGAGGGCAAGAGACTGCAATGGTTTATGTTGCTGCACCAATAGAAGGCAGAGGTTATGCTGGAACCTACCCATTATGTAATCGATGTAAGTATCATCACACGGGACTTTGTCCTGTTAAGTGCTACAAGTGTCAAAAACTAGGACACCATGCCAGGAATTGTAGAGGCAAGACCATAGTTACGTGCTTCGGATGTGGGGAGCAAGGACACTATCGAAGTCAATGTCCTCAAAACCAAGGTCAACAAGTCGAAGGTGCTCATGGGAATGTATATATGTTAGAAGGAGGAGGAGGAGCTCGTCAAGGTATCAACGACGTGGAAGACTGAAGAAGTTCGGAAACTAACAGTCTTATTTCTCCTTATGTACTATGTCGTACCAAGTTTATGTCTAATCATCGTATCCGAAACTTTATAACTTAAAGATGTATTACTTTTGCTAAACCACTCGTTGTAAATATTCTCATCTATCGTACTTTATTTTCTTTCCGACTTGTTATCATTTACGAGGATTTTAATTCTTTTTACTTTAACTATCATTTTAACGACACTTCTCTATGTCTTCTCTCCTCGATGTTCATCACAATTTTAACATCAGTTGACTCAACACCAAACAAACATATGAGTCGATTAGTCCAGGCATTGCATAGTTACTCCTAAATTATACATAGCCTGATCACCTATGTCTAATTCAGGAAGAATCATGCGATGAAGGGAGTAGTAGGCTTATATGAGTAAGCAATTCCGTAATCGAGCCAAATTTTCAAAAGATTTTCTTCAAACCACTTGTTTCCAGTTTGATCCGCGTGACAGTTCTTGTTTGATGAGTTGCAAAGATCGAGCTAGAAACAAGTTGTTACCTAAACCGATTTAGCCTAATCTCATGACAGTTCTTGTTTGATGAGTTGTGAGATTAAGTAAAAATCGGTTACCAAAAAGTCTTTTGAGGGTTTTGCTCGGGAATGGGAAAGTTTGCTACATCAAACCCTAACCCTGAGAGACCAACACGAACTGAATTCAGGGACTGAATTCCTTTTTGGATGGGCGAATGTGACAACCCGTACTTTCAGGTCATTTCTCGACACAATTCATGCCTCACTATTTCAACATTTTTAGTAAACTTGGTTTACTTGTTTCAAATTCGCGTAACCTTGGAGGTTTAGCGGCGAATTCATGATCATGACATCACGTACATTTCATATGGACTATGATTAGTCTACATTTCATTGACATCATGTGCATCTCATTAGTACATTCGCGACATTTCATTTCACCTTCAACGCGTAATTTTTATATTTAATAATCTTTGTCGCGTGAGTTATTATTTTAAATATTTAATCCATTACTTTCAAAAATGATCCCGAGGTATTTTTATACTTACATTTAGTTCATAAAAACTATATTTTTAGTTTTCCTAGTGTTTCAAATTTATTTGGTACTTAAATCGTTAAAGTTTAATTATTACGTCGTTTTCTTAAAAATTTTACGATAATTATTTTATCACTCAATTTTCACAAGGAAAGTATTTTCACAATTTTTATCATCTCAATACAATCTATTTTGACTTATTAAAAACATACTTGCACCAAAAATTTCTATTTACATTCACTTGTACATTTTCTACAACAAATCTCTTACACTTTCCTTACAACTTATACAAAATTATATACAAATAATGCATATACTTTCATTTTAAAAAAAAAAATAATAATTGGTTGACAAACTTCCCCAAAAACCGGTCCTTAGGGGATGGTGCATTAAATTGTTGACAAAAATTTCTTGCAAATATATATCCACACTCAATGTTACTTGCATCTCATTCATCAACAATAAATCAAGATTGTCAAGATATTTTTCCTCCTCTTGTTTATTCCTCTCCAACCGGCCATATAGAGCTAGCCAAGGGATCATCTTCCAAAAATTTTCTCAAGTGTATTTACAATCTAGTTAATACTCTTCTAAGATTTTGAAATAGAAATCTAGAGTATTTAGGTAACCTTGGTTCTTATCACCTCATCACTATCACTTGTAAGCATATTCTTATCATTTTCAAGTTTCCTTTTTCATTTCCATATGTTTCTTTTCATTTTTGGAAGTTATATGCATAATATGTGATTTATACCATTTATTTCATGATTTATTGAGTTATTAATATATATTGGTCATCCTATAAATATTCCCATGGTATTCTTTGGTCTTGATGGTGATTAGGAACCCATGACACCCTAAGAAGGTGTATGGTAGGATTAGACTAGTTTTGGAGTTGATTTGAAGGGATTAGAATAGGTTTTGTCCGAGAAAAACTATTTTCGATAACTATATTTAAGGTTCTGTCCTTGTTTCAGTTTTCTGGAAAATCCGACATTTAGTACGAAATTTTGGCCTTGATATTTAGAAAATATACTTTAAAACGAATCCGTGGCCTTTTGAACGGATAAAAACGGAGTTATAACGAAGCCGTGGTGAATTTTTAAAGTTTGACGACGAAACGTACACTTTTCAGAAAATTCAGCTTTGCTGTTTTTAGTATTTTCGGGTCAAAAACGAGCCTTAAGCTTCACAAATTATTTCGACTTATCAAAAATATATTAGTTTACTTCGATACGAAGCTAAGGACATATTTTACGTAGAAAACGGACTTGAAACGACAAATATATGCACGTTTTTATAAAGTTGCCGTAACTATTATTTTCTGAAAAATTATATTATTTCTACGATTCAAGTATTTCATTAGCCGTAAGGGCTATGTTTGCGGCAGTTTTTAACTATGATGCAAAACTTTTTGGAACAAATTGTCTTCTAGTAAAATCAAGTTCACCGGCCATATTTTCCAAAACAAAAAGCCGTTTGTCAAGCGGAGTCATAGTAAATTATTTACGGATGTTCAAACTTGGCCGAAACTCATTTTCTGCACACAATTAGCAAAAACCATCATCTTTAGCCCTTGATATCTTTATGATCGAGACCTTTTGAACGAAAATTCCTGAACTGAAACTTTTAGATATCGATACAAACTTTCCAAAACCGTCGAGTTCGTTCTCTAACGATCGACGTACACCGTTTTACGGCTAGTTTTCCAAAGCCATTTTTGTTAATCTCAAGAAAATTTCGACGACATTGTTTTGCGACGAAAAGTAGTAATTTCACCAAAAATCGTTATAAAACCATTGTAGGATGACATTTTGACGTAAAAACTTGTAAAGTCATTTTTGAAGGGTCAAGACGTCAAAAGAGTATTTTTCGACGACGAGTAATATTTTCAAAACCCGTAAATGGTATAAATAACATACGAAGTGCATGCATAACATTACATTGCAACTCATTACATATCATATCATTCGTAATAGGTCATTTACGAGATTCACGCTATACCTCAGTGTATCCACTTTTGCCATCGCATTATTGTCCATGTGAGTTTCCATAGCCCCTACTTTTACTTGCTTTCATAACTGTTTTGGGGGAGATACATGCTCATCATCTTTTATGACATTCATATCTATTTGCAAACTACATGCTTAACTGAACGTAATGTTTAGTCGTATCTTATATCATACATCATTGTGCTGAATGTCTTGGGATTATCATTGGACTGAATGTCTTGGGATTATCATTGGACTGAATGTCTTGGGATTATCATTGGACTGAATGTCTTGGGATTATCATTGTGCTGAATGTCTTGGGATTATCATTGTGCTGAAGGTCTTGGGATTATCATTGACTATACATTTCTTGGCAATGGGTTGTGAACACACAGGTTGCAAGTTTTGTATGGGCGGGACTTGGAACTGAGTGGATTCACAATGCCTTTGCTGCATAAACGATTTCTAAAGGCTTTACATTTCAAACAAACTCTATGAACTCACTCAACCTTTGTGTTGACACTTTTAGCATGTTTTATCTCAGGTATCTAAGGCATTCACTTCATGGCATGCATTTGGACACATCATGGAGTCGTGGTGACGACGCGTCTCACTTGGGTTTTACGTACTTTAAAACATCGTTTGAATTGTAACAAACTTATTTCCGCTCAAGTTGATTTACATTTGGGACCTACTTTGTAAACTCTGATTATTTTATTGAATCAAACGATGCATTTTCCAAACGACACTTTAGGTCGTTCAATATAACTGTGATTGTGATGCTATGACAGTCAATCCCCAGGAATTCCATTCCGCTGCAAAACAGGTAATTTGGGGGTGTGACAAAATCCGTCAAGATTTGTCCTTTGATTGATACCCTTGGCCTGTATTGTATGTCATATTCTCCTAACTCAATGCTCCATTTCTGCAGTCTGTCCGCAACCTCTGGCTTTGACAGTATTTGCTTTATTGGCTGATCCGTAATAACTACAATTGTGTGCGCTTGGAAGTATCTCTTCAGGCGTTTTGTAGCATGTACCAAGGATAATGCTAGTTTTTCCATAGGTGTGTAGTTGATCTCTGGGCCTCGCAGGGCTCGGCTCACAAAGTATATCGGTGTTTGCTTGCCCTCCCTTTCTGTCATTAAGACTGCACTGACTGCTTCTTTTGCTGTCGCAAGGTATACTATGAGCTCCTCTTTTTCCTAGGGCGCCGTGGGGGTCGGGAGGTTTGCTATCATTTTTTTCATCTGCTTAAAAGCTTCCTCCGCTTCTTTTTTCCACTGAAAATCACTCTTTTTTGTACACTTCTTGAGTGTTTTAAAGAAAGGTAGTGACTTCTCGGCGGATTTAGCCAAGAACATATTTAAGCTTGCCAGCTTCCCGTTCAGTTTTTGAACGTCCTTAAGGCACTTTGGGGATGGGAGGTTTAGTACCACTTCCGCTTTGTCTGGGCATACCTTGATTCCTTTAGTATTCACGGTGTATCCCAGGAACATTCCCCCTTCCATTCCGAAGGTGCCTTTCTTAATGTTTTAAAGGTTTCCGCTATGTCCCTTAGTATTTCTTCCTCCGAGCGGCTTTTGATTACCAGATTATCAACATAAACTTCTAGGTTTCTACCGATTTGCTTGTGGAAAGCCTTATCTACCAGTCGCTGGTATGTTGCTCCTTCGTTCTTTAGCCCGAACGACATATTGGTATAACAGAATATTCCCTGACTTGTAATGAATGTTGTTTTTTCCTCATCTTCCTTTGTCATTTGTATCTAGTGATAGCCCTTGTATGCGTCCAGGAAGCATTTGAAGGGCTATCCGCAAAGTGATTCGACTTTCCAATCTATCTCCGGCAATGGGTAACCATCCTTTGGGCACGCTTTGTTGAGGTCTTTGAAGTCAATGCACATCCTCCAGCTTCCGTCATGCTTTTTTACCATCACATGGTTGGCCAACCAGCTGTGGTAATGTACTTCTTTCATGATTCCTACATTCACGAGTTTTTCTACCTCCTCTTGGATCACCTTATTTCTCTCTGGTTCCTAGCCTCTTTTCTTTTTCCTTATTGGGGTGTATCCCTCACGTATGTTTAGGTTGTGCTCTGCTATATGCCTTGGAATGCCTGTCATATCCGCTGGGCACCAGGTGAATATGTCTAAGTTCTGCTTCAGTAGGTCGCACAGCTTCTTACGTCCTTTTATTGATAAGGTGGATCCAATATATATGGTTTGCTCTGGATGCTCTGGATGTATCGCTACGTGTATTCGTTGCTCTACTGGTTGTTTTTCTGATGTGGCTTGTGGTGCTGGTTCGGAAACTATAGTGCATTCTAATGAAACAATTCGGCTGCTTCATATTGTGAGCACTCCTCCTTCTACCAGAATTTTTACCATTCCGTGCGCTGTTGAAGGTACCACATGCAACTTTCGGACCCTTGGTCTTCCTATAATTCCATTACATGGGGAATGGGATCTGACGATTACGAAGTTCATCCACGCCGATGTTGAGTGCTCGTCATCATCGATTTTTGCTAAAAATGATATTTATCCTATCGGCCATATTACCTCTCCGTTGAACCCAATAAGGGGTGTTGTGGCGGGTATCATTTTCTTTCTTATTTTGGGTCGGAGCCTTTCAAAATAGTGTTCATATAGGATTTCCGATGCGGATCCTCCATCAATGTACATGCGATGTATGAAGTGCCCCATTTTTCTGCTTCAATAATCATTGGCCCGACGTTTCCTTCTTCTTCTGCTAGTGACGGGAATGATACATTCGAATTAGGAGAGAAGCTTTGTGTAACCCTTTGTTGCGTCACTCGTTGCTGGGCTTGCACCATTAGGATCGCAAGAGGTTTATCCTTTCCAGATGTTTCTCCTTTTTTGGGCGTTTTGGATTGATCCTTTCCGCTGTTTTGTTTTAGTTCTTTTATTACGTTTGATAGCTTCCCAGTTCTTAGCAATTCTTCTATTTGTCTTTTCAGATACATGCACTCATCTGTATTGTGTCCCACCTCTCAGTGAAACTCACAATATTTGTTGGCGTTCCTTTTTTCGATTGATGTGATCATTGGTGGAGGAGTTTTGAATTTCGCTTTTTCCAACACCAATATATCCTTTGGTGTCTTGGAGAGGAGAGTAAACGTATCTTGCTTCCTTTCCATCCTAAGATGGTTTCTGTATCCCTTTTTGAAGCCTTGCTTCTGCCCAGGTTCGTGTGACTTCCATGGCGCTTGGGGAAGCGATCTCTTCTTTTCGTGATTGACTGCGGCCACTTCTCCTCGTAAGAAGGATGCAGTTACCCTCATCATTTCTGTTAGGAATTAGAAATTCCATAGTGAAGTGTCGGTCACCCCATATATAATCTAGCATAATTTAGCTCGTAGACATTACGTTATTTACTAGTTATTTAGTTAGCTATTTAGTTTAGAGCAACACCGTGGAGGAAGGACGGGTCTTTACCCACTGTATACCTGATCCACAGGCCGATAGGAGGTCGTTATGTTTGTAACTATAAATACCCTCTACCTCCCAAGGTAGAGGGTTGGACCTTTCATTCATCTTAATCTAACCTTCTATGTTTTCTTTCACTTTCTCTCTCTAAAACCTCTAAATAATTCGACCCATATTATTGTTTGTTATGTGTTTATGAAATCCAATATCTAACAATTGGTATCAGAGCCAGGTTAGATCATCTCTTACATATCTTTGGATTTCTAGTGGTTTTTGGTGGTTTTTGAGTTTGAGAAAGTTTAGTGGTTTTTGCATCATTTGGTTGATTTCTTGTGTTAAAGTTTGGATTTTGATTGTACTTTTGTGTTTAGGATCATCATAAGTGTTTAGGTTGTGATTTGGAAGGCTTGAATCATCGTGGTTGGGTTGTTTTTGGATTGAAAAGTGTGTTTTGGAAGTATTTCAAGTTAGCGACTTGGCTCACGGTATAACTTTCTTGCTAGCAATTTGGTTCAGAAAAAATCAGCGAGTTGTGGTGTTGTTTGGTGGCGATTTGGTCCTAGCGACTTGTCTATTGAGACAAGCCGACAAATAGTACAAGTTAGTGGATTCTCCACTACGGCTAGCGACTTAGTGAGGTTAGCGACTTGCTTCAGAAAGTGCTAGCGAGTTGCAGTGCAAATTATTAGCGACTTGTTACTAGCGACTTGGATCTTAGCGAGTTGCTCTTTAGCGACTTGACTGTTTAGCGACTTGGTGCTGTAGCGACTTGTGTCCAGCGACTTAGGTCTTAGCGACTTGGTGCTTAGTGATTTGGTGATTTAGCGAGTTGCTACTTAGCGACTTGGTGCTTAGCGACTTGGTTCAAGGGTTATAGCGACTTGGTTGATTTTTACGAAGAAGAGGTTTGACCAAAGTTGACTTTTTACGTCAAAACTTCAAACGGCCATAACTTTTGATCCGTAACTCCGTTTTCAGCGAAATACCTGTCAAAACGACCGGAACAGCCTGAATATTGTGAGGTTTCAAAACGATGTTGTGAAACGAATTTTTCGAGGCCCAAATCCTCTCCGAAAGGAAGTTATTGAGCTTTTAAGTTTTTAGACCTAAATTTCTCCATAAAATCGTGCAACAATCAACCCAAATCACAACCAAACAACATCTCTGCTTATCCCACTAACAATCATAAGACCTAACACACAATTTTCTATCATTGTGTCGATCCATCAGTCATCTTAACACATTCCATTGGTCATTGCTTAACGGTTTGGTCTTGATTTTAGTAAAATCCCGCGAAAGATTCTATTTCTTGGTTTAAATCATAGACTTGTAAAATCCCGAGCATTCTACCACATCATGTCTTACTCTACTGACCCAGTGATTTCAGAAGTGCTTAAATTGTATGATGTTGTGGACAACAATGATAATGAATGCTACACTGAACGATTAAAGATGCTTGAATTAATCAATGAGGATGTGAGATCTTCGTGTTCAGAGTCTGAAGAAAGAGAATTGCACCTGTTTAGACTACAGAATGCCATGCAAAAGGAAAGTAGCATTGAACCTTACCATCTACTTCACTCACACCTCATGTTACTCACACCGATAAGAATGGAACGAACATGCATTGCCATTTTCCGTCAAGACTTATCCACATTAACGGGAACGTTACTATTGAACTTAGAACAATTAGAACAACAACTTGATAAAGAAAAGGTTCAAAAGGGTAGTTCCAGTGCTGCACTTCAAGTGATCCACAACCAATTTCAGTCATTCATAAGTAGGGAATTCACATCAGATTATGATCAAGACATGACTGAAGTGTCTTTCAAGAAACACACTGGAATGGAAATTAGTGTGTTCTTAGAGACACTTATCCATCTCATGGATAATGTGGAGAAGTATATTGAGGAAGTTACTCATACAGATGAAAAATTGGATGAGTGTCTGGTGTAGTTGAGAGATTGTTGTAATAAGTTGGGTAATGTATATGTTGAAGAATCGGGTGTTGCTGAATGCAGAATGTCTGAGACAACAAATAATGATGAGTCGGGTAAAACACCAGATGATGGATCAGTTGGCACTGGATACAGAGGCTCAGAGATTGATAAGCTTGACACATCCAGCGGTCCAGTGACTCTTGTTACACATGATGTGGATGCAGATATTAGACCAGAAATTGAGCAGGTGTCATGTAATGAGGTACCCTTTACTGTTCAACATAGTGCATCTGATAAAGTACTTAAACAAAATGATCATGATGCTGAACATGACTTTAATAAATGTTCTGTTACTGAGGCTGAGTCTGAGATTAAGTGTTTCAAAACAAAAGATATGGTTGATAAGAAGGCTTTTGATGAACTTTCAAACAAATTCTCAAATCTTGAAAAACATTGCATTTCACTTGAAATCGCGATTCAGAGTAAAGAAGAAAGTTTTCAACTTAACAAACCATGTAAAAAACCGGAACTTCCTGAATTCCGTGAACTTTTTGAAATTAACACTTTGAAAGCTCAGCTTCAAGACAAAGAGTCAACCATTTACAATCTGAAGAAACATATTTCTGTCTTAAATGAGAAAAGTAATTTAGTCATGAATACACAAGACATTGATGCTATTATAACAAGAAATAATGAACTGTCAATTTATGTGGCTAAATTACTTAAGGAAAATGAGTCTTTAAGAAATCATCACATAGAACTAAGTGACTCTGTCAAAGAAGCTAAAACTAAGTCAATGAAAAAAACAAACTCTTTGATAGAAAAAATTGATGAACTCAAAGCTCAACTTCAGGATAAGAGTTTCGCTATTGTTGCCTTAAAGAATGAGCTTAGGAAAACTGTGGGGAAAAGTGTGAGCACTAAGTTTACAAAACCATCAACCTTGGGGAAACCAGTTTCTCAACCCATTAGTAACCGGTCTGTTGTTAGGCAGCCTACTGCGTTTATATCCGAAAGACTAAAATTTTCAAAAACACGGTTTGCCTCCCAAGTTGATGAGAAACAAGTTTTGTCAAAACCAGTCACTTCACCTGTGTTACCTAAGAGTCATTCTTCTAGTTCCTCTAAACCTCAACATGCAGCTACTTTTACTCCCAGCACCTCTAGGATTAGTTTGAAAACAGTGTTAAAACCAAGCATTAAAACCCATAATTCATATGATATGAATGACTTGTGGAAGAACTATTATCTAGAAGAAGCTAGGAAAAAGGCACAGATTCGAAAAGACGGAATTTTAGGTGCAAGACCTAGGGTGATGAATTCTACGAGATTTCAAAGAACTGCGAGTAGTTGTAAACCACTACCTAGGAACACTCAAAAGACTAGGGATTGGCATACATCTAAGAGTAGTTACGTGCATAAGAATGCTAAGCATGTAGAAAACAAAACTAGAAATTCTGAGTTTTTTCCACATAAGAAACATTTTCCTAATTCACATGCCAAGGTACAATCCACTAAGACTACTAATGTGACTAAGGTTCAACATGTTATGAAGCAAAGCAAACCAAAAACTTCGCCTAGATGGATACCAACTGCTAAATCTTTGGAAACTAGGAACAAGGATAAGTCTTCCACTATGCATAAGAAGCCTTACAATCCTAGACCTTGCCATAAGTGGATACCGTCTGGTAGAATGTTTAAGGATGCTGGACTTAGGTGGATACCTACAGGAAATATGTTTACCAATGGCAATCTTAATGTTGACTGTGAAACCCCAAAGGGTTTGGATACTGATGTCACTAACCAAAATATATGCAATCAAGTTTGTAATATTAGTGCAGGTAGTCCTTACTCAGGTGCAGATACTTCGATCCTTCAATACATGGACTGGCTTAAAGTATGGATAACAAAAGGATTGATATCTCATAACTCACGGGTTCAAGTTACTCAACATTGATATTCAATCGGCTATGACGTCTGTTCACATCAGTTCAGGCCTCGTACTTCAACATTATGACGTTTGAATACTTCAGTTCAAGCCTCGTACTCTAAAGAAAAGAAAAGTGTACGTGTCAGTGCGCTTTATCTTCTGAAGAAGAGAAATCTTCTTATTATGACCATTCTCATCAACATGCTTCATACTTTTTCCATGCGCTTCAGTCTTCAAGTGAACCGGGCTACCACTGATTGTTTTCTCATTCCACTTGCTCGATTATAATGAAGATGGCAACATCACGTGCTTATTTTGCGGGAGAGAAGTGTGAATAGAACATTCGAATGATTTTCACTTATTTAATCAAGAATGGCATCTCCGTATGCAATTATTGAGGGGGAGAAGAAGTGTGAATTTTTTGCATGATTGATTAATATTTGAGAATATATGGTCAAACGGCTCCTAACTCATGTAAGAACCGAGCTTCTTCTTATCGGATCATCTTTACATGGAGTTTCTTCTAAGAGCCGGTGGTTGACATCTTCACTCGGATTGATGAGTTTATTGACAAAGTGCTTCCGGTTAATGCTTCACGTATACATCAACATGATGATTCCGAACAATCTCTATGTTCTTGTTTGATGTGATTGGTAGTTTGGTGTTACCATCTTGTGTGTTCGTTGCGGCCTGATTGCTGATTTCCTTGATGAACATCTTTCTGTTCTTGTTTGATTGGGAGAGATTTTAGTTAAGGGATTTGCAAGATATAAGTTAATTGGGATGCTTTTTGGTGGGATGCTGTTTGATGTGAGTTGAAGATGTTAACTATCTATTCCCGAACTGAACAATCTTGAAGAAGGTCGAGTCTACAGTATGTTCTACATTTTCTGCTACATGTTAGAAGACTAAAGACGAGTTGCATTTAACGATCTAAAGACTTCTTCTTAATCTGGGCATCTATCAAACAGATTGTCGGTTTAGGGGAGAGCACTAATTGGGGGAGATTTAAATGCCAGATTCAATCCTCAATTAGACTTGCTCATATTCTTTAGCAGGGACTCCTCGAGACGTTGTTATTGACTATTTCACGTATTGGACATTTGACACAAGTTGATTACTTCGGAGTTAATCATTTATCACTTATTTGAGATTGAAGTTGACTTTCACAAAGGCGTGTTCTTATTTGATAACTTGCTCGGGCTTAAGAATTTGAGTTGAAGACTTAGTTTATCTAGTTACCAGCAGTCGAGGTGGATGGTTGAAGACCTGGTTAACTATCACTATTAGGAGTTACTTTGTTTTACTCAGTGTCACACGCATATGACGGTGTGGATAATCGCAAGAGGTGTTAATGTCTAATACCTTGTTTGGGTAGTGAGTACTTAGAGATTTGCTTGAAGCATTGATTCTCAACACCGTTCTTCCATCATTAGGTGCAAGATTAAGATACAAATGTGGGGAAGTTGACTTCAGTTTCAAGTATGGTATATCGGGTTTTTCTTCTTCAGTGGTCACTTCAAATTGTCTACATAAGGGTTGATAAAAATAGTCAGAGAGAGTCTTTAGCAAGTTGATTCTCACAAGAGTTCAAGTGTTCTTCTCATAAAGATTTCAAGTATTTGGGCTTATTATGTGTTGCTGATTCTGAATCATCAAAACCAGAAAGGAGGAAGGAGACACATATCTAAACGCGAGTAAACTTGATGAACTTAATACTTCTAAGTAATTGAAGATATCCCGGGAAGACAAATGTTATTACCGCAGAGAAACTCAAGGTTTGACTCATGGCGAGTAAACTTGATGAACTTAATTCTTCTAAGTGATTGAAGATATCCTGGGAAAACAAATGTCATGACCGCAGAGAAACTCAAGGTTTTACTCATCAAGGCGTTTAGTGTGCAAATTCCAACTACGTGGGGGAAGAGATGTAAGAGTTAGTTTCTAAAGATAAAGGAGGTACACAAGTACGACATATACAGGGGAGATAAATGTGTAACATGAGGGAGGTGTTATCAGTTATTCTCTCGTTGGGAATGTGTGTACTTCGTATTCTTGAGCTTCATACACATTCATCAGGGACGAAAGATGTGAACATAGGGGAGGTGTTCTTCATTACCCTCAAGATGTGTATTCAGGAGAGTTCTTGGATATTGGTGTACTTCGGTTTCTTGAGCTTCATACACATTCATCAGGGACGAAAGATGTGAACATAGGGGAGGTGTTCTTCATTACCCTCATTATGTGTATTTGGGAGAGTTCTTGAGCTTTATACAAAGAGACTGACTGCATAAACTCAACTACTTGGGGGATTTGCTCTCTTGACACCTTTTGGAATGGATTGCGTCAGACTTCAGTGGAAAAGGAATTTGAGAAGAGTTATTTATGTGTGGGATGATACGTTGCTGTTCTTGTTGATGATATAACCTCGAACGAAGAATCACAGTGATTATTCTTGAAAGGAGCAGCGGGATTTATGATAATGGTGTGCTTCTTTGTGCACTTGGCTAAGGCAAGCTTGAAATAGAGCTTCGAATCTGCTCAGCTAAAGGATTTTCGGTTTGGGGGAAAGCTGCCAAAGTCTCACTTTCAGATGGTTCAATTTCTTTCTTCGATTCAAGAGCCCTGGAAGCTTTGGTGGTGAATGTTTAAGAGTTGATGACTTCTATCTTCTACGACGTGCTGCTCGATATCCTTATCTCGGTACTCGTATCATCATCCTCTTTAACTATATCATCTATTCTATCTTTGTATATATTTATTAAAAAACCAAACACAAAAATATAAAACCAGCAAAACAAAATACAAAAATATAAAACCAACAAAAAGAAAATAGAAAAATATAAAATCTTCAACAAAAAAAAAACCATAAAAATCAGAAAATTTGAAAAAGACCAAAAATATGTTTTCCAAGACATGTCTTCTGGTATCGATAACATCTACGGTCTTAGAAATGTCATTCAATAATGGCACGGGACCATAGATGAAGTTCGAGCAGGAGGTGTAAATATTCTTTTTCAAAACATGTCACAAATCAAATGGCTTACATTTACTTCTGACTGTAACCCGTGCTTAAACCATGGTTTGCTATTATTTCAGATAGCAACCCGCTTTTCAAGGAAGGAAAGTGCTGCACTAAAACAATTTTCTTAAATCTCGTGCACTTTTCCTAAAACAAAACAAGGAAAGCATGTCGTCAAAAAGACTGCTGTTCCTACACAAATGTTTTTCCGTCTAAAATTCTTCAGGAAAATATTTGTTGTTTTTCAAAAATGGTGGTAAATGAGTTGCTATTAAATTAATCAGTTTCAGAGTTTTCGTAAAAATTGAAAACTCAATCAATGACTTCAGCGCTTTTAATCTTTTCAGAAAATAAGTCATTGATTGAGGGGGAGAATGTTTTCAAATCTATATCATCTAACGAGCTTTCTTAACTATCCTAAATGCTTAACAGAAAAATGATGTTAACCTACGTTGAAGGACTAGGTGCCTAGGATATGAATGTTAGTATTAGATTATTAGAGTTTGATGAACACATAAATCCCATACATATGAATGATCTGATTGATATGTTGAATTGACTTTTATTAGTCGATTGCTGTTTGGGTGATGTCGACCACCATATATCTGTATGTGTGTTCACTAACGTATGCAGGCATATTGGTCATAAGATTGTTCCCGATCCGGATCCCACAAATTAAGATGATTGGATGCCGAAAGGAAAGGGTAACGATATCTTGGGTTGACAAATGAAGAAACGGAGCCTACTTAATTTGACTTCTATGGAGAGTTGGCATGAATGCAACGTAAGAGGTCTCACTGCATCAGCAGATGATTTTCTTCATCATCAAATGAAGAAACGGAACTTAATTTGACCTCAGTTGGCATTAAAATGCAACGTAAGAGGTCTCACTGCATCAGCATATGGTTTTCTTCATCATCAAATGAAGAAACGGAGCTTAATTTGACCTCAGTTGGCATTAAAATGCAACGTAAGAAGTCTCACTGCATCAGCAGACGGTTTTCTTCCAAACCTACAACAACATCAACAGAAGCAGCTCAACCACCTAACGTATCTTGTGCAGGAAAAGTAGTGAATGATACCATTTTTCAAAATGTTTGATAAAATGTTGTTTTAAAAATGGAAAAATATTGTTTTGAAAATAAATCGAATTCAAAGTCTTGAAATCAACCGGACTTTATTTTGTCAAATCTTAAGTGATTTCATATTAAATATTTTCAAACGATGTTTCATCTATCAAGTCTGTACAAAATATGTGGTGATCTAAAGATTTAATGTTATGTCATGGTATGGTTTTCTTTAAAACTCAAAGATCTGTCAAAATGAAATTTTTTCTGTTCTTGTTTGATTGTGAAATTGTTTTATTTTACTTAAAGATCTCTTAAAAACTATCATACCTGACACTAACAATCTTTAATGTCTAAATCTGGTCCTTATCTGTCATTTTTCAAAATTAAATCTTGCCACGTCTTTCCCTAAATCTTTTAAATGATTTAAATCAATTGGGATCACAAATCTCAAAAGGTTTGAAATTTTGATCGGGGTAGAGATTGTGAGTTAAATCTCTTATCTGTTTAAATGGAATTGGTTTTAGTCCTTTAAAGGCACTCCTGCCTCCATGTGCCAAACGATTTCATACACAATGCACATGTTGAGGAGGAGGATTTATCCAAAAACATGATGAGTATTTAAACTAGGCCACATATTCTCCCATGTTTTCTAAACCGTATTAAATCACTTGGGATCCAAAATCTCAAAGGGTTTGATATTTTTGATCGGGGGAGAATTTGTGATTTAATAATGAAATTTGATAAAAGGTGATCGTTTTGATTTAATTGTGCAGGCTGCTCTCTCATATGTGCTAAACGCTTTCGAATCTCGAAGCACATATTGAGGGGGAGCATAAATATCGAGGTACAAAAGTTTTTTTAAAAATGGCTTTTTTTAAATTTATTTATAAAGTACCTTGATTGAGTTTTCAAATGGTTTTCTTAATGGATTTCGTGATTGTGGATGTGCTTCAAAAGAACTCTTGCCTCTATGTGATAAAATGTTTTAAAATATCATATGCACATATTGAGGGGGAGAATTTTACCAAGAAAATCAAATGGCTTTTTCGTATGAAAATTGTGATCAAAGAAAATATTTCAAAGTCCTCTTGCCTCCATGTGCCAAACAATTTCTAAATCACACGCACATGTTGAGGGGGAGGTTTTCTAAATGATCAAAACTATTAAGGTACAAAATGCTTTGATCTCGTATCACAAGTACCTTGATTGTTTTTCCAAATGATTTTTCAATTGGTTTCATGAAGGAAAGAACAATACCAAAAGACCGACCAATTTACTTTATGCATGGAGTTATAAGTATGGTTAGGTTAGGTATTCGTTCCCACGATCCGCCAGAACCGGAGGGATCTACCCAGGGACAATCCACTAGATAGTGTAGAGTCCTTAGGTATATTGAAAAAAGGAGAAAAGTGAGGAATGGGAAGAGTGCAGACTGAGACTGAGCTAGTACTGGAATAAACCCAACAAGGTTCTAGTTATGAAGTCTCGGTAAGCACTGAAGGGGTTGAAGAATGAAAAAGAAATGAATGATAAAAGGGTGAAAAGAAATAGCCCTCCATCAATTCAACCTTAGGGCAGAAACCGGGTTCAATTCATATGCTACTGGTGGTTACTAAGGTAACACTGGTATTGAAGACAAGACATCATGGACCCAGTGATGCACTGCACTAAACTTCCCAAACCACTCAAGTTCCTCTTAAAAGGGCTTGTTTCATTCTCACGGGGAACCTACATAATCTATCGACTTTCTCTTAGAGATTGTTGATATTGAAGAAGGAGACCCTCTCCCTAGTCTCCGGTAAAGGAACCAAATATGCACTATTGAGTCTAGAGCCAAGAGATCATCCACAATATCTCGTTAGGACACTAAATTCTTAAAGACTTGCTTTTTCACACAATGTGGAAAGTAAGTATATATTAAGAGTCCTACGCATTATCCTTGTGGTATTGCCAGAACATCCGAGTGATATGTAAAAATATTCACAATGAAGATGGAAATCCTTCTAGAGCCAACATCAAACAAGCTCTTGGTGGGTGACATGTGAAATCTTGCAAAAGATCAAGCTTGTGACAACTGGATAGAAACGATGGGGAGATTCATTCTTGAATCAACCTTGGTCCAGGAATGGAATTGACGAATACTTTTGGAAAAACCGTTCGATGTGCAAACCTTCTTTTCTCTAGCACGTCGAATGTGTATTCATTTCAAATTCAAAAAGTATATCTGATTGAAAAATGCTTTTAGAAAAACCGTTCGATGTGCGAATCTCTTCTTTTCGCTAGCACGTCGAATGTGTACTCATTCTCTAATACAAAAAGTATTTTGATTGAAAATTGATCTTTCTCATAAAACCTTCGTTGTATTGAAAACTCTTTCTTCAAGCAATACGCGATTGTTTTTCAAATCATTTTTCATCAATCAGTGAATCTCAATTCGCTGGTTCACTCACTCCATGTTGTCTTCTTTGAGACGTTCCAGTTTGAGAACAGCTAGAACAGCTGCGAAACCCTGTCAAGGAGATTCTTAGGAATCCTACCTGATCACAGGCAGTACTTGTACTGATCAACGGGGAACCGTGGGCCGTGTACCTCAATTCAACGAAAGTGATCAAAGACACTTTCGTGTGTTTTATTGCTAACTGTTGTTTGTAGGTACATTTGGACGGTTGCAGCTGATCAGAATTGAGACGTCAATCCAAAGCCGCATGCTCACATCATTCACACTTAATTGAAGAAATCATGACTGGTGCATATCTACATAACCTGGTTCTGGTATTTTTATACTATGCTTCTGCTACGCTGCTGCAAATATCATGAACCAGTAAAGCTTCCGCTACTCTGATGGAAAGATGTCATGATCCAGAAAGTGTGAGCATGTCGGTCCGAAAGTCACAACAACACATGATGGCAACACAATAAAGGGTGATCCAGAGATTTACTGTGGCTGATGATCTCAATGAAAGCTCGAAGATCATCAAAGATGTGGATCAGTTAAAGGCCTCCACTGAAAGTACTAAGCACTCGGACTTTGAAGTATCACTGCTAAAGCACAAATGATGCGGAAGTTGAAGAATTTAAGTCTACGAGCTCAAGACTGAAGATTAAATAGAATGCTAGGATTCGAAATGTAAAACATGGGGTGACCTCCCTTAGGGGGAGATTGTTAGGAATTAGAAATTCCATAGTGAAGTGTCGGTCACCCCATATATAATCTAGCATAATTTAGCTTGTAGACATTATGTTATTTACTAGTTATTTAGTTAGCTATTTAGTTTAGAGCAACACCGTGGAGGAAGGACGGGTCTTTACCCACTGTATACCTGATCCACAGGCCGATAGGAGGTCGTTATGTTTGTAACTATAAATACCCTCTACCTCCCAAGGTAGAGGGTTGGACCTTTCATTCATCTTAATCTAACCTTCTATGTTTTCTTTCACTTTCTCTCTCTAGAAAGGCTCCCACTTTCTCTCTCTAAAACCTCTAAATAATTTGACCCATATTATTGTTTGTTATGTGTTTATGAAATCCAATATCTAACAATTTCATCTACCGACTTGGGTATTTTATCATGCAAGCGCTTGATTAGCTCGGGGTTAGTAATCCTATGCATGAAGCTGTAGATTTTCATGACTTCTGGGGCTCCTTTGACATCCTTACTTTCTGCGTTGAATCTCTTCACGAAGTCTTCCGTAGTTTCTCCTTCTTTCTGTTTGATGTGGTGGAGTTCCACGGGATCTTTTATGCATTTCTTTTGCTGAAGGAAATTTGCTAGAAAGACCTCTTTCAACTCGTCATAACTATCTAATGATTATGGCGGAAGATCGTCAAACCACACCCTAGCGGATCCAGTAAGCGTGGAATTGAACATGTGGCACCAGGTTGGCATAGCCCAGCGTTCCAATTTTTGCAGCTTCTTGAAAGATTTTTAGGTGATCTTCCGGGTCTTCGCTTCCGTCGTACGTCTTTACATTAGTGGGCAGTCGCGTCTTCTTTGGCATGTCAAAATAGCGAATGCGCGGAGTGAATGGGTCGGTCTCCTTGCATACCCATGGCCTGGCTAAGTCCTCGTCATCGACATCTGACTTTTGCTTTTTGGATCCGGACCTCCAGTGTTCGCCTTCGATATCTTCACTTTCGGAAAGCCGATCAGTCCTCCGCGAGTATGCTCGACTATCTTCGTATCCTCCGGAATAGGGTTCTGTTCTCCGCGAATAGGATTTATGGTAACCATTTTCCTCCTCTTTTTTAGAGCCGCGAAGACTTGGTTTATTTGGATCTCTGGAGTACACGGGGATACTTTTTTCCTTATCTCCGAGTCTGTGGAATACGTCCTTGCGTAGCCTTTTGAACACCTCCTCTCTTTCAACATTTTTCTTTCTTGGTGACCTGGATCAGCTATGCTTTGGCTTGGAGCCTTCTCGTGCGTTCCAGCGCTTTCGAGATTCGATCTTTTTTCTCAGATCTCTCCTTCTAGTCGGTCTTCCGGACTCGGAGTGCTGTGACGTTTCACGGAAGTCCAGCCGAGTTTTTAGTGCCTCTATAGCCTTGGCCTTTTCTTCTTGCTTCCGAACATTCTCTGTCACAATCAGCAGGATCTGGTCATAGTACTTGTCACAGTACTTCTTGACGGCTGTGTTGGACGCGGGCCCCTCAAGTTCCATCAGAGCTACATTGTTTCCCTTTCTCGCCGTGTTCCGTACCTCCAATACGGGAGCAGGAGTTGGATCAGACCGAGTGCCTACGGTGAGCATTTTTCAAGAACGCAGTTGTGTACTGGGTCCCACGGATGGCGCCAACTTGTTAGTACAAAAAGTATGACGGGTTGTAATGAGTGTTAGTATTGCTTGTTGGATTGGGCTAACAAGTTGTTGGTGGGCTGATCTTGTACTAATCCAAGTAGTTTGATTGAATTCCCTGCACAAGAAGAGTAAACCGTTAGCCTTACCGTGGAGACGGACCCTACGATTAGACTCCGGCGTGAGAGTAAGTACACATTCTTACCGTGGACAAGGTTATGTGTTAACCGCGGATGCGGACACAGGATACCTTCCGCGGCCAGAGGTTCGGTCTGCTAAGTATCTTGCGTGCGTCTTTTAGTCTGGACTATAGCCAATTTTGTTATTGGGCTTACTGTTGGTCCAACGTTCGTAGTAATTCTCGTTGTTGGGCCTGGGCCCAGTATGTGTATAGCACGAATCAGGCCCAGTAAACCTGCTATACATGCTATACGTCATCAAATATCATCACCGAGAAATATTCTCTCCGTCCCAATTTCAGTATATTTATTGTAAGGTGTCAAAAATAATCCCTTCATATTATAATAAATTAAATATCTTTTTAAATATAAATATAATATTTTATTAGTCGGTTAAAAGGTCAGAAACCACGATGTTAAAAAAGTAATGATCAGTTTAAAATCTTTACTACGTATAAATGGTGCATCCTTTTTCTTATATCTTGAATTCTTGAAATTATTGAAAACTTAAAATTGAATGTAACTTATATATGAAAATATTTTATCTCTTTACTACATAACAATCATAGACGAATTTTTTTTTACTAAATAACAAACGTTAGACGAAATTATTTCAATTGATAAAAAATATTAATAATTTAATACAGCTTGATCTACTATGTATATTATACTACTTATAAGAGCACAAGGTATGGGGTGCCATTGGTGTGTCATTTGTGTGCCATTGATGTGCCAACCATACCGGAGTATCGTGCCATTCGTGAGCCAAACGTTTTGAGCCAACGCAATGGCTCAAGTTATTTGCATTTTTTTATTTTTTATTATTATTTTTTTTGTATTGTGAGTGAGTGGGTATTTTTAGTGGGGTATTTTGTGGGACCGAATAACATGTTAGTGGTATGTTATGAGGATGGTGTTTTAGTTATTGGTGTGTTATTGGGAGGTGTATGATGTGGCGCTGAAGTGACATACCAATAACGTGTAGAAAACTCCCTCACCTTTTGCTCTAACGGGAGAGTTATTTTACATACTAAATTTTTCTCACATACCAAAGAATTCATCCTCACCCTTCATCTAAAAAGAAATCAATTATTGAGAGATTAAAAGCATACTAATATTTAATCTATTTTTTATAAATTTTAAATATCTCTTAAACTGTTAATCGTTAATAGAAAATAATTACACCATCGCGACAAGCATTTAATTATCTTTTTATAAACGGTAATTTTGATATACTTCGAAGAAAAAACTTGCATGAGAAATCACATGTGATTAAACGCTAATTTGAATATTCTAATAATTTCACTTGTGATATTATTAGAATGCTCAAATTAGTGTTAATCACATGTGATTTTTTTCATTCAAATTTCTGTAACAAAAAAAAACACGATTTTTTTTTTGTCGAAAGTATATTAAAGTGCCCGTCTATAGAAAGATAATTAAATGCTCGTCGTAATGGTATATTTTTTTCGCTTAACGATTAATGGATTGAAATATATTAATATTTGAGAAAGAAAGATGAAATTGGGTTTTTAATCATTAGATCAAATTAAGATGGTGGGTAGAGATTGATCCTTTAGTATGTAAAAAAAGTTTGGTATGTAAATGATCTTTAATCTACTTATAATGCATACATTCTTAAACTTTTAAATTTGAGTAATGTGTAAATCCTATAATACCATTGATTAAAAATGGTAATAACACCAACCACTAAGGGCACGTTTGGTTTATACCTTTAAGATTCAAGGAATGGTTTCATTCTAAAAATTAATTGTTTGGTTCAAGTTTTGGGGTATTAAAGTGGGCCCGGGAATGAAAGATTTATTCATGGCAATTTAGGTATCTTTTGCATATGATAGGTGCCACATTTTTATCACCACTCATAATCTATACTTAAATTAATTATTAAAAAATAAAACTACCTTACTTTCTCTTTAATAAATTATTTATCAACTATTAAAATAAACTTTTTGTAGGATCTTGGTTTATCACAAGTTAGGCGTAAAGAGATAAGGTTTAGAGAGAGAAAGTGGGAGAGGATGGGAACTTTATAGAGACAAAGAAAAATGTATTATGAAAGCTCCAACCCTTTGCCTTGGAGGGCAAAGGGTATTTATAGGGTACAAACATGAGACGCCTCTTTAAGGTTGTGGATCAGGCATACAGTGGGTAAAGACCCGTCCGTCCACCACGGTGTTACAAAGTAAACTAAATACTATCATAGACTTACTATGACTACGAGCTTTCTAACGAGCATACATAGTTGAGGTGACCGACACTTTAAGTACTGGATTTACTAAATCCTAACAATCTCCCCCTAAGGGAGGTCACCTCAACTTACAATGATTACAAACTGATATAATATTTCGTTGTTCTTGGTTTCTTTGATTAAGCACTTTTGTTCTTTAGCTCGTAGTCTTTGATTCATCATGTTCTGCATGTTTTGTTAATTCAAGAGGAGGTCTTTAACTGATCCACGTGATGTTTGAGTTTTTGAACCAGCTTTGAGATCATCAGCAACCATAAATCTCTGACTCTTCCATTGTGGTGTTGATAGTATGTGAAGTTGTTAGGAATTAGAAATTCCAGGTATTAAAGAGTCGGTCACCTCAAGTATATGTAATCGTTAGAAAGCTCGTAGTCGTAGTTGTTTTAAGCTAAGTAGTATTTAGTTAAGTAGCACCGTGGAGGACGGACGGGTCTTTACCCACTGTATGCCTGATCCACAGCCCGTTGTGTGGCGTTTTATGTAAGACTATAAATACTCTCTACCTTGCAAGGTAGAGAGTTGGAGCTCATAATAAGAATTTTATTTCTCTCACTAAAGTTTCCTAAACCTCTAACTTTCTCTCTCTAGAATTCCACTTATACGCCACCTTGTTGTTATGGTTAGATCATATCTTGCACATCTTTGGATTTCTAGTGGTTTTTAGGTGGTTTTTGAGTTTGAAAAAGTTTAGTGGTTTGTGCATCATTTGGTTGATTTCTTGTGTTAAAGCTTGGATTTTGTTAGTACTTTTACGTTTAGAATCATCACAAGTGTTTAGTTTTTCATTTGGTAAGCTTGAATCATCTTGGTTGGGTTGTTTTTGGATTGAAAAGTGATGTTTATGTTGTTTTTCTTGCTAGCGACTTGACATACGGATTTGTTTCTTCGTAGCGACTTGCTTTACAATTCTGTAGCGAGTTGCAGTTTTTGAGGCTAGCGACTTAGTCTTAGCGACTTACAGTACAAGTAGTGGATTCTCCACTATGGGTAGCGACTTGGTGTTAGCGACTTGGTGAGTAGCGAGTTGCTATTTAGCGACTTGAGTCTTTAGCGACTTGAATCTTAGCGAATTGCTGCCAAAATTTTGCTAGCGACTTGTAGCTTAGCGAGTTACTACTTAGCGATTTGCCTTTGTTTAGCGACTTGGGACTTTAGCGACTTGGTGGTATAGCAAATTAGGGGTTAGCGACTTGGTGCATTATCTTCTAGCGACTTGGGTGATTGTTTACGGTTTTCTCTTGATTTAGTAAAATCCCGTGAAAGAATCTATTTCCCGGTTTAATCATAGAGTTATAATGTAACACCCCAACCCGGCAAGGGTAGAAGTGTCACATTCTGGTGTCATATCAGAACATAGAATCAAAATTTTATAAACGGGAGCCTTGTAAAATAATTTACCAAGTCATATAAACGAATGACTTACAAAGAAAATATAAAATCCAATACGACCAAAATGAAATGAAATAAAAAAACAAAAGCTCTTCAATTCAATCCAAAGTAATAAGGTAACTAGGGTCAGTCCACTCAGATAATCCAACTCTCAGCCCATCAAGCCCATTTTCAAACCTAACACCTGCCGCAGGAAAAGAAATGCGGCTGAGCTTAAAAAGCCCAGTGAACAGATATAACAAAACGAAAGCTAAATAAAATCAGAAATGCGAAATGGAATAATGAAACTGATAACAAAGTCGCAGCGAAATGAGAACAATGAGTCAATGAAGATCCTGCAGAACACGATTATATAGATATCCAAAGTACAGATAACAAGGAGAACGAAGCAAAGCAAAGCATCGATGACATATAAACAAGCACATACAAACCAGACATACAAGAACTGAAACATAAGCAAACATAGCAGGCGTCGTATCCACACAACACATATGTCATACAATCAATTCAGGAAATCAGAAGACGTACAAGCCAAACAGATATCTACAGGAAAGCGGAAGAAATTAATTAATAAGTGAGCATGGAAATTCACACAGGTCGAAACCCTTAGCTGAAAACATAACCAGTATCATAACAGCGGAAGTACTAACAACAGTCAACACATGGCAGTCACACGTAATAAGTAGGAATACAGTATAACGATATAATTAAATGAATTAAAGACATATCAGGGCAACTAAACAAATTAACAAGCCAGACGTCACAAGCTGAACCATTTACCCAAACAAACCGTAGTATAAACAGAAATGCAAACATGACAGGTCAACAACAAGCAGATAAGGATACTATCGAATAATCATAGTCCACGAAATTAACTGAACGAAGTATACATGATAAACAGACAAAAACTACCGATTACACACTAGCATGGTCACCAAACAATCAGAGGGTCACATAACAGTGAGATCACATATACACAGATGACAGCAGGTAAATCAGATAACCGTATAGTAATCATATCGCAGCAGGGAAATCAGTAGTCATATAAAACATGAATAGCATAATCAAATCCAATAAACATATAATAACCCGGTACGTGAATGGAATGATAGTCTGAAGTAACGGGATGAGAGTGTGACAGATCAAAGCAATGGAATATATATATATCTTGGTAGTAGAGTGAGTCATATAAGGGTACTGAGTAATGAAAAATTAACATAGAATATGGTGCGTTGGGGAATACAGAAGGTACAATATAGGCATATCAAAAGTGTAAGGGTTGTCAGAAATCTACCACGAGCCCGGAACATATCATATCATATCATATCATAAGTAACCATTGTATTCGGAGGGGTGACCTCGGAATACCATACATAATAGGAGGGGAGACCTCAGTAACCAATGGAGTAGCTAGCTCCCGGAATGTGAAGACGCGTATTGCACACGACATCATTCACCATATAAATCATATCATATCGTATCATAACATAACATAGCATATCATATCATATCATATCTAGGATGCATCCATACGCCCCCCGGAAACATAGTGGCCAAATCATATACATATAGTGAGCTCATAATCATATCATAATGGGGACGGTGTGCAACATCACTCGTACACACTGGAGTCATGCCATTGGTGCATCAATGACACGGTCATGTTACCTTCATGACTAGGAACACATATTTGGCTCGGGTATCAAACTGAAGGGTCAAAGCATAATCATATCATAAGGGTTCATATCAAAGTTCATATCAAAGGTTCAAAAGTCAAAGGTTCATATCAGATTTCCATAACATAAGTTCATAATCAGAGGTTCATAATCAGATGGTTCATAATCATAAGGTTCATAATCAGAAGTTCAAAATCATAACAAACGAATATCATAGCGAACAGAATCATATCAAAGGATTATGTCAGAATCATATCAAAAGGATCATAGCATAAGGAAATTATAGCAAAGGGATATCATAAGTGAAGTAAAGTCAAGGATCGAAAAGTTATGACAAATCCCTACTGAAAAGGGATAGAATATATGTACCTTATTCGAAGCAATCAAAATAGGAAAGTACGGTTACACGTTGAATCAATCCCGCCGTCCGGAACCTATGAATTAGATAACGCTTATTAAGATCAGATTACTCGTTTTAGACGGCTTCCCATTTTTAGCAGATTTCCACATTTAGTAAGCTTCCTGTTTTATTAACCTAACCATTTAAGTAACTTTCTATATTAAATACTTTCCTATTTAGGCAGGTTTCCCGATTTAGTAAATTTGATACCTTAAGGTTAAAATGACAATTAAATAGACTTACAGATTAATAATGACCAATATAGTAGTTTAGGGTCATATATGTCATTTTAGCAACAGTATGTATAGCCTCTTTTAGACTCACACAAACGACACACAAAACAGTCCAATAGGCTCGACACACACAGTTACATAGGCGTAAATATTTCATGCATTTTAACAACAATACCCATGCATGCAAAACCCTCACACGCATAGACATGACCACACCCAAGCAATTATATTCCTACCATGCATTTGTGACCCACTTTAGACCACCACATTATTTCTTTTTTATTACTGATTTGCAACATGCATATACATACATTCCACCATCATGCACACACACACAATATGGATATAGCGTGGCAACCAGAAAAACAGATTTTAGAGACAATATGCAATCACTCTAGATGACTCACACAAACATGCATGTGACATCAAATTTAACGAGACCAACGATTACGTTTAGTTCTATGTTTCAAGTTTCATACGCATGTTAACACTCCCTTATTCAACATACAGTAGGTTTAACTTATCTCAAACATATGATAGGTCGACCATGACGAAACGAACACTAACGCCAAGAAACACAAGGCTTCAACCTCGATTTAAAATGTATACGTATGATTATGATTTCATGTGACCATTTTACTTGATTAATCTTAGTCTCGTTTTACCATTTATATGACATGAAATAAATGTACAAAGCATACGCATGGTGGAGCATACCCACAACCAGATTTAGGAAGCAAAGAAGCAAGACGGAGGTCATGACGATTACCTTTGTAGCGTGAGACGAAGAAGAAGAAGAAAACGAGATCAAGACCAACCAAACCAACCACTCTTGTGCCCTACAACCACGACTACATCAGCAGCAACAAACGACCCAAAGCAACCAAGCAAAACCCCGTACGGAACATGTGAGGGCAGCAGCTTTACAAGAACCTCGAGTCCTTCTTGGGACTGATTTATGTGTCGACAGAAATAATGAGATGGAGGAGAATATGTGTTTGCCGTATATTATCTTTAGGAGGCTAGGGTTTCTAGTGATGTTTTAACTTAATAAGACTAGGTAGTATAAGAGATAGGAATTGGTTAAGTTAGGCAATGATTCTTGGAGCCTTTTAGGCGTTTCTTTTGGCCGAAAATATGGAGATCACAAGACAAATTGAACATTTAGTTTTCCTTCCCAAAATACTTTTGTACATTTATTAGTTTGTTTATTAAAATGGGTGCATTAACATTTAAATGTGTTAACTCTTATAAGTTAATATAGAAAGATTTATTCTCAAAATATATCCCATGAAATTTTTATTATCATAAGTACTTGACGAGCTCATTTACTTATTTTACGTATCGTTAGATGAGGGGCATTATGGTCATTTCACAAGTTAACGATTTTAGGGTTTTACATATAAAATCCCGTATAATCTGTTAACATGTCTACCAACGTTTCCACTATCATCTCCACTGTTGCCGAGGATGTTCAAGCAGCTGGTTCAGATACTCGTCCACCCATGCTTGACAGAACTGACTACGATTCTTGGGCTCAACGAATCAGATTGTACTGTCTTGGAAAGGAAAATGGTGTCAACATTCTCAAATCCATTGATGAAGGACCGTATCGAGTTGAGACGACTAGAGATGTACTTGATACTGCTGAAGATGGAACTCTGATTTATGGAATGGACAGACCAAAGATGTATGATGAGCTTGATGATAAGGAGAAAAAGAGATTCGATGCTGATATCAGGGCTTCTAACATAGTTCTTCAAGGTCTTCCTAAAGACATCTACAAGCTGATCAATCACAACACCGAAGCAAAGGCAGTATGGGATAATGTCAAGATGCTTCTCTCAGGTTCTGAATTAACTATGGAAGACAGAGAATCACAACTCTATGACGAATTTGAACACTTCAAGATGAAACCAGATGAGAGTGTCTATGAGTACTATGTGAGATTTCATAAGTTGGTGAATGATATGAGGAACATCAGAATGACTATGCCTAACATTCAGCTGAACTCAAAATTTGTGAACAACATGAATCCCGAATGGCACAAGTTTGTCACCTCTGTGAAGCTCACTAAAGGATTGAAGAATACAAACTATGAGCAACTCTATGCCTTCCTCCTTCAGAATGAGAGACATGCTATGTTTGAAAAAATGATTCTTAATCAGTTCAAAACCAACCAGGGAGAGACAAGCTCGTCTAATGACTCAACTGCCTTCTACTCAAACATCGGAATCACAACCAAAGCCTCACAAGTCATACCCTTGGGTAATGGTAATCACAAACTCATTCCTGATCCTATGTTCAAACAAGCTGATGCTGATGCACACGTGGGTAACTTCATTAATCAACTAGCTCTTCTGATTAGTCAAAACATGAATTCTCTCCCACAAACCAACAACAACCTCAGAACAACATCTAATCCACACAATCAAGCTACTGTTAAAGATGGGAGGATCGTGGTGCAACCAGTTCAGGAAAGACAGTATGATCAGGGAAGAGGTGGAGCTGGTAGAGGTTATGTTGGTAATCAAAATCGAGGAAGGAATGGTAATCAAGGTCAAGCTAAGCCGATCAAATGTTATAACTGTGGTGGTGAGGGACACATTGCAAGGAACTGCACATCTCCAAAGCGTCCACAGAATGCTGATTACTTCAGAGATAAGATGTTGCTTGTACAAGCTCAGGATAATGGTGTTGCTTTGGATGAAGAGGAATTGTTGTTTCTAGCTGATGGCAATGCCAAAACCTATGATGCAGATGTGGATGAGCAGCCTATTCAGGAGATAGGTCACAATCATCATAATGTCTTCCAAGTCGCTGATTGTGATGCATACGACTCTGATGTGGATGATGGACCTACTGCACACACAATTTTTATGGCTAGCATTTCTCTAATGGTTTCTCCCAAGGTCTCTTCTTCACCACAAGCTGGCTCATCCAAAGACAAACTCATCTCAGAGGTATTAAAACTATACGATGATGCTGATGTGCAACAGATGCATGACAAAGTACAATCAACTGAAACTATTGAATCAAATGTTGAAAATATGGGTAATATCAATATTGTCCCATATGATCAATATGTGAAACAAAGTGAAAGTGAAGTTGTACCAAGTGATGCATCTTCTGCAGTCAACAATAACTATGTTTTTGATGAATACACTGCATGTGCCCCTGATGATTCTGTAATTTCTGAACTAAATGCCTATAAAGAACATGTTGCTATTTATGAACAACGTGCAAAATTTGAGTTGACCACTCGTGAGCAGGAAATGGATGACCAAGTGCGTACAATCATTAGAAAAAGTAATTTTAGAGAAGAAGTATTAAAACAAGAATTAAATTCCTTGCAAGAAAAGCTTTCTAAAACTGCTAAGCAAAAACAAGAACTTCAAGAAAATGTGAAAATGCTTAAGCACGAATTTAATGCAAAGGAATCAAAACTCTTGAGAGATTTTTCTAATCTGAAAACTTTGAAAAACAAACTTGAAAACAAGTTGTACATACAAGGAAACACCATTCAGACTGCTTACATGATCACTAAGCATAGAGTTCTAAGCGATAAGCATAGTGTTCCCATTATAGATAAACCCAACCCTGAGTACGGGAAAATAGCAAAAGCAGCTCAAAGTGTGATCTATGATGGCAATGAGATTCTTAAACCTAGACAAAAATCTAGTTGCCTTGAGTGCACTGAGGAAGATAAGAAATTAGATGAAATCACTAGGGAGAAGATGAATAAGAAACTAAATGATCCTAAATGCAAAGAGAAGAAAGTAATTATCACTCCCCATGACTACAAAAAGGAGAATTGGATCTCCCTGAACATGTTTAAGCCTCAAACATTGTTGACTCCCGAACAAGTGTTCTGGAAAATGGACTTAGATAAGCAAAAAGCAGAAAATATTGTTGTAACAAACCCTCCCCTTAGGAAAATGCCTAAAGCAACTGTGTATCCTCCCAATACGCCAATGCATCTAGTTCCCAGAATGATTGCTACTAAAAGCAAGATCTTAATCAGTCAATATGTTATTTTTCAACTATTTGTTGATTTTGAGAAAACTTGTAAGAAAAGGATCACACCCACTGGGATTACTGAAGGGGAAAGGGGTTTTGAACAAACAAAAGAATGCTATTTAACTGAAGTCATGCCTTTCTTTAAACTTCTAAAAGATCACTTTGAGAGTCTTAAAAAGGGGATACATACTGATATTAAGGGAATGGAAAAGGAATTTGATGCAATGATAGTTGAAGTTAGTGACTATGAGCGAGCACTAAAATATAATGAGATTGAGAGGAAGAACTTGCATACACTAAATGAGAACCTGATTTCTGAATGTATTGCTCAAGATGTGTTCTTCACTGCTACAAATTGTTCTATTAATGCTTCTCAATTTCATGAATTATCTGTTGCCCTGAAACTCTCCCATGATCGTGTCATTGAGCTTGAAAAAACTAATTTTGAACTAAACGAGAAAATTGAACTGGATGATCATGACAATTTGGTTAAACATTTTTCTAAACTAGAAGTTGAGCATTTTAATTTACAACTAAAATATCAACATCTTAAAGAAAATGTCAAAACTTCAAATATCAAGACATCCTCAGATGCCCCAGAGTTTGATGCAGTTTTTTAAATTAACAAACGTGATGAACAGATTCAAGCTCATTGCAACACGATCAGAAAGTTGAAAGCCCAAATCTCTCAATTAAAGGGTCAAACGAACAATATGACAGGCTCCCTAATGCCTCCTCCTTTAGATTCTCAGAATTCTCAAACGTTTCATCTTCAAAACCTAGTAAATGCATTACAAAAGGAAAACGAAAGTTTTCTAGAAGAAAATGAAAAGGTTAAAAGTCATTTCAATGAGCTATTTGAATCAATAAAGGTCACTCGTAACAAAAATAACGAACAAATAGCTTCATTGCAAAAGGAAATTGAGAATCTGAAGAGTCAGGTAAAAGGGAAAATGCCTATGACCAATGGGGAGAATGGTGTATCAAAGGTTCACTCTTGTAATAAATATGCTTTGTCTGTGAAATATGTCCCTCCTCATCTCAGGAACAACAAACTTGTTGTTCAAACATACTTCTCATCCCTTAAGGATTGCCTAGAATGTCTGCGTGAGATTGTTGAAGAGGATAAGTTAGAGAAACCTCGTGATAATGCAATTGGACATGCATGCTTATATGCCAAACGATCTCAAGAAATCCTAGAATGCTTGATCACAATATGCCCAAAGTCATTAGGTGAGAGAGTTAATCCTTTGATTCCATGCTCGATGCCTAATGCCAAGTATGATATTCATTCGATGCCCAATGTTTTGAATGTGAACCTTAGTGTGCCTTTAAGTAGTTCAGATTCCAGATCTGTCAATGCTAAGAAAGAGAACTCAAGCGTGCCTTCTAGGAGTACAAATCCCAGTACTTCTAGTTTTAAGAAAGTGAACCTTAGTGTGCCTGCATGTAGTTTAGATCCCAGCACATCTAAACAGGTGATGCAAAGAGTAGTAAAACCAACTAATGTTCCCATTCCCTCTACAGGAGTAATCAGTGACATTAAAGGGAGCAGGTCAAAGTCTCAAGACAATACAAGGAATGATAGGACCTCGCAAGCTAAGAATGTGCACTGGAAAAGAGTAGAAGAACAATCTAGGAACTTTAAGTTTGAACCGAATAAAACGAATCGTGTTGATTCTAGTATTAGCCATAGGCGTACTGTAATTAATTCGAATTCTGATACTATTTGCAAACCTTGTATTGATGTCTGCTTGAATTCTGTTTCTAATCATGAATGTGGTGTTAATGTTTTGCCTAATGATGTTAATTGTCCAGTTAATATTGTTAATGCTAAAATTCACGCTAAGAAGGCTAAAAGGCAAAAACGAAATAAAGTTAGAAAACAGTGGAAACTCACAGGAAGAACATTTAGTAAGATAGGCTATTATTGGTTACATGTTGGTCATAAGACTAATCAGACAATGCCCACTAGAAAATGGATGCCTACTGGTAGAACTATTCCCTTAAGAAGTGAGCACACTGTAAACAGGGCTAATACAGACACTAGTACTGCATCTATTCACAATGATTCCATTGCCTTATTTTCTGATATGAATGCTTCTATTTCTGATGTGGGTGTTCCAACCATTGTTACTAACCAAATGGAACCCATTCTTGCATGGGGATCCCAATTATCCAGTTATCCATTCTTGTCTGTGTTCAACTGCAGATCGTTCAAATCGTTCTGTGGTACCTGGACTCAAGCTGTTCCAAGCATATGACTGGCGACCGGTCACGGCTCATGAACTTCGTGAGCAAATTCATCGGGACAGTTAGATTCGGAAATGATCATTTCGGTGCAATTATGGGTTATGGTGATTATGTTGTGGGTGATAGTGTCATCTCTAGAGTATACTATGTGGAAGGTCTTGGTCATAATCTGTTCTCTGTTGGTCAATTCTGTGATTCTGATCTAGAAGTAGCCTTCAGAAAATATACTTGTTTTGTTAGAGAACTTGATGGTAAGGAATTGTTACGAGGAACTCGTGGTTCAAATCTTTACACCATCTCTATCGATGATATGATGAAGTCTTCTCCTATTTGCTTGTTGTCAAAGGCCTCGAAAACAAAGTCATGGTTATGGCATCGTCGTCTAAATCACTTGAACTTCGGCACCATCAATGATCTCTCCAGAAAGGACTTAGTTGTAGGTTTACCTAGACTAAAGTATGAAAAGGATCATCTTTGTTCAGCATGCCAATTGGGAAAAAGCAAAAAGTATACCCATAAACCCAAACCTACAAACTCAATCACAAAAGTTCTTCATACCCTTCATATGGATCTATGTGGACCAATGAGAGTGCAGAATATCTTTGGGAAGAAATATGTGTTAGTTGTGGTTGATGATTACTCTAGATTCACCTGGGTCAAGTTCTTGAGGACAAAGGATGAAACTCCTGATATCATCATCAAACTCATCAAACAGCTGCAGGTTCGACTTAACAAAACCGTCAGAATTATCCGAACAGACAATGGAACTGAGTTTGTTAACAAACAACTTAGTGAATTTTATGAAAGCATTGGAATCAGCCATCAAAGAAGTGTTCCACGAACTCCTCAACAGAACGGTGTAGTTGAAAGACGAAATCGAACTCTTGTAGAAGCCGCTAGAACAATGTTGATTTACTCAAAGGTTCCAATGTTTCTCTGGGCTGAAGCTATTGCCACTGCATGCTACACACAAAATCGTTCCCTGATTCACACTATTCATGGAAAAACTCCATATGAACTTGTCCATAACAGAAAACCTAATCTCTCTTTCCTTCTTGTGTTTGGTGCATTGTGTTATCCAACTAATGAGGGTTAAGACTTAGGCAAACTTAGAGCTAAAGCAGACATTGGAGTTTTTGTAGGGTATGCACCAAACAAAAAGGGATACCGAATCTACAACAAAAGAACCCGAAATATCATGGAAACAATTCACGTTACGTTTGATGAGCTGACCGGTCAAATGGCTCCTGGAGAATTCAGTTCAGGACCCACACTTCAAAACAGTCCCATTGGTTCATCCCTTGTTCCAAACTCTTCTCAAGAAACTCCATATGTACCTCCATCTGAAGATGATTTAAAGAAATTGTTTGATCCTATGTTTGATGAACTTTATGATCCAAGTACTAATGAGGTGTCGATTCCTACAACAGAGGCTGCTCATATTCCTGTGAATGAAGTCAATCCCTCAGTCTCAATATCTTTAAGTCAAGAAGCGCCTGCTGCTGATCCTTCAGTCTCATCAACAAATCATCATTCTTCAAATGTACATCATGGAAATGTTTCTGGCATCAATGATGAAGTTAATCCCTTTGCTACTCCTGAAGATGCTCCATTCGAAAACATATTTGCTCCTGAATCCTCTTCAGAACCATCTTCATCAGGAGACATCGACTCTGCTACTTCAGTCCCTCAACAACTACCACATGAACACCTCAGAAAATGGACTCATGATCATCCATTAGACAACATCATTGGAAATCCCTCTCGTCCTGTATCAACACGGAAACAACTTGCAACCGATGCCTTATGGTGTTTCTTCAACTCCGTACTCTCAAAGATCGAACCAAAGGATGTTAAAACTGCCATGAACGAAGACAGCTGGTTCAATGCTATGCAAGATGAAATTCATGAGTTTGATCGACTTGATGTATGGGAGTTAGTACCTGCTCCAGAATGTGCCATGATTATTGCTCTAAAATGGATCTTCAAAGTGAAACTTGATGAGCATGGTGATGTATTGAAGAACAAGGCTCGATTAGTTGCTAAAGGATACCGTCAAGAGGAGGGTATTGACTTTGAAGAATCTTTTGCTCCAGTTGCTCGAATCGAGGCAATCAGAATCTTTTTGGCTAATGCTGCTAGTAAGAACATGGTTGTCTATCAGATGGATGTAAAGACGGCATTTCTGAACGGAGATCTTAAAGAAGTCGTCTACATCAGCCAACCTGAAGGATTTGTGAATCAAGAGCATCCTACTCACGTTTATCGTTTGAAGAAGGCTCTTTACGGTTTAAAGCAAGCTCCAAGGGCATGGCATGATACACTGTCAAAGTTTCTTCTATCTACCGGATTTAGCAAAGGAGCAGTTGATCCAACATTGTTCACCAGGAAGTCAGGCAAACATTTAATTCATGTTCAAATTTATGTTGATGATATCATCTTTGCCTCGACTGACACCAATGAGTGTGACCGTTTTTCTAATGAAATGAGTTCAAAATTTCAAATGTCAATGATGGGACAAATGTCATTTTTCTTGGGATTACAAATTTTACAAAGTCCCGGAGGCATTTTCATAAATCAATCTAAATATGCAACAGAGATCTTAAAGAAATTTGGATTTGATTCAAGTGACCCTGTTGACACCCCCATGATTAATCGAACCAAACTAGATGAGGACCACTCAGGGATCATGATTGACCAAACGAAATATCGTAGTATGATTGGATCCCTGATGTACCTCACTGCTAGTAGACCAGACATCTTGTTCGTTGTTTGCATGTGTGCTAGATACCAGGCTAAGCCTACTAAAAAGCACCTTGAAGCGGTTAAACGGGTCTTTAGGTATCTCCAAGGAACCATCAATATGGGTCTTTGGTACCCGAAGGACACCGGTATGTCACTAACAGCCTATGCAGATGCTGATCATGCAGGGTGTCAAGATACTCGTCGAAGTACATCTGGAGGTGCTCAGTTTTTGGGTGATAAGCTTGTGATCTGGTCTTCAAAGAAGCAAATGAGTACTTCTATTTCCTCTACAGAGGCTGAATACATAGCCATGTCATCTTGTTGTGCTCAAATCTTATGGATGAGATCTCAATTATCTGACTATGGCTTTGTATTCAACAAAATCCCTCTGTACTGTGATAATAAAAGTGCTATTGCTCTTTCATGCAACAACGTTCAACACTCAAGAGTAAAGCATATCGACATTCGACATCATTTCATCAGGGAACAAGTGGAAAAAGGTGTGGTGGAACTCTATTTTGTGAGGTCTGAATATCAGTTAGCAGACATCTTCACCAAAGCTCTTCCAATAGAACGTTTTGAGTTTATTCTTCCACGTCTTGGCTTGAAAAGCCTTCAACCAGAAACACTCAAACGTCTTCAGGAGGAAGACGAGGAGTAAAGGTCTATCTTCATCTATCTCTTGTATATATCTATTCGAAAATCAAATAGAAAAATATAAAACCTTCAAAATCCATAAAAAAATTTGAAAAATCTTGAAAAATTCCAAAAAATATTGTCCTTTTGTCATGTTTTCCTCGATTCGATAATATCTACGGTCTTTGAGTTGTCATTCAAAGAATGACACGGGACTTTAGATGTTGTTCGAATGTAAAAAAAAAAAAAAAAAAAAAAAAAAAAAAAAAAAAAAAAAAAAAAAAAAATATATTTTTGGGAGAAAGAGAAACAATGGTTTATTGTCATTTCAGGCAGTAACCCGCTTTTCAAAGAAAGAACAGAGCCATGCTTTACCATGTTTTTCAAATTCCATGCTCTGATTCTATAAACATTTATCTGCTGAAAACTAACTGCTTTGAAAAATAACTCGGTCTCTATTTTTGATAATCATCAGGACTTATTTATCAATATCTCTATCTCTCAATCAACAACCTATGTCATTGATTGAGGGGGAGAATGATTTCAATTAAATTAAAAAAGTTATTTGGCATTAAATTGTTTTCAAAAGATATACATGCATGTTTTATCAATGGAGTTTTAAAGTCTTAAAATCCGATCCTTATCAGTTAAAACGCTTTCATAATCAAGTCACAATTCCCCTTAAAATCTTTCAAAATCAATTTAAATCAATAAGAGATCACAAATCTCAAATGATTTGATAATTGTGATCGGGGGAGAATGTGTGATTTAAATTGGATTTAAACTGATAATTCGGTAAATGGTTTTATAAGGATGTACATGCTATCCTTCTCACATGTGACAAACGATTTCAAATTTTCCATGCACATGTTGAGGGGGAGCATCTATCTTAAACCTATGATTTGAAACGTGATCACTTATCTCAATGTGCAGGTTCCCTCTAGTATGTGCAAAACACTTTTCAAACTTAGAAGCACATATTGAGGGGGAGCAAAATCATGAAAATCTCATCCTTCCCCAAAATGCTTTATCTACTTGATTTGATTTGGGAAGTGATGTTGATATCTTTTAGAAAATGGTATTCAAAGAAGTTAATTCTTCCTCTTGCCTCCATGTGCAAAACGATTTCAAACATTTGATGCACATGTTGAGGGGGAGCACTTGTTCAAAAAATATCAAAAACAATTCAGGTACAAAATGTCTTGATAATATATCACAAGTATCTGGATTGATTTTCAAATGATTTTTAATTGGTTCCAATGGCAGATGAACAATACCAAATAGACCGACCAACTTTACTTTATGTACGGTGATATAAGGATGATAAGGTTAGGTATGTGTTCCCAAGATCCGCCAGAACCGGAGGGATCTACCCAGGGACAATCCACTAGTTAGTGTAGAAGTCCTTAGGTATGATGATAAAAGGAGAAAAATGAGATATAGGAAGAGTGCGGACTGAGACTGAGCTAGTACTGGAATAAACCCAACAAGGTTCTAGCTATGAAGTATCGGTAAGCACTGAAGGGGTTGAAGAATTAAAAGGAATTGAATGAGAAAAGGGTGAAAACAAATAGCCCTCCATATATTCAACCTTAGGGCAGAAACCGGGTTCAATTCATATGCTACTGATGGTAACATCGGTATTGAAGACAAGACGTCATGGACCCAGTGACGCACTGCACTTCAACTTTCCAAACCACTCAAGTTCCTCTTAAAAGGACTTGTTTCATTCTCACGGGGAACCAACATTATCTATCGACTTTCTCTTAGAGATCGTTGATATTGAAAAAGGAGACCCTCTCCCTAGTCTCCGGCACAGGATCCAAATATGCACAAACTTGAGTCTAGAGCCACGAGATCATCAATAAATCTCATTAGGACACTTTCAATGAAGACTCTTTGTTTCACACAATGTGGAAAGAGAGATTATATCTTGAGTCCTACGCATTATCCTTGTGGTATTGCCAGAACATCTGAGTGATGTGTTTACATATTCACAATGAAGATGGAAAACCTTCTGGAGCCAACATCAAACAAGCTCCTGGTAGGTGGCAGGTGAGATCTATCATATAGATCAACCATGTGACAACTGAACAGAAACAATGGGGCGATTCAATCTTTTGAATCAATCCTGGTTCAGGTTATGGATTGACGGATACCTTTGAAAAACCAGTCTTTGTGCTTAATAACTCTTTTCTTTAGCACATCGACCGTGTACTAATTTTTCAAACCAAAAGGTGCTTTTATGATTGATAATTGATTTTCAATAAAACCTTCATTGTATTGCAAAAACAATTTCTATTGAGCAATACACGATTGTTTTTCAAATCTCTTTTCATCAATCAGTGGACTTAAATTCGCTGGTTCACTCACTCCGTGTTGTCTTCTTTGAGACGTTCCGGTTTGAGAACAGCTTGAGCAGCTGCGAAACCCTGTCAAGGAAATTCTTCGGAATTATACCTGATCACAGGCAGTACTTGTACTGATCAACGAGGAACCGTGGGCCGTGTACCTCAATTCAACTAAAGTGGTCAAAGATACTTTTGTACGCTTTATTGCTAACTGTTGTATGCAGGTACGCCCGACGTTTGCAGCTGATCAGAATGAAGCGGTCAATCCATAGCCGCATGCTCACACAATACATTCATCTCTCAAGAAATCATGATAAGTGCATCAATGTCTCTGATATTTTCACTCCATGCTTCTGCTACGCTGCTGCCAATATCATGAATCAACGAAAGCTTCCGCTACTCTGATGAGAAGATATCATGATCCAGAATGTGAGCATGTCGGTCCGAAAGTCACAACATCACATAATACCAACACCACAATGGATGTCTAAGAGACTTTTGTTAGCTGATGGTCTCAAAAGCTGGCTCAAATTTATTATCACGTGGATCAGTAAAAGACCTCCACTTGGAGTAACCAAGCATGCAATGAGAAGAACCAATGACTACGAGCTTTGGAGCAAAGTACTACATCAAGAATGCAAGATCAATTTTTAATGTAATATCTGTTTGTATTCAATGTAATTTTAGTACATGATTGAGGTGACCTCCCTTAGGGGGAGATTGTTAGGAATTAGAAATTCCAGGTATTAAAGAGTCAGTCACCTCAAGTATATGTAATCGTTAGAAAGCTCGTAGTCGTAGTTGTTTTAAGCTAAGTAGTATTTAGTTAAGTAGCACCGTGGAGGACGGACGGGTCTTTACCCGATGTATGCCTGATCCACAGTCCGTTGTGTGCCGTTTTATGTAAGACTATAAATACTCTCTACCTTGCAAGGTAGAGAGTTGGAGCTCATAATAAGAATTTTCTTTCTCTCACTAAAGTTCCCTAAACCTCTAACTTTCTCTCTCTATAATTCCACTTATACGCCACCTTGTTGTTATGGTTTGATGTGTATGTGAAAACTAATATCTTACAGAAGTTGTGACTTTTGGACCGACATGCTCACATTCTGGATCATGATATCTTCTTATCAGAGTAGCGGAAGCTTTTAGCTGATTCATGATATTTGCAGCAGCGTAGCAGAAGTATGGAGTGAAAATATCAGAGTCATTGATGCACTAATCATGATTTCTTTGGAAATGAATGTGTTGTGTGAGCATGTGGCTTATGGATTGACTGCTTCATTCTGATCAGCTGCAAACGTCGGGCGTACCTGCATACAACAGTTAGCAATAAATTGCACGAAAGTGTCTTTGATCACTTTCGTTGAATTGAGGTACACGGCCCACGGTTCCCCGTTGATCAGTACACGTACTGCCTGTGATCAAGTATAATTCCGAAGAATTTCCTTGACAGGGTTTCGCAGCTGCTCTAGCTGTTCTCAAACCAGAACGTCTCAAAGAAGACAACACGGAGTGAGTGAACCAGCGAATTGAGATTCACTGATTAATAAAAAGAGATTTGAAAAAACAATCGTGTATCGCTCAATAGAAAATTGTTTTTGCAACACAGCGAAGGTTTTAATGAAAATCAATTATCAATCATAAACACCTTTTGAATTGAAATATTTGTACACGGTTGAAGTGCTAAAGAAAAGAGTTTTTAAGCACAAAGACCGGTTTTTCAAAGGTATTCGTTAATTCATAACCTGAACCAGGATTGATTCAAAAGATTGAATCGCCCCATTGTTTCTGTCCAGTTGTCACATGGTTGATCTAAAGAATAGATCTCACATGCTACCTACCAGGAGCTTGTTTGATGTTGGCTCCAGAAGGCTTTCCATCTTCATTGTGAATATGTTTGCATATCACTCGGATGTTCTGGCAATACCACAAGGATAATGCGTAGGACTCAAGATATAATCTCTCTTTCCACATAGTGTGAAACAGAGAGTCTTCATTGAAAGTTTCCTAATGAGATTTATAGATGATCTCGTGGCTCTAGACTCAATTTGTGCATATTTGGATCCTATATCGGAGACTAGGGAGAGGGTCTCCTTCTTCAATATCAACAATCTCTAAGAGAGAGTCGATAGATAATGTCGGTTCCCCGTGAGAATGAAACAAGCCCTTTTAAGAGGAACTTGAGTGGTTTGGGAAGTTGAAGTACAATGCGTCACTGGGTCCATGACGTCTTGTCTTCAATACCGATGTTACCTTGGTAACCACCAGTAGCATATGAATTGAACCGGGTATCTGCCCTAAGGTTGAATAATTGGAGGGCTATTTGTTTTCACCCTTTTCTCATTCAATTCTTTTTCATTCTTCAACCCCTTCAGTGCTTACCGATACTTCATAGCTAGAACCTTGTTGGGTTTATTCCAGTACTAGCTCAGTCTCAGTCCTCACTCTTCCCATATCTCATTTTTCTCCTTTTTTTTTTCAATATACCTAAGGACTTCTACACTATCTAGTGGATTTTCCCTGGGTAGATCCCTCCGGTTCTGGCGGATCATGGGAACAAATACCTAACCTTATCATCCTTATATCACCATACACAAAGTAAAGTTGGTCGGTCTATTTGGTATTGTTCATCTGCCATTGGAACCAATTGAAAACCTTTTGAAAATCAATCCAGATACTTGTGATATATTATCAAAGCATTTTGCACCTGAATTGTTTTTGATATTTTTTAGAAGAAGAGCTCCCCCTCAACATGTGCATCAAGTATTTGAAATCGTTTTGCACACAGAGGCAAGAGAAAGAATTAACTTCTTTGACTACCATTTTCTAAAAGATATCAACATCACTTCCCTGATCAAAACAAGTAGATAAAGCATATTAGGGAAGGATGAGGTTTTCATAATCTTGCTCCCCCTCAATATGTGCCTTGAGGTTTAAAAAAGATTTTGCACATACAAGAGGGAACCTGCACTTAGAGACAATTCAATCACGTTTTAATAATTTAATATTTAAAGTAGATGCTCCCCCTCAACATGTGCATGGAAAATTTGAAATCGTTTGTCACATGTGGGGCGGAGAGCTTGTACATCCTTATAAAACCATTTACCGAATTATCAGTTTAAATCCAATTTAAATCACAAATTCTCCCCCGATCACAATTATCAAATCATTTGAGATTTGT
>BPTQ01000004.1:160692836-160709320 GCA_019973895.1 Chrysanthemum seticuspe
TATAGGTAGGATATGGGGGATTGATCATTCTCTAGGGGAATAGTGTTGTGAAGCCGAAGTGTATGTCGAGATTGGTTTAAAGGTGAGGGATGAGTCTTTTATATTTTTTAGAAAGTAAAGTTTAATCTCAGGGTTTTGAATAGTGGGCATTTTAACTACTAATTAGCTAAAACAAAACTAAATATCTTAAATTAAATGCAAAAAAAGTAAATTGGTCGTAACTCTTATGATAGAAAAATGTGTTTACTTAGATTTTTTTACTCCCTTGTTATCTTTTATTGATTAATCGAATTGTCACACCCTTGTTTTAATTGGAGCATTATAGGTGCTAAATGCCCTAACTCTATGAACGTATAAGTCTCCCATAAGAAGCTTAAAGTCCATTAAGTCTCCTAGGATCTACAAGCCGCAATTCATGCAATAAATACAATGAGAAAAACCACCAGTACACTCTAGGGTTGCCTTTAATAAGATGGACAAGCTACTTACATTTAAGAAATAAGCCAGTTTTCTTACCCTAATGCGAAGCAACCAATTCAACAAGAGACGACAATCAATAACTAATAACAAGGTTTTATTAGATCTAAGCAACACTAATAAATCTAGCCTAGCATGTTAAAGTAAAGAAAAGAAAAGCATATAATCAAACTACACATAGACATATTGAATGATTAAAGAGGGATTACTTATATTCAATTAAACATGAGCCAAAGTGGCTAAAAAACCTTCACAAAAGCTGTGAAATTTGTCTAGGGTTTGCGTCTTCAAAGTGTTACATAAATGATGGAAAACATGCAAAAATATATATATTATTACACTTGCGACGACATCACCTTATAGGTTGTGACGCCGTCATTAGGGTTTCGTCTTGTGCAAGTCGCCGTTATGACGTCGTCGCTTTAGATCTCTGACGCCGTCATGTGATGCATGACGCCTTCCCCTTGTAAATGATCTGGGCCATCTTTTGTTAGCTTTGTACATAATTCTCAACTTCAAATTACACCTGACATCGTCAGGTTGTAGTGTCTTCAGATTCCCACTAAGGTGTCGCTTTTTAATTTTCCACCAAAAATCTATCTTCAGTAACAAGTGACGGCGTCACTTTGTTATGTGTGACGCCGTCAGACTCCCTTATCTGACAGAATTTTGCGACTTCATCATTTGCTTTACTTTTTTTATCTATATAAGCCATAAATGTGACAATTTCCAGTTTTTTCATCCAAAGTACCTAAAATGCAAAAAGAAACGAGTTAGGGCAATATTTTATCATATTCATACGGTTTTGGACTTAAAATGCAAAAAGAAACGAAAAGGTATCAAATAAATCTTTATCAGTTTGTGAGATGGGAAAGGGGGGGGGGGTTAGGGGAGGATTTTATGGGGTTGATGTACTTTTTTGGTTACATATATTGTGTATAATTATGTGTATGTGTTAGTTAAAAGAGTATAAGTATTAAACGTAAAAGATTTACGCGATATTGAGTTTACCGGGTGAACGTAAAAGTTGAGAATTATAAAAAAATTAAGTTTATAAATGTTAGTGACTTTAATAAATTAAAATGACATGAGCATACTGTTAGGACCCTTTAACAATACATTTCACACAATAATATGGTATGGTGACTTGAGATAAATGATGTGTTTTAGAGAGATAAAGAATAGAACATGAAACTATATTTCATAAGGAAAACACACACTTACACACTCAAGCACACACCTCAAATGACACATTTGAGGTGTATATATACTCTCATACAAAATGCCCTAATGGGCTTGGCATGGGCTTGGATTGGACTTGGATTGGATTACAAATGGTAAAAGGCTAGCTTAACTTAACAAATAGCCATTTAGCTTAGCCCAATCCACGAGCCCGTTAACTATTCTATTACGATATCTAACACACGTTACAAAGTTCCTAAACGTAATTGACCATCACTTCTATTAAATATTATTAAGGCTAACAATCTCCCCCTAAGGGGTGGTCATTCAAAAGATGCTCCACTTGATTAGGTCTTTACTCTCCTTGAGCTTGAACTTTGTGTGTAGATATAGAATAGTCTTGATTCATTGTTCTTTCATGCTTTGTGATCAAATAATGTTGTTGTCTGCCGTTTGTCAGCTTCGTTGATTAGGTGTCTCCACGTCTTTCTCCACCATGCTCACACTTCCTTTGACTTTGAATTTGCAATGATTTGAAGTTCTCTAGTCTTTGAAATTTGTAGATTCTTTGACATTGACGAAGAATCACCTTTAACTTTGTGTTGCCTTTGATATTGATGAGAACTTTCATGTATTCTGATGTTGGTATGAGCATGGGAAGATGGTGCGGTCTCTCCTCCAAGGAACAATCATTAGTACTTGCATGAATATGTTAGTGAAAAATACCAATCGATCATTGTTGACTTTTCTTAAAGAATTGACCACTATGATTGTTATACTGATGAATGTCTTGATTCCATTCACCTTGGTCGGGCAAATCAGCCGTCCTAATCCCATAAGGGACAATTGGCATTACATTGAATAAATTCAAGTAACAACCCTCATCTTCATGATTCGACTCGTGAAAGGAATCTCCTTAGCGGGATTTTCAGCACTTACAGATTCGAACTTTGAGGGTGTTAACAACATAGTGTGAAAACACATCTCTAATTCTTACAAAGGTTGTTCCTGAACTGGAGGCCCTCAAGAAGGCTAACACGATATACCAAAGTATATCTACAATTCAGGTGAGTCGCTGAAGTACACCGAAGCATCACTCCACGACTGTAGACCGTTTGAGACACACTAAGCGTAACCCATAAAGAATTACCGAAGTGACCTACTGTCAGGGCTGCTTGATGTTGACCCTGGTAGGAATTTCCATTCAATCACTGAGGATCACAATTGTAAATCCTCTCATAAATGTTCTGGCAGATTGCTAAGATCTGCGTAGGACTCTAGAATATATCACTTGTGTCCTTATTGATGAACAACAAGCGATGAAATGTCATGTGTTCCTATGAGATATTTTGATGAATCTCGTGGCTCTAGACTCGATTAGTGCATTTTGGTTTCCTAAGCGGAGACTAGGGAGAGGGTCTCCTTCTTCAATACCAACGATCTCTAAGAGAAAGTCGATAGCTTATGTAGGGTTCCCAGTGAGAATGAAACAAATCCTTTTAAGAGGAATTGAGTGGCTAGAAGGTTTATTGCAGTGCATCACTGGGTCCATGACATCTTTGTCTTCTATACCAGTGTCATCTTAGTGACAACCAGTAGCAGATGAATTGAACCCGGTTTCTGCCCTAAGGTTGATTATGGAGGGCTATTTCTTTTCACCCTCTTTCCTTACTTTTCTTTTTAATTCTTCAACCCCTTCTTTCTCCTTTCTCACATTACTCCTTTTTTCAATCATACCTAAGGACTTCTAATACTAACTATGGGTATTGTCCTTGGGTAGATCCCTCCAGATCTGGCGGATCATAGGACATATTTCCTATTCTTAGTCACCTTATAACTCCATGACTGTCCTATTGTTGCCATAAAACCTTTTTCTTGACAATCTCTCAAAGTGTTTATGATAGAAAACATGTTTTGTTAACACCTTGAGAGTTTTATATTATCAGAAACACTCCCCCTTCATATGTGCTTATATTGTTTTAACTTAAATCTGCACAGTTAGGGTAGAGTTCGCACTTTTTGAATTGATCGGCTCATGATAGACAATTCCCCACGAGACACGGTTACGTTGCTTAGTTAGAGAGATCCATTGTCAGTTTTTAGGTGACAACTAGCTCTAATAACTAACTTGAAGTTGTAAACACTTCTTGAAAAGAAGGTTAGACCCATGAAAGTGCATGTCTATCACAAGTTTCTCGAAATGGTACATTTACTGACTTTGATTTCTCGTCAATTAATTGGTTCCGTCTGAGTCGAGCTCTTTTGATCATTAAACATTTTTGTTCGCATTTTAATCACGTTTCTCCCCCTAAAAAATAGCATATCCATGATGTTTTTGAAACAAAATAATTAAAAGATATGTTTTTCGAAAAGCATTTGGAGAGAAACTGATTTAGCATGACTTTTTGGAACAATTTTAGTTTAATACTCCCCCTTAAAGAAAGCATATTTTTCATACAGAAAATTTAGAATCAATTAACGGTTTAGAAGGAGTTATCTTGGTACCAAATGTGAGAGGTTTTGAAAAATCTTTTTGAAAAATTTCGAATCAATGGTATGCAAGATGAAGATTTTAAAAAATCTTTTGAAGATATTGAAGAAGAATTATCTTCATTTGTTTTAGGATAAGTGCTCGATATTTATGAAAATCGATTGTGCATAGCACTTTCCTTTCTTTAAAGTCCGGGTTACAGTCTGAGGTAACTGCAAGCCATTATGTTTTTAGAAAAAGTGCTTGAAAACAAAATTTAAAACCTTTGTTTTTTATAAGCACTTTCCTTTCTTTAAAGCACGGGCCCTGAACTGATTTGTCCAGAAGCCATTATTTTGAAGTCCGGGTTTCGTAATGAAGTATACGAAAGCCATTATTGAATAAATTTTGAGAAACGACATGTTTTAGAAAATATTTAAAGAACTCTCGCTCAAGCATATGTACATGTCCGTATAATTGTTAAATGACATTTCTAGAAACGTACAGAATATTGATTATACGAGAGACATGTCGTGAGATGAATATTTTTGAATTTTTTATGTTATATTGTTTTTGTATTTTTTGAAAGATTTATATTTTTATATTTTGCTTTTGTTGGTTTTATAAAAGAAATGGAAAATCAAAGATAGAAGATTGAAAGAATGAAGAGGAAGAGTTTACAGAATTGGAACCCTCTGAAGAGTTGGGTTCTAAGATATTTGATTCACCTGCAACCAAAGACGAAGAGATTTCACAAGTAACAGTGTTAGAAGTATATGTTTCCTCACTCTGAGGGTGTTCACTGTCAGCAGTTGTAATGGTTTAGAGCAACTACCTTAGCATCATAATTAGCTGAAACGACACATTATACCTTAGCATCATAATTAGCTGAAACGACACTTTTTTGACATGTAGGACAGACAGATTCAACATTCTTGTTTAGAGCAACTACCTTATCTTTGTCACTACAGTCATTTGGGAAATGATTCTTGTACGAAAAAGATTTAGAATTTCTAGTGCTGTTTTCTACGTGCATAGCATTCTGCTTCCCATAACTACTCTTAGATGCAAGCCAATCCCTAGTCTTGTGTAGAGTGTTCCTAGGTAATGGTTTACAACTACTAGTATTGCCTTGAAATCTTGTAGAATTCATCACCCTAGATGTTGCACCTAAAATTCCGTCTTTTCGAGCCTGTGCCTTTTTCCTAGCTTCTGCTAGATAGTGATTGTTGACCTTATCGTTAGAACCAACAAATTATTTAACTGGATTTTTGGTCACATTCCGTGTACTAGTCTTAGAAATGTCAAGTGTAATCACTTTTGGTGTTTCAAGAACTACATTTTCTTTTTCAAAACCTTTGATAATTCTCTTTTTAATAGGCAGGGACTGTGGAGTGACTGTTTTTGACAAATCATTTTTCGCATGGACTTTTGGAGAAAACTGAGAAATAGACATTTTTGGTTTGGAAACCGGTTTAGGAACATGTGTTTTCTCCTCAGTCAATGGTTTTGAAAACTTAGTATCCACAGCCTTTCCTTTTTGACTTCCCAGCTGAGCTCTCAAAAGATCATTTTGCTCTTTCATGTCCTTGTAGGCACGCTCATACGACAGTTTGTCATACTTGCATTCCTCAGTTTTTCGATCAAGTTGTTTAAAATAGGACTGATAAAGTTTTAAAATGTACCTTTTTGAGGGGTCGTTTAAGCCCTTATTTTATCACTTTTGTATCCGTTATTACTTAATATCGTTCCTTTTCACTTTTTAGGTATCTTGAAGGCAAAATGCTGGAATGACACTTATTCGGATGAAAAGGCGCGAATATACGAAGAAAATGGCCAAAGTCAAGAATCGAGACACTCAGGCTGCTGGAACTTAAGGGGACGGCGTCAGGTTCAACAAGAGACGTCGTCGGACAAATTTTGTGATGACTCAGTAGCCAAATTGCTCATTTACAAGTGACGGCTTCAGGTTTTAAAAGAGTAGGGCGTCGCAACTCAGACGACCTAGATTTGATCCAGACGACGTCAGAGACTAAAGGGTACTGCGTCACAAGCATAAGGTGACGCCGTCGCAATACTAACGTGGCCAAGACGAAACCCTAATAATGGCCCGACAGCGTCACAAATTAAAGGGTGACGCCATCGCATTTGTAATCTTATATATAGAATCCGAATTTTTCAGTTTTCAGTGTGTAGTCTTTTGGAGTAAAAACCTAAACCGAACCAAGGCTATCTTGTATAGTATTTTAGGGTTCCATACCCTATCTTACATCAAGATAAGTGTTTAACTTCATCAATTTAATTATGTCTTCCTTTGATTGTGTGTATGCTTGCATGTTCCCCATGTCCGGCTAATTTACTTGTGTGTTTGCTTAGGTAATATGAAACTTAGTTATTGAATATTGATTGGTTGTCTCTTATCTTAATTGTTGTTGACCTAGTATTGCGATAGGTCATTCGTTGTGCTAATAATGCTTGATTAATCTTTGTTGACCCTTAGTTTATAATCACCTAGAGTAATTGTAGGCTATACATCCAAAGAATACCTTAGAGTTAAAGTTTATAAATCCTAGAGATTTTGTAGTCATTAACCTTTGGTAGCTTCAAAGAGTTAGGGATAAACGCATACCTTACGAGCTTAGAGACACAACACAATTAAGAATAAGGACGTGACAATTCAACCACCAATAGGAGATAACTAGGGAGTAATAAAGCCTAAGCAAATACATTTTTAACTATCATACGAGCACACAACATAATAGACATAGACTACCCTCAGCTTAGTTTAGATAATTAGAAAGTAGAAGTAATCGTTAGAATTACCAAACCCCCAAATTTAAACCCCGAGATTCGTACCTTTCCATTTCCTAAAAAATATAAAAACATAAAAAATAATCTTCCTCAACACCAACCTTAGCGTAGTAAGTTCTCACTAGCATTCCTATTCCCCTAGAGAACGATATCAATTCCCGTGGCTTACCCTAATACTACACTACAATGATTAGGTTCACTGCCTAGGGTGTTGAAAAACTTGCTCGACGAAAAGGAAGTTCCTTTGACCCCGAACGACGCGTGTAGCGTTATCAAGTTTTTGGCGCCGCTGCCGGGGAATAGAATAGCTAGTTAGGAGTCCACCTCGTTTAGGTTTCCTTGCTTGATTCCTATCAAGTAAGGTTTTTTCTCATTTTTAGCTTCCTCGTAGTCTATCCCCCTTCTTCGTGACCTTTGTTAGTAATCCCTTCACTTTTCATCATGGAAGGTGATAACCAACCACCACTCATCAACCCACCACCGAATGACCCGCCAAGAGGCCGTACTATTGGTGAATACTCGAGACCAAGCCACCTAGGCTATAGGAACACCATTGAGCTTCCCGACCAAACCAAAACTACGGCCCTGCGATCCGATACCATCCGGTTGGTGCAAAACGGATGCGCATTCCATGGACTTCGTTCCAAAGATCCTAATCAGCATCTTAAGGATTTCCTTAAAATTGTCGATTCCATCGACCTCGATGCTACTAATCGGGAGACCACGCGTCTGCGTCTCTTCCAATTTTCTCTACGGGACCAAGCTAGCAATTGGCTTGAGCGACTTCCCGCCGGCTCCATCTCAAGTTGGGATGATCTCACCTCTCGTTTCCTTGCTCAATTTTTCCCACCGGGGAGAACTACCAAGCTTAGGAATGAAATCTTGATGTTCCAACAACGTCAAGGTGAATCTCTCTACGAAGCATGGACTCGATTCAAGGACTTACTCCATAGAGTCCCTCATCACGGCATTGATCTTTGGCTTCAAGTCCAACTCTTCTATGATCATGTCAACTTTCCCACCAAGCGATCCATTGACCAAGCGGCCGGTGGAAAACTTAGTGATCTCACCGCTGAAGAATCATGGGGTATAATAGAGGACCTTGCTCTCTAAGACAACGAAAGTTGGAATGACCCCCGTGAGCTGCCCAAAACCGTAAAGGCAATCTCCTTGCCTCCCCTTGACTCACAACCTTCCGACCATAAGATGCTCGAGCTTGAAGATCAAGTTAAATTCCTAATGAGCTCCTACGAAAATCCTAAGTCTTCACGCCACGTGAACAAAGTTTCTTCCTCGTGTGAGCCGTGTAGTGGTCCTCATAAGACGCGCACTTGCACAAGATTCCCCGAACAAGCTTCAGTTGACTACGCATCCTCGCGTACTAATGGAACGGGAGGAAGATTCCCTACAACACCCGGACCTAGGACTTTTAATGACGCCCGAGAAGCATGGAAGGGCAAGCCCGACTTTTATTGGGGACAAACCAAAGAATTCACATCCAATGATTTCTCATGGCCCCCATCTCACGGCCCTAACCAACAAAACATTGAGGGGATGTTGCAACACCTAGTCGCATCCCAAGAAGCTCAAATAGCTAAGCTCTCAGACCGTTTTAACCAACAACAAGCCGAGATGGATAGGAAGATAGATAACCTCTTGAAAGGCATGACCAATAGTGATAGGAAGGTTAATGCTATCTCAACTCCCGAAACTTCCGGTGTGGAGATTAAGGACCCAAGTAAGCTAGCTAAGCACGTTCAATTTGTCAATACCATCACCTTAGTGAAACCTAATAGAACAAATGACGAAGCGAACCGTGAAACGATACTTGAGGTTAGTGAAACACCTAGGAATGAAACAACCGAGGAAGTAGATGAAGTAGACAATGACTATTTCAATAAGTTTCCTACGGAAGAAGAACTATCTCGCCACCCTCACTTAGTGCGTGACCTCCATCACATGTATGTTAGGAGAAGCCCTAGGAACAAGTTTGGGAACCCTTGGAATCTTAACATACCATGTTGCATAGGACACCTTTTGTGGCAAAGGCCTATATTTATCGCAAATCCCCAATAAATATAATGACTAGCACCTACTATAATTGGGTAACGAAGAAGCCTATCCCAACTAGGCATGTAGGATCGTTATATTTATTGTGTTGATGATTCGGGTGGTCTTGGATGATCAAAATACATGTTTACCATTTTAGAGAGAGAAAGTAGAGAGAGAGGGTGTTCTTGCTAGAGGTTTACACAAAGGGAATATTAGATTGAATGAGAAGCACCACCCCTTCCATGGATGGAAGGGGTATTTATACTTACAGACTCAACGACCTCCTATCGGCCTGTGGATCAGGGATACAGTAGGTAAAGACCTGTCCTTCCTCCACGGTGTTACACTACGCTAAACTATGCTACTAACTAACAAATAAACTACTAAACAACGTAAATAACTACAAGTCTACGAGCTAACTTATGCTAGATAACATTTGGGGTGACCGACACTTCACTATAGAATTTTCTAATTCCTAACAATCTCCCCCTAAGGGAGGTCACCCCATGTTTTACATTTCGAATCCTAGCATTCTATTCTTGTCTTTGTTCTTGAGCTCGTAGACTTCAATTCTTCATTTCAACAATCTTTGTGCTTTAGTAGTGATTCTTCAAAGTCCGCACTGATTTGTACTTTTAGTGGAGGCCTTTAACTGATCCACATCTTTGATGATCTTCGAGCTTTCTTTGAGATCATCAGCCACAGTAAATCTCTGGATCACCCTTTAATGTGTTGCTATCATGTGAAGTTGTGACTTTTGGACCGACATGCTCACACTTTTGAATCATGACATCTTTCAATCAAAGTAGCAGAAGCTTTACTGGTTCATGATATTTGTAGCAGCGTAGCAGAAGCATAGTATAAAAATATCAGAACCAGGTTATGTAGATATGCACCAGTCATGATTTCTTCAATTAAGTGTGGATGCTGTGAGCATGCGGCTTTGGATTGACCGCTCAATTCTGATTAGCTGCAACCGTCCAAATGTACCTGCAAACAACAGTTAGCAATAAAACACACGAAAGTGTCTTTGATCACTTTCGTTGAATTGAGGTACACGGCCCACGGTTCCCCGTTGATCAGTACAAGTACTGCCTGTGATCAGGTAGGATTCCTAAGAATTTCCTTGACAGGGTTTCGCAGCTGCTCTAGCTGTTCTCAAACCGGAACATCTCAAAGAAAACAACACGGAGTGAGTAAACCAGCGAATTGAGATTCACTGATTGATGAAAAATGATTTGAAAAACAATCGCGTATTGCTTGAAAGAAAGAGTTTTGCAATACGACGAAGGTTTTATGAGAAAGATCAATTTTCAAACAAAATACTTTTTGTATTAGAGAATGAGTACACATTCGACGTGCTAGCGAAAAGAAGAGATTCGCACATCAAACGGTTTTTCTAAAAGTATTTTTCAATCAGAGATACTTTTTGAGTTTGAAATGAATACACATTCGACGTGCTAGAGAAAAGAAGGTTTGCACATCGAACGGTTTTTCCAAAAGTATTCGTCAAATCCATTCCTGGACCAAGGTTGATTCAAGGATGAATCTCCCCATCGTTTCTATCCAGTTGTCACAAGCTTGATCTTACTAGAAGATCTCACATGTCACCCACCAAGAGCTTGTTAGATGTTGGCTCTAGAAGGATTTCCATCTTCATTGTGAATATTTTTACATATCACTCGGATGTTCTGGCAATACCACGAGGATAATGCGTAGGACTCTTAATATATACTTACTTTCCACATTGTGTGAAAAAGCAAGTCTTCAAGAATTTAGTGTCCTAACGAGATATTGTGGATGATCTCTTGGCTCTAGACTCAAATGTGCATATTTGGTTCCTGTGCCGGATACTAGAGAGAGGGTCTCCTTCTTCAATATCAACAATCTCTAAGAGAAAGTCGATAGATTATGTCAGTTCCCCGCGAGAATGAAACAATCCCTTTTAAGAGGAACTTGAGTGGCTTGGGAAGTTTTAGTGCAGTGCGTCACTGGGTCCATGACGTCTTGTCTTCAATACCAGTGTTACCTTAGTAACAACCAGTAGCATATGTATTGAACCCGGTTTCTGCCCTAAGGTTGAATTGATGGAGGGCTATTTCTTTTCACCCTTTTTCACATTCAGTTCTTTTTCATTCTTCAACCCCTTCAGTGCTTACCGAGACTTCATAACTAGAACCTTGTTGGGTTTATTCTAGTACTAGCTCTGTCTCAGTCCGCACTCTTCCTATATTCTCATTTTTCTCCTTTTTTCATCATACCTAAGGACTCTACACTATCTAGTGGATTGTCCCTGGGTAGATCCCTCCGGCTCTGGCGGGATCGTGGGAACGAATACCTAACCTAACCATCCTTATAACACCATGCATAAAGTAAAATGGTCGGTCTTTTGGTACAGTTCATTCTTCCTTGAAACCAATTGAAAAATCATTTGGAAAAACAATCAAGGTACTTGTGATACGAGATCAAAGCATTTTGTACCCTAATAGTTTTGATCATTTAGAAAACCTCCCCCTCAACATGTACATATGATTTAGAAATTGTATAGCACAAGGAGGCAAGAGGACTTTGAAATATTTTCTTTGATCACAATTTTCATACGAAAAAAGCCATTTGATTTTCATGGTAAAATTCTCCCCCTCAATATGTGCATAGGATATTTGAAATCATTTTTATCACATAGAGGCAAGAGTTCTTTTGAAGCACATCCACGATTACAAAAGCCATTTAAGAAACCATTTGAAACCTCAATCAAGGTACATTATGTTAAAACATAAAAGCTTTTGTACCTCGATAGTTTATTTTCTTTTAAAATGCTCCCCCTCAATATATGCTTCGAGATTCGAAAGCGTTTAGCACATACGAGAGAGCAGCCTGCACAATTGAATCAAAACGATCACCTTTTATCAAATTTCATTATTAAATCACAAATTCTCCCCCGATCAAAAATATCAAACCCTTTGAGATTTTGGATCTCAAGTGATTTAATCAGGTTTGGAAAACATGGGAGAATATGCGGCCAGGTTTAAATACTCATCTTGTTTTTGGATAAATCCTCCTCCTCAACATGTGCATTGTGTATTTGAAATCGTTTGGCACATGGAGGCATGAGTGCCTATAAAGGACTAAAACTGATTCCATTAAAACAGATTTGAGATTTAAATCACGATCTCTCCCCCGATCAAACCATTTGAGATTTGTGATCCCATCTGATTTAAATCATTTAGAAAGTTTGAGGAAAGACGTGGCAAGATTCAATTTTGAAAGATGACAGATAAGGACCATTATAAGACATTAAAGATTGTTAGTGTCAGGTATGATAGTTTTTAAGAGATCTTTTAAGTAAAACAAAACAATTTCGCAATCAAACAAGAACAGAAAAAATTTCATTTTGAAAGACCTTGATTCTAAAGAAAAAATCATACCATGACATAACATTAAATCTTTAGATCACCACTTATATTGTACAAAGCGGAACTTTTGTGAAGAAATATCGTTTGAAAATATTTTATTTTAAATCACTCTCCCCCTCAATCCATGACAGAAGTCAAAAATTGAGTGACTTAGGTTTTGATAACAAGAAGTCCGGTGATTTTCAAAAAATTAGTCCAATATATTTTCAAAACAATATTTTCCATTTTCAAAACAATTTAATCAAATTATTCAAAATTGTTTAAAAATGGTATCCTGCACAAAGATACGTTAGGTGGTTGAGAAGCTTCTGTTGTTGTTGCTGTAGAGTTTGGAAGAAAAACCGTCTGCTGATGCAGTGAGACTTCTTCTTACGTTGCATTTTGAATGCCCACTGAGGTCAAATTAAGCTCCGTTTCTTCAATCACTTAGAAGAAAACCATCTGCTGATGCAGTGAGACCTCTTACGTTGCATTTATGCCAACTCTCCATTGAAGTCCAGTTAAGCTCCGTTTCTTCATTTGTCAACCCAAGATATCGTTACCCTTTCCTTGCGGCATCCAATCATGTTCATTTGTGGGATCCGGATCGGGAACATTCTTATATACCAATATACCTGCATATGTTAGTGAACACACATACAAATATATGGTGGTCGACAACACCCAAACAACAATCGACTAATAAAAGTCAATCCAACATATCAATCAGATCATGTAAGGTATGGGAATAATGTGTTTCTCAAACTCTAATCATCTAAACACACATTCTTATATACCAATATACCTGCATATGTTAGTGAACACACATAAAAATATATGGTGGTCGACAACACCCAAACAACAATCGACTAATAAAAGTCAATCCAACATATCAATCAGATCATGTAAGGTATGGGAATAATGTGTTTCTCAAACTCTAATCATCTAAACCTAACAATCATATCCTAGAAACCTAGTCCTTCAACATAGGCAATTATATTTTTTCAGATAAGCACGTAGGATAATTAAGAAAGTCCGTTAGATGATATAAATTTGAAAACATTCTCCCCCTCAATCAATGACTCAATTTGTGAAAAGTTTAAACGTGCTGAAGTCATTGATTGAGTTTGCAGATTTAATAAAAACTCTGAAACTGATTGTTGTTAAAGCAACTCATTTTACCACCATTTTTGGAAAACAACAAATATTTTTCTGAAGAATTTTAGACGGAAAAACATTTGTGTAGGAACAGCAGTCCTTCGACATACTTTCCTCAAAGTGTTTTAGGATAAGTGCATGATATTTTTGAAAATATGTTTAGTGCAGCACTTTCCTTCTTTTAAAGAGCGGGTTGCTATCAGAAATAATAGCAAGCCATCATTTGAAGCCCGGGTTACAGTCTGAAATAACTGTAAGCCATATTTTTGAGACATGTTTAAAAAGAAATATTTACACCTCCTGCTCGAACTTCATCTAAAGTCCCGTGCCATTATTGAATTACATTTCTAAGACCGTAGATGTTATCGATACCAGAAGACATGTCTTGAGAAAACATATTTTTGGTCTTTTTCAAATTTTCTGAATTTTTATGGATTTTTGAAGATTTTATATTTTTCTATTTTCTTTTTGTTGGTTTTATATTTTTGTATTTTGTTTTGCTGGTTTTATATTTTTGTATTTGGTTTTTTTAATAAATATATACAAAGATAGAATAGATGATATAGTTAAAGAGGATGATGATACGAGTACCTAGATAAGGATATCGAGCAGCACGTCGTAGAAGATAGAATTCATCATCTCTTAAACATCCACCACCAAAGCTTCCAAGGGCTCTTGAATTGAAAGAAATAGAACCATCTGAAAGTGAGACTTTGGAAGCTTCCCCCCAAACCAAAAATCCTTTAGCTGAGCAGATTCGAAGCTCTATTTCAAGCTTGCCTTAGCCAGGTGCACAGAAAAGCACACCATTACCATAAATCCCGCTGCTCCATTTAAGAACGATAATTACCGTGATTCTTCGTTCGAGGTTATATCATCCAATAGAAGAACAGCAACGTATCATCCCACTCTTTAAATTTCTTCTCATATTTCATTACCACTGAAGTATGAAGCGATGCATCCCCGAAAGGTGTCAAGAGAACAATTCCCCCAAGTAGTTGAATTGATGCAGCCCGTCTCTTAGAATAATGCTCAAGAACTCTCCCGAATACACATCATGAGGGTAATGAAGAACACCTCCCCTATGTTCACATCTTTCGTCCCTGATGAATCTGTATTAAGTTCAAGAATCTGAAGTACACCAATATCCAAGAACTCTCCCGAATACACATCATGAGGGTAATGAAGAACACCTCCCCTATGTTCACATCTTTCGTCCCTGATGAATGTGTATGAAGCTCAAGAATCCGAAGTATACACATTCCCAATGAGAGAATAACTGATAACACCTCCCTCATGTTACACATTTATCTTCCCAAAATATGTCGTACTTGTATACCTCATTTATCTTCAGAAACTTTCACTAACATCACTTCCCCCACGTAGTTGGAATAATAACACTAAACGCCTTGATGAGTAAAACCTTGAGTTTCTCTGCGGTCATGACATTTGTTTTCCCGGGATATCTTCAATCACTTAGAAGAATTAAGTCCATCAAGTTTACTCGCCATGAGTCAAACCTTGAGTTTCTCTGCGGTAATAACATTTGTATTCCCGGGATATCTTCAATTACTTAGAAGTATTAAGTTCATCAAAGTTTACTCGCGTTTAGATGCGTGTCTCCTTCCCCCTTTCTGGAAATGATACTTCAAAATCAACAACTCTTTGTAAGCCCGTATACTTGAAATCTTTTGAGAAGAACACATGTAATTATGTGGGAATCAACTTGCTGAAGACTCGCTCTGACTATTTTTATTAACCCTTATGTAGACAATTTGAAGTGACCTTTGATGAAGAAAAACCGATATACCCTACTTGAAACTGAAGTCAACTTCCCCACATTTGTATCTTAAGCTTGCACTTAATGATGGAAGAATTGTGTAGAGAATTTATGCTTCAAGCAAATCTCTAAGTACTCAATACCCAAACAAAGTATGAGACATTAACACCTCTTGCGATTATCCACACCGTCATATGCGTGTGAAACTGAGTAAAACAAAGTAACTCCTAATAGTGATAGTTAACCAGGTCTTCAACCATCCACCTCGACTGCTGGTAACTAGATAAACCAAGTCTTCAACTCAAATTCTTAAGCCCGAGCAAGTTATCAAATAAGAACACGCCTTTGTGAAAGTCAACTTCAATCTCAAATAAGTGATAAAAGATTAACTCCGAAGTAATCAACTTGTGTCAAATGTCCAATACGAGAAATAGTCAATACCAACGTCTCGAGGAGTCACTGCTAAAGAATATGAGCAATTCTAATTGGGGATTGAATTTGACTTATAACACTCTCCCAATTAGTGCTGTAACGCCCTCTTCCCGCCAAGGGTAAAGGAATCACAAATAATGGTGTCATATCAAAGCAAACACAAATAACCAAAAGAAGTCTTAACATAAATGCGGAAATAATCCAAGTCAAATGACTTCAATACATAGGTCCCAGCGGAAGTAAAAATAAACTTCAAACATAATATCCGAAATAAATAAGTCTAAAATGGCATCATAAGAAATCAAAGCTAAATCTCTAAGGTAAGTCCACTCAAGCACTCATCCCAAAGCAACCCAGCTTCCAATGCTTAGATACCTGCCGCGGAAGAAAAGAAAAGTGCGGCTGAGCTTCAAAAGCCCAGTGAACAGATATGAAAGCAAAAGCGAATACTAAACTAAAACGGATATGAAATAAAGTGAATGAGCGATAGCAAAATCATAATCATTTTCAAAGCATAAATCATAATTTCCAAAACAAAGTTTATAGTCAACTACCACGAGCCCAGAACATATATCAGATCATATTCATTTTCACACAAGGCAACATTTGTAGGGGAGACCTACCAGAGTTATGAAGGACGTGCATGCACGCAGCATCAATCATCAGATAACAGATAACATATAACATATAACAGATAACAGATCTAGGATGCATCCATACGCCTGTCTCT
>BPTQ01000004.1:160727248-160807854 GCA_019973895.1 Chrysanthemum seticuspe
GTTTTGTCTGAATTTTGACGAGTCTGTGTTTATGTTAATTCTAGTCTCTTATGTCCCCTAAGGGCCCAGCAAATCAGGGTTCCTCTGAGTTACCACACAATTTGTTTGAGTCTCCCATCTTACTAGTGATTCCTATCACTAGACATTTCCTAATCCTAATCTTTAATGTGATGACTAACTAAACCTTTCCTTAATCTGTGTCTTAACCTTTCGTGTTGTTGGTCTAGTTTCTTTGCATTTGCACTCAAAATTTTTGATGCATATGCGTGTTTTATTTTTCACTTTTGATTCTTTATTTTCTGGATTTTTATATTTTTACTGTAAAAACCTTAGGATTTTTATTTTCTTTTAATAATCTTTTTCTTTTAATAAAAATTGTGATAGATTAATTTATTAAATAGTTAAAATAGTTTTTAATTAATAATAATTAATTAGATAGTGTTAAAAATAATTTTCTTTTTCTAATAATTTTCTTTTATTTTTAGGATTCCAAAAATGTCATTTTTATATTTTTAGGTCTTTTATTTCTTAGTTTTCACTTTTTATTTTGTGCGTATACGTAGTTTTTAAAACTCACGTTTACGTTTCTTTGATCTGGTTGTTGTGCTTTCCAATTCTGTGTCTAATTCCTTTCCAAATCAATCAGTAGTGTAATTTCTAATCCTAATCCTTTACAGATCACTATCCTTAGTGATCATTCTACCCTCTGAGTTTGTTTAACACACCATTGAGTCTCCTTGGGACTAAACGACCCGGGAATCCCCTGTATTCTCTGATCTTAATTGTATTTGTGTCTGAGCAGTTTTAAGTCTGTTTTGACTTGACTGTTTTGCGCAGATCAGTTTACATGACCTTTACTTATTAAACACACTTTCAAAAATCTTATATGGTTCGGCTAACACTTAGGGTTTCGGCTAATAGGTTTTACGCAAACTCTAGCTCACCTACGTACAATACATATTCACGTTTGCATGTTTTTATCTTAGCCGAATTATTTACATGGTTCGGTTCTTATATACATATGGTTCGGTCCTATGGCTCAACATATAACTATGATCCGATTTAATAATACGTATTACATAACATGTCCTTTAATAATTATGAGGTCAAGTCATTACGGTTTGTCTTTGTTTGGTTTCACACGGCTCGGCCACAAAAGAAAAACACAAATCGACTAAACAAACAAGTTACAATAAACATTAACGTAAGGTGTAACGAAAGAAGACGAATAAACATTGTTATACCTTAGCTTGGTTGAAGCAAAATCTCGACACCACAAAAACTAGGGTTCGGCCGAATGGAGAAAAAGAAAGAGAGAGGCAATAAAACTAGGGTTTCAATTTCTTGTAAATGTATTATATTTATAGGTGGTATCATTTTTGTTTTAGGGCTTTGAGGAGGGGGTTGGGTTTCGGCTTGGTCCAACCGAACACACAAAACAAACGCCCCTTATGGGCTTCTTGGACTCTCGGCTTGGCAAAAAGAAAACGAGCCCATCGGATCAAAAATCAAACAAATGGCGAGGCCCAAACTTTTACGCGAGACGTTTAAATCTTTCGTCGTACCAAAATCGATCACGTAACATATTCGTTAAGTTTTAATTATTCGTAAATTAGTTTTAATTTCGTTAAATGATTATAAACGTATTTTACGTATTTTATAATTTTTGATTTCGAGGGTATTTTAGTCTTTATCTATGTTTTAGATTTTCAGGTTTTACAATTCTTCCCCTCTAAAAGAAGAATTTTCGTCCTCGAAAATTGAATGAAACGAAACGAAAACGAAATGAGAACATACCAAACTATTCAAAGAAATGAGGATAACTAGCTCGCATCGACTCTTCGGTTTCCCAAGTAGCCTCACGCTCCGGGTGATTTTTCCAAAGAATCTTAACGAACGGAATGACTTTATTTCTCATGACTCTTTCTTGTCTTTCTAAAATAGCTTCCGGTTCTTCAGATAAAGACATATCGGATCGAATTTGATCAAACGGATAAGAAGCAACGTGTAACGGATGATAGTTGTATCCCCTTAGAAGAGATACATGGAAAACATCATGAACATGCGATAACTGAGGCGGAAGTGCTAATCGATACGAAACTTCTCCTATACGCTCCAAAATTTCAAACGGACCGATGAATCGAGGACTGAGCTTGCCCTTGATTCCAAAACGTTTCACACCTCTAAACGGCGAGACTTTCAGAAATACACGATCTCCAACCCGAAATTCTAAATCACGACGATGCTTGTCGGCATAACTTTTCTGACGAGACCTAGCCTCCTTCAACTTTTCTCTAGCAACAACTACTTTCTCATTAGTGATCTCAATCATTTCCGGACCTTCAATTAAGCGTTCACCTACTTCATCCCAACAAGTAGGTGCTCTACATTTCCTTCCATAAAGAATTTCAAACGGTGCTGCCTTAATGCTAGCATGCCAACTGTTGTTGTATGCAAACTCTACTAGACACAAATATTCATCCCAGCTGCCAGTCCATTCTAAAGCACAAGCCCTTAGCATGTCCTCTAAGGTCTGAATAGTCCTCTCTGACTGACCATCTGTTTTAGGATGAAATGCCGTACTAAAATTAAGTCGAGTACCCCAAGCTTTTTGCAAACCTTTCCAGAAACGAGAAGTAAAACGCGGATCCCTATCGGACACAATAGATGTTGGAGTACCATGAAGTCTAACTATCTCTTGCTGAAAAATCTCCGCCAATCTACCAATACCATAATCCTTTCTAATTGGTAAGAAATGAGCAGATTTGGTTAGTCGATCAACAACTACCCAAATCGCATCATGCTTCTTCCGAGTAAGAGGTAGTCCAGTCACAAAATCCATAGATATCTTATCCCACTTCCATGTCGGAATATCCAATGGTTGCAACAGTCCACTAGCCCTTTGATGTTCAATCTTAACCTGCTGACAAATCATACACTTCGACACAAACGTCGCCACATCTTGCTTCATGCCATTCCACCAGAAGTACTGTTTCAAATCCCTATACATCTTGGTAGAACCAGGATGTATAGTGAAAGGAGAACTATGAGCTTCAGTCATAACTTTCTCACGAAGTACCTGATCATTGGGAACACAAAGCCTATCTTCATACCATACAATACCGTCATTATCAACCTTAAACTCCGTCTGCTTACCTTCTTCAACATTTTGCGCCACGGCCCACAGCTCGCCGTCATCTTTCTGAGCTTCCTTAATTTGCAGTATAAGGTTCGACTCCACCTTCATACTAGCCCAGTATCCATCAAAACCTCGTACACACAACTCAACATCCAAACTCTCTAAGTCACGAAGAATCCTAGATTCAATCTCAATACTTGCAAGAATGCCTGACTTTCGGCTAAGTGCGTCAGCAACTACATTAGCCTTACCTGGATGGTACTGAATGTTGGTGTCATAATCCTTAAGAAGTTCTAACCATCTTCTTTGTCTCATGTTAAGTTCCTTCTGAGTGAAAATATACTTGAGACTCTTATGATCGGTGAAAATGTCACACGTCTCTCCATACAAGTAATGTCTCCAGATCTTCAACGCGAACACCACAACAGCTAACTCAAGGTCATGAGTTGGGTAATTCTCCTCATACGGTTTCAGTTGTCTTGAAGCATAAGCTATTACTTTTCCATGTTGCATCAAAACACAGCCCAATCCTTTCTTAGATGCATCACTATAAATTTGAAAACCTCCAGAACCAGATGGAAGAGTCAAAATAGGAGCGGACACCAATCTCCGTTTCAACTCCTCAAAACTCTTTTCTCATTCATCCGTCCATACGAACTTTTCACCTTTTCTCATCAGTTGGGTTAGGGGCAAAGCTAATCGAGAGAAACCTTCTACAAAACGTCGGTAGTAACCAGCAAGTCCTAGAAAACTCCTAAATTCAGTCACTGTCGTAGGTCTTGGCCACTTAGTGATAGCCTCAACCTTAGACGGATCCATGGTGATACCATCAACAGATACAATATGACCAAGGAACGCGACTTGTCTTAACCAAAATTCACACTTCGAAAATTTGGCGTACAACTTCTTCTTCCTCAAAATCTCCAAAACTATCCGGAGATGTTGTTCATGCTCTTCTTCAGACTTGGAGTAAACTAAAATGTCGTCGATGAAAACAATAACAAACTTGTCGAGGAACTCATGGAAAACACGATTCATTAGGTCCATAAACACCGCAGGCGCATTTGTCAAACCAAAAGGCATAACGAGGAATTCATAATGACCATATCTGGTACGAAACGCGGTCTTAGGAACATCTTGCTCCCTCACACGTAGCTGATGATAACCAGATCTCAGATCAATCTTAGAAAAGAACTTAGCTCCTTGCAGTTGATCAAACAAATCATCGATACGCGGAAGAGGATAACGGTTACGAATAGTAATACGGTTGAGTTCACGGTAGTCGATACATAGACGCATACTTCCATCCTTCTTCTTCACAAACAAGACAGGTGCACCCCATGGAGAAACACTGGGTCGAATGAATCCATTATCTATCATCTCTTGCAGCTGTTCCTTCAACTCCTTCAGTTCTACAGGTGCCATACGATACGGAGCTTTCGAAGTCGGCTCATGATGAGTGTCCAAATACTCATCATTTTTGTGTAATCTAAACTGCAAAATCATCTGAAAACACTCAGAAACACATCAAAATGATCAAAATATCACAAATCAGTGTTTTATGTGTTTTAAATGCAAAAATATCAAAATCAGATGAAAAATGTATCAAGTTTTCAAAATTGGCAGTTTTAGTCCCCCAAGTTTTAAAAGTTGTCAAATCTAGTCCCTGGAAATTCAAAAATGTGGAAATTTATCATTCAAGGTCCCTGAAGTATTCTAATTTGTTTAAAATGATCCTTGAATGAGTTTTTGGTCAATTGGCAAGAAAGGTCCTCAAACTTTGAAATTTTGCAAAATTAGTCCTTGGACTTTTAAAATGGAATTTATGCAAAAAGGGTCCTTGTATTATCAATGTATGGCAAATTTGGTCCTTGTGAGAAGTTTGGAATAATGGCACTTTCAGTCCTTGAAGTTTGGCAAATTTGCATTTTTGGTCCTTGTTTAATACACAAACCAAACGGACACAATATAATCCAAGCCCAAAATCCAAATACAACCTCAAGCCCAACTGCTAGCCCAATATACTTGACCCTTGACCCCCTTTGGCTGACCCTTGAGCCAGTCCACAACTCCTTTTGACCCCAGCCACATCCAATTTGACCCCCCTATTATTAAACACCACGGTCAACCAAAGTCAAAACCCACCTTTGCGCGCTCAAAAACCAGAAACACTGTAGCAGTGTCTCTCCAAGCCTGATTCTCCAATACCAGAGATGGTTTTCACCATATTTTCAACCCCCCTCCATGCTATGTCCCCTCCTCACCCTCTAAACAACAAAATCTCTTAATTATCTCAACCAAACCCAATTAAAGCTCAAACCTGCTTGAAGAAAAATTGGCGCCAAAAAGCTAGATGTACGGTTCTGATTATTTTGAATGATCCAAGGGCTAAGATGTGGTGGGATAGATTCAGAGTACATGAAGGATGCAAGAAAGTCTATAAAGGAGAGAGAGTTGCATTGAAAAAGATCTATCTAGTGTAATTTAAGTTATTATTGTCGTTTTTAAGCATTTTCAAATTTAAGTGTATGTTTTTATCCTCAAACTCTGTATTTCAAGCTCTTTTGTTATAATAAAGCCTCTGTGAAACTTTAATTCAAGTATCAAAGTGTATTTCAGATTATGCAATTTCTCATATTTATGCAAAATCTCAAGTTGGATCAAATGTTGTTTTCAGTTGTTTGTATGGATTAGAATAAGTCACTTAAGCTCCTAGAAAGCTCATTGAAGCTTTTAGTTATCTTAAAATTCAGTTGAGAGTCAAAAATAGAAAAATCACAAAAATACCAATTAAATACTTGAAAAATAAAAAAGGGTTCCATGGAAGTGTTCACAGCTGGAGCAGGGTATATAGTGGATGGCCTTGGGTTAGTAGCTTATTGGTAAGCTTATAGGGGTGCTCATTGATCTTGGTTCTCAGTTTGTTCCTTGGAAACTACTTGTAAGCATTTTTAACTAATTTGGTATTTTACTGTTGTAGTGATTAAATAGCTTATATTTTTGTTTCTTTGAGTTCACTAATCATATTTAAGTGTGTTTAAGCCTTTAAATCAGTAGCTAGTACTTCTCAATTTGTAGTCTACAAAAACTTGGATTTAACAGTTGAAATTGAATAATCATCATTTCTAAGTTTGGTGTTGTTTTGATTGTTGTTTTAAGCTTCATTAGTCATAATAAGTGATTATTAAAGGTCTGCAATCAAGCTTATGGTTTCTAATTGTGATTTGGTCTAAAAAACTTCATAACAGTCAACATAAAGGTGTGTTTGGTTTATGGTGTTCAAAGGTTCTTTGGTCTTTAACTTAGTTGGAATACTGCTTAACTTGGTCTAAGTAACTTAGCTCAGTCATAAAATCAAGTTCTTATTAGCAAAAAGTCAAAATATCATATAATCTTATATCTGTGGCTTACTGTTGGATTTTTCAAATCTATGATCATCATTTTGTGTTCATAAGTTGAAAATCTTGCTTAATTCAGTCTTAACATACTTTAAAACAACATATTAAGTGCTCTAGATCAGATCAAAGTTCATTTTGGTCAACTCTTTAGTTGTTCTAAAAAAGTCAAAATCTCAATAGGTCGTTTTTGAATAAACTTTGGAATTTCACTAGGGGTTTAATATTAAGATTCAACTTATAAGCTCTGGAGGTATTATAGTTTAGTTGCTAAAGAAAAATACAAAAATGCTAGTTCTTGGTTTCTCAGTTGTTTAAGTGCTTATTTCTCTGCTTTTTGTGGGGTACCTGTTCTTAAAACTGCCCTGTGCACAGAAATTGTGCCCAAATTGATAAGCTCACACTGAGCTTATTAATTGTCCAAATCTTGTAATTCTTGTTTCTTTGGAAAGCCAACCTGGTCCTCTTGGTGTATCAAGTTTGTTTTTTCACTTTTGAGCTTATTAGCTAGGGCTGCTAAGAGCTTATAGTTTGTCCCATTTTCTGTTTTTCACTACAACAGTCAAGTGCTTATTGGCTTATTAGAAGCTTTTCATTTGGATTGTTTGTGTCTTTTAGTTTCAAGATAGTTGTTTTAACTTATTTTCACCTTAATCTAGCTTCTGTTTCAGTGTTCAAGCTTATTTGAGCTTATTTCACCCAAATAAGCTTATTAAGGCCACTGTTGGGTTAATAAGCCATCAAATCAGCTTATTTGTGTTTTGTAAATTTTTTGTCTTTATTAAAGTTTCATATTATTAGTAAATAAGTAGTTTTAAAAAATAAAAATCACAAAAACATCAATATAAAAATAGTGATAGCGTTTATTTAAGATTTTTTAGCTTTTTGATTTTTCTTTTCAACTTTTTAATAAGCAAATCTTGTTTTTCTCTTTTTCTTAAGTTTCTGTCATCATATAGGATTTTTAGAAAAAGTTTCAGATTTTTCTCTATCTTTTTAGTATTTATTATAATTTTAAATAGTTAAAAATAGTAATTAATTAGTAATAAATAATTAAAAAGTCTAAAAAATATATTTTCTGTTTTAAAATTAGTTTTATCATATTTTAAATTTTTCAAAGTTAAAATTTTATTTTTCCAAGTTCATTTTCTATTTTCTAGTATTTAAGTGTATTTTAAATAGTTATTAATTAGTAATAATTAAATAAAAAGTGTGAAAAATATATTTTTAGTTTTAAAATTAGTTTTATAGTATTTTAGATTTTTCAGAATCATAAGTTTATTTTTCTAGCCTTATTTCCTATTTTCTTTTATTTTAGAGTATTTATTAAGTAGTTAAAATAGTTTTTAATTAATAATAATTAATTAAATAGTGTTAAAAATAATTTTCTTTTTCTAATAATTTTCTTTTATTTTTAGGATTCCAAAAATGTTATTTTCATATTTTTAGGCCTTTTATTTCTTAGTTTTCACTTTTTATTTTGTGCGTATACGTAGTTTTTAAAACTCACGTTTACGTTTCTTTAATCTGGTTGTTGTGCTTTCCAATTCTGTGTCCAATTCTATTCCCATCAATTAGTAGTGTAATTTCTAATCAAAACCTTTACAGATCACTATCCTTAGTGATCATTCTATCATCTGATTCAGTTTTACACACCATTGAGTCTCCTTGGGACTTAACGACCCGGGAATCCCCTGTATTCTCTGATCTTCATTGTATTTGTGTTTAAGCTGTTTTAAGTCTGTTAGACTTGACTGTTTTGCACAGATCAAAATTTTGGCGCCGCTGCCGGGGAGGCTTTAGCGTGTGTTTAGCCATTTTCAGATCCATTGTTGCACATACCCATCATTTGTAAAAAGTTTTTGTAAAGTTATAAGAAAATCAAAAAGTTCATTAGCACTTTTCCTAAAGTGTTAAAACACCAAAAAAATATAAAACAACAAAACAATCGGAACGTTTTCTATTTTGTATTCTCTTTTAAGGTGATTCTTGAAGAGATACGATTTGGTTAAACGGGACGATAACAAAAATATTGTCCAAAAGTTTTTAAACCCATCTGCACAAATCTAACCTACGTCTTTTCAGTGGTACTTAATTATACATAAAAATCAACCACCGCAAATCAAGGAAGTGCACTACCTAACTGGGGGTGCGACCATTAATAAGTTCCCGAACATCAGATTTAAAACTTGCCTTTGTGTCACTTGTGATTTGGTGTACCTTTTTCAAAGAAGCCATTTCATTTGTGATTATTGGTTAAGTTCACTTGTGTTTTGCCTCATTTGTTTTGAAAATTGGTTTTTATACATAGTGCATGCGCACTCGTTCTTCCAGTTCTACAAGTCCACTTTCTGAACTTGGAAACATTCCTCGCAGACGTAGAGGACGTTCAGCTCCTTCAGCCGTGACTGAGGAACGTCTACCACCACCACCTCCTGTCGAAATGGCAGAAGACAAACCTATGAATGAGCTTCTCCAAGCACCCATCGAGGGTTACGGAGATGCCATTGTTGTCCCAGCCATCGTGGCTGACACTTTCGAGCTCAAAACCGGGTTACTCAATCTAGTAACCCAAAGCCAATTCTATGGTTTTGAGCGGGATGATCCTCATGCACACATTCGATGGTTTAACAAGATAGCATCTACCATCAAATACAAGAATGTCCCACAAGAGGCTATCAAGCTTCTTCTGTTCCCATTTTCTCTAGAGGGACAAGCCCGGAATTGGCTTGAGAAACAACCCCCTCGTTCTATAGAGACATGGGAAGATCTTGTCACTAAGTTCGTTAACGAGTTCTATCCTCCATCCCGAACCACAAGTCTTAAGAATGAGATAATGAAATTTTCTCAGAGATTTGATGAATCATTCGGGGAGGCATGGGATCGTTACAAAGATTTGCTTCGCAAGTGTCCGCATCACGGTTTTACCGAGTTAATGCAAATGGATACTTTCTACAATGGTCTCAATCAGGCCAATCAAGATTCTTTGAATGCCTCCGCGGGAGGTAATTTCCTGAGCAAGACCACCAAAGAGGCCTTGCAGATCATTGAGAACAAATCTCAGGTCCGTCCTTTCAGAGCTAAGACATATCAATCTAATGCTGGACCTTCTTCTTCTTCATCCCCAGTGAGTACATCTAGCACCGATGCTAAGATTGATAAACTCACAGACATTGTTCAGGCTTTGGTTCTTGCTAACCAGAAGAAAGTTTCCTTCACTCAGCCTCCAACACATGCTGAAGTGAAGAAAGTTGAGAGTTGTGTCACTTGTGGTGGTCCTCATGCTTACTACAATTGTACTGCCACCGATGGTAGTCCTTTTGAAGCAAATGCTCTAGCCGGTAGTTCACAGCAAGGAGGTAATCAATACCGTCCTCAAAATGAACCACACTACCGTGCTAACACTAATCAGGCACCACCCGGTTTTAACCAAAATCACAACATGCAAAACCGGAATCAGAACCAACCAAGAATGAACCAAGGTTATCAAAACCAAGGTAATTTCTATCCTGGACCCAGTCAAGGTTTCCAACATCAAGGGAACCCTCATCAAAACAATTTCAATCGAGGGAATCAATTTCATGGGAATATGAATCCTAATCAAGGGAATTTTGGTCATAATCAAAACATACGACCTCAAATTGTCCCTCCAGCTCCTCCCGTCATTACTCCTCCAGGACCATCATCTGATGAGTTACTGAAGCAGTTTATGAAATCCCAAGATGAAATGAATAGGTTGTTGGTCAGTCAGATTGCTGATCTGAAGAAGTATTTAAATGATCGACCCTCGGGCTCAGGTACTTTACCGAGCAACAAGATCGCTAACCCGAGGGGCGATGCTAAGGCGATCACAACCCGAAGTGGTGTTTCATACACTGGACCTGCTGTTCCTACTACCTCTTCTTCTTCTTCTCTTCCTAAGGTAGTGGACAGTGAACCTCCAAAACATAATGGACCTACGACTCCTATGCCTCCTCCACCAGTGCCAATGAGTTAAGTTACCAAGGATACTACGGACAAAGTTCATAATTCAAGCCCACGAAGTACCGCACACGTCCAACCTTCGGTAGTCCAACCTCAAGTGGTCCAGAAACCCCAGTCTAATCCAGGAGTTGTTTTTGAACCTCCTGTAGCTCCTGTTGAGAATCAGAAATCCAAATCTTCTATTCCTTACCCATCGCGCTTGAATGAGCAAAAGCTCCGCGAGAAAGCTAGTCATCAAACGGATAAATTTTTCCAAATTTTCCAAGAGTTACATTTTGACATAAGCTTTGCGGATGCTATCATGCTGATGCCCAAGTTCGCATCGACTCTCAAACACATGTTAAGCAATAAGGAAAAGCTGTTTGAAATGGCTAAGACTCCTCTTAACGAGAACTGCTCAGCAGTTATTCTGAAGAAGCTTCCTGAAAAGCTTGGAGATCCTGGGAAATTTCTCTTGCCTTGTGTATTCCCAGGGATGGTTGAATGCTTTGCTCTAGCAGATCTTGGTGCAAGCATAAACCTTATGCCATATTCAGTGTGGAAGAAACTCTCTCTTCCGGAACTCACTCCTACATGCATGACTCTCGAGCTTGCAGATCGTTCCATATCCCGTCCTCTTGGCATTGCCGAGGACGTATTTGTGAAAGTAGGAAAGTTCCATTTCCCAGCTGACTTCGTGGTTGTTGATTTTGATGCAGATCATCGGGTTCCTCTCATTGTTGGTCGAGGATTCCTGAGAACGGGCCGTGCTCTCATAGATGTATTTGAGCAAGAAATCACATTGCGTGTTGGTAATGAAGCTGTCACCTTCAACCTTGACCAAACTTCGAGGTACTCCGCAAATTATGATTCTGAATCGGTTAACCGAATAGATATCAATGATGTTGCTTCTGACGAGTACTCTCAAGAAGTTCTTGGTTATTCTCATAATTCTGTGAGTGGGGATTCCACCACATCTTCTCAGCCTATCATAGCCAATTCTACTCCTTCTCTCACTCCGTTTGAGGGAAGCGACTTCATCTTAGATGAGATTAAAGCATATTTGGCTAGTGATTCTGTTCCTTGGGAAATTGATCACGCTCCGATTGATATTGAGGGGGACATACTTCTTATTGAGAAGTTGCTTAATGGTGATCCATCATCAGCCCCTCATCCCAGTGATTCAATCCCAGTTGAGATTAATCAAAATGAGATTAATCTGGAGGGAGATATTCTTCTTAAGAAAGTGTCAAATCTGGATACTTCTCCTCCTCTCCCTCCCATCAAACTTCATAACAAGGAAATCAATTCAGTTGAGAAAACTGAAGAATTTCCTGAGGTTGAGCTTAAGGACTTACCTCCTCATCTCGAGTATGCATTCCTTGAGGGTGATGATAAATTACCCGTCATTATTGCTCGAGATTTGAGTAAAGATGAAAAAGCTGCTCTCATTAAAATCTTGAAGTCACACAAGCAAGCAATTGCTTGGAAACTCTCCGACATCAAAGGTATAAACCCTGAGTTTTGTACCCATAAAATCTTGATGGAGGATGACTTCAAACCCGCAGTTCAACATCAGAGACGTGTGAATCCAAAAATCCATGATGTTATCAAACAAGAGGTTATCAAACTTCTTGATGCAGGATTGATTTACCCGATCTCAGACAGTCCTTGGGTCAGCCCAATTCACTGTGTCCCGAAAAAGGGTGGTATTACTGTTATTACAAATGAAGATAACGAGTTAATTCCAACTCGATTGGTTACGGGATGGCGTGTTTGCATCGACTATCGTAAGTTGAATGACGCCACCCGTAAAGACCATTTTCCTCTACCCTTCATGGACCAGATGCTTGAGAGATTAGCAGGGAATGAGTACTATTGTTTCCTTGATGGTTTCTCGGGTTACTTTCAGATCCCTATTGATCCACAGGATCAAGAGAAGACCACATTCACTTGCCCATACGGAACTTTTGCCTACAAACGTATGCCTTTTGGCTTATGTAATGCTCCTGGCACGTTCCAACGATGTATGATGGCCATATTCCACGACATGATCGGGGAAACAATGGAAGTGTTTATGGATGACTTCTCGGTCATTGGGGATTCTTTTCAATCATGTCTCTCCCATTTAGATAAAATGCTTCAAAGATGCGAAGACACCAATCTTTATCTAAACTGGGAGAAGAGCCACTTTATGGTCAAAGAAGGCATTGTCCTTGGCCATAAGATTTCAAAGAACGGGATTGAGGTAGATAGAGCAAAAGTTGATGTCATTGCTAAGCTGCCTCATCCTACTACCGTCAAAGGTATTAGGAGTTTTTTGGGTCATGCCGGTTTCTATCGTAGATTCATTCAAGATTTTTCCAAAATCGCCCGGCCTATGACCCATCTTCTTGAAAAGGATGCTCCTTTTATCTTCTCACCCGAGTGCATCGTAGCTTTTGAAACATTGAAGAAAAAGCTTACTGAAGCACCCATTCTCGTTGCTCCCGACTGGGACTTGCCTTTTGAGCTCATGTGCGATGCAAGTGATTTTGCTATCGGTGCAGTCCTAGGGCAACGAAGAAATAAGAATTTTCAGCCTATTCACTACGCAAGCAAAACTATGACTGAGGCTCAAACTCATTACACCACTACAGAAAAAGAGCTATTAGCCGTGGTGTATGCTTTTGAGAAGTTTAGGCCGTATCTTATCTTGACCAAATGCGTAGTGTATACGGATCACTCGGCTCTTAAATATCTCTTTGCAAAACAAGATGCAAAGCCGAGATTGCTTCGTTGGATTCTCCTCCTCCAAGAATTTGATATCATTATACGTGATAAAAAAGGAGCTGAGAATCTAGCGGCTGATCATCTGTCCAGATTAGAAAACCCTCACCAAGATGTTTTCGAGAAAAAGGAAATAAATGAAACATTTCCTCTCGAGACACTCAATGCGGTTTCTTTTCGTGGAAATTCTACCACCCCATGGTTTGCTGACTTTGCAAATTACCATGCGGGTAACTTCATTGTGAAAGGGATGTCGACCCAGCAGAAGAACAAATTCTTCAAAGATGTTAAACATTATTTCTGGGACGACCCTTTCTTGTTCAAAATCTGTGCGGATCAAGTCATCCGACGGTCTGTTTATGGACAGGAAGCTATTGATATTCTCACAGCTTGCCATGCTGGACCCACCGGGGGCCATCATAGTCCAAACTACACCGCCAAAAAGGTGTTTGATTCCGGGTTCTATTGGCCCACAATCTATAAGGATGCCCACGATTATGTCAAAGCATGTGACGCTTGTCAGCGTCATGGTAATATATCTCAAAGGAATGAAATGCCACAACATGCCATTCAAGTTTGTGAGATATTTGACATATGGGGTATTGATTTTATGGGGCCATTTCCATCTTCTCGTGGTAACAAGTACATACTCGTGGCTGTTGACTATCTGTCAAAATGGGTTGAAGCAAAAGCTTTACCCACCAATGATGCCCGAGTAGTTGTGAAGTTTTTGAAATCTCTGTTTGCCAGGTTTGGAACTCCGAGAGCGATAATCAGTGATCGCGGTACACATTTTTGTAATGACCAATTTGAAAGAGTCATGCAAAAGTATGGTGTTACCCACCGTCTCTCCACTGCATACCACCCCCAAACAAGTGGGCAGGTGGAAGTTTCAAACCGTGGTCTTAAAAGGATTCTTGAAAGGACAGTAGGCGAAAATCGTGCATCTTGGTCGGATAAGCTTGATGACGCACTCTGGGCCTTCCGTACAGCTTACAAAACACCCATCGGGTGTACTCCATACAAGCTAGTGTACGGAAAGGCATGTCATCTTCCGATTGAGTTAGAGCACAAGGCTTACTGGGCCTTAAAGCATGCGAACTTCGATATACAGACAGCCGGTGATCACAGAAAAGTTCAAATGAATGAACTAAATGAACTTCGTGATCAAGCTTACGAGAACTCTTTGATCTACAAACAAAAGACAAAGAAGATTCATGACTCCAAGATCAAGAACCGCGTTTTCAACGTTGGTGATCGAGTCCTTCTTTTCAATTCCAGATTGAAGATTTTCTCGGGGAAGCTCAAATCCCGTTGGTCTGGCCCATTCACTATCGCTAAGGTTTATCCTTATGGTACCGTTGAGTTATCTCAACCCGATGGTCCTAATTTTAAAGTGAATGGTCATCGAGTGAAGCATTACTTTGGAGAGGACATTCCCCCTGTGGTTGTCCCGGATTTACAAACATTCCCCATGAACCAATGAATGCGGGGATCGAGTCAAGCTAGTGACTCGGTAATCAAAAACATTAGCATGCACCATGTTTCTGTCTTCTTACCCCCTTTCTACCACCCTAGTGTGGGGGAGTTTTTCCCACACTGTTGTATATTCTCAATCTTTCTAAAAAAAAAAAAAAAAAAAAAAAAAAAAAAAAAAAAAAAAAAAAATCATCTAAATAATGGCCGTAGTATTTCCCTTTTACGTTCTTTGTTTCGGCATAACCGCCGGTACTTTGAATATTGAGGGCAATATTCATTTCTAAGTGTGGGGGGGAATTCTCACGAATTTCATATATTATCTACCCAATTCCCCCGTTTTTGGCCAAAAATTTTTTTTTGGAGTAAGTGTTCTACACTTACTCAATTGGTTATCAGTCCGCCATGTTTGATAAACTAAAGGATTGGCTAATCCAGGAGCAAACGGCTCTTGGTAAAGATTTCTCAAATCCGTTTATATGGCTTGCAATTTGCCCAAAATTGTATGGTTCTTCAGCTCCCCATCATCCTCAAAAGATAATGAGTTGGCTAGCCCGCAAGGTTATGGCTTGTGGTAAAGGCAGTGGAAAAACCATAATTGGTAATCGACTCACCAAAGATAATATTGATAATTTATCTAAGAGTTGGCTAGTCCAGAAGGGTACGGCTTCTGGTAAAGACAAAATCAAATCCGTTGAAAGCTGGTGGTTTGCTCAAAATCACATGGTTATCAGTGTACCATGGTTCTTACTTGAACTGAAACATTTGGCTACTCCAGAAGTGATGGCTTTTGGTAAAGAGTTTTTCAAATCCATCAAAGTTTTCTCAAATCATTGCTAGGGACTAGCAATATCTCAGTATGGGGGATTGATGAGTGTCCAAATACTCATCATTTTTGTGTAATCTAAACTGCAAAATCATCTGAAAACACTCAGAAACACATCAAAATGATCAAAATATCACAAATCAGTGTTTTATGTGTTTTAAATGCAAAAATATCAAAATCAGATGAAAAATGTATCAAGTTTGCAAAATTGGCAGTTTTAGTCCCCCAAGTTTTAAAAGTTGTCAAATCTAGTCCCTGGAAATTCAAAAATGTGGAAATTTATCATTCAAGGTCCCTGAAGTATTCTAAGTTGTTTAAAATGATCCTTGAATGAGTTTTTGGTCAATTGGCAAGAAAGGTCCTCAAACTTTGAAATTTTGCAAAATTAGTCCTTGGACTTTTAAAATGGAATTTATGCAAAAAGGGTCCTTGTATTATCAATGTATGGCAAATTTGGTCCTTGTGAGAAGTTTGGAATAATGGCACTTTCAGTCCTTGAAGTTTGGCAAATTTGCATTTTTGGTCCTTGTTTAATACACAAACCAAACGGACACAATATAATACAAGCCCAAAATCCAAATACAACCTCAAGCCCAACTGCTAGCCCAATATACTTGACCCTTGACCCCCTTTGGCTGACCCTTGAGCCAGTCCACAACTCCTTTTGACCCCAGCCACATCCAATTTGACCCCCCCCCCTATTATTAAACACCACGGTCAACCAAAGTCAAAACCCACCTTTGCGCGCTCAAAAACCAGAAACACTGTAGCAGTGTCTCTCCAAGCCTGATTCTCCAATACCAGAGATGGTTTTCACCATATTTTCAACCCCCCTCCATGCTATGTCCCCTCCTCACCCTCTAAACAACAAAATCTCTTAATTATCTCAACCAAACCCAATTAAAGCTCAAACCTGCTTGAAGAAAAATTGGCGCCAAAAAGCTAGATGTACGGTTCTGATTATTTTGAATGATCCAAGGGCTAAGATGTGGTGGGATAGATTCAGAGTACATGAAGGATGCAAGAAAGTCTATAAAGGAGAGAGAGTTGCATTGAAAAAGATCTATCTAGTGTAATTTAAGTTATTATTGTCGTTTTTAAGCATTTTCGAATTTAAGTGTATGTTTTTATCCTCAAACTCTGTATTTCAAGCTCTTTTGTTATAATAAAGCCTCTGTGAAACTTTAATTCAAGTATCAAAGTGTATTTCAGATTATGCAATTTCTCATATTTATGCAAAATCTCAAGTTGGATCAAATGTTGTTTTCAGTTGTTTGTATGGATTAGAATAAGTCACTTAAGCTCCTAGAAAGCTCATTGAAGCTTTTAGTTATCTTAAAATTCAGTTGAGAGTCAAAAATAGAAAAATCACAAAAATACCAATTAAATACTTGAAAAATAAAAAAGGGTTCCATGGAAGTGTTCACAGCTGGAGCAGGGTATATAGTGGATGGCCTTGGGTTAGTAGCTTATTGGTAAGCTTATAGGGGTGCTCATTGATCTTGGTTCTCAGTTTGTTCCTTGGAAACTACTTGTAAGCATTTTTAACTAATTTGGTATTTTACTGTTGTAGTGATTAAATAGCTTATATTTTTGTTTCTTTGAGTTCACTAATCATATTTAAGTGTGTTTAAGCCTTTAAATCAGTAGCTAGTACTTCTCAATTTGTAGTCTACAAAAACTTGGATTTAACAGTTGAAATTGAATAATCATCATTTCTAAGTTTGGTGTTGTTTTGATTGTTGTTTTAAGCTTCATTAGTCATAATAAGTGATTATTAAAGGTCTGCAATCAAGCTTATGGTTTCTAATTGTGATTTGGTCTAAAAAACTTCATAACAGTCAACATAAAGGTGTGTTTGGTTTATGGTGTTCAAAGGTTCTTTGGTCTTTAACTTAGTTGGAATACTGCTTAACTTGGTCTAAGTAACTTAGCTCAGTCATAAAATCAAGTTCTTATTAGCAAAAAGTCAAAATATCATATAATCTTATATCTGTGGCTTACTGTTGGATTTTTCAAATCTATGATCATCATTTTGTGTTCATAAGTTGAAAATCTTGCTTAATTCAGTCTTAACATACTTTAAAACAACATATTAAGTGATCTAGATCAGATCAAAGTTCATTTTGGTCAACTCTTTAGTTGTTCTAAAAAAGTCAAAATCTCAATAGGTCGTTTTTGAATAAACTTTGGAATTTCACTAGGGGTTTAATATTAAGATTCAACTTATAAGCTCTGGAGGTATTATAGTTTAGTTGCTAAAGAAAAATACAAAAATGCTAGTTCTTGGTTTCTCAGTTGTTTAAGTGCTTATTTCTCTGCTTTTTGTGGGGTACCTGTTCTTAAAACTGCCCTGTGCACAGAAATTGTGCCCAAATTGATAAGCTCACACTGAGCTTATTAATTGTCCAAATCTTGTAATTCTTGTTTCTTTGGAAAGCCAACCTGGTCCTCTTGGTGTATCAAGTTTGTTTTTTCACTTTTGAGCTTATTAGCTAGGGCTGCTAAGAGCTTATAGTTTGTCCCATTTTCTGTTTTTCACTACAACAGTCAAGTGCTTATTGGCTTATTAGAAGCTTTTCATTTGGATTGTTTGTGTCTTTTAGTTTCAAGATAGTTGTTTTAACTTATTTTCACCTTAATCTAGCTTCTGTTTCAGTGTTCAAGCTTATTTGAGCTTATTTCACCCAAATAAGCTTATTAAGGCCACTGTTGGGTTAATAAGCCATCAAATCAGCTTATTTGTGTTTTGTAAATTTTTTGTCTTTATTAAAGTTTCATATTATTAGTATATAAGTAGTTTTAAAAAATAAAAATCACAAAAACATCAATATAAAAATAGTGATAGCGTTTATTTAAGATTTTTTAGCTTTTTGATTTTTCTTTTCAACTTTTTAATAAGCAAATCTTGTTTTTCTCTTTTTCTTAAGTTTCTGTCATCATATAGGATTTTTAGAAAAAGTTTCAGATTTTTCTCTATCTTTTTAGTATTTATTATAATTTTAAATAGTTAAAAATAGTAATTAATTAGTAATAAATAATTAAAAAGTCTAAAAAATATATTTTCTGTTTTAAAATTAGTTTTATCATATTTTAGATTTTTCAAAGTTAAAATTTTATTTTTCCAAGTTCATTTTCTATTTTCTAGTATTTAAGTGTATTTTAAATAGTTATTAATTAGTAATAATTAAATAAAAAGTGTGAAAAATATATTTTTAGTTTTAAAATTAGTTTTATAGTATTTTAGATTTTTCAGAATCATAAGTTTATTTTTCTAGCCTTATTTCCTATTTTCTTTTATTTTAGAGTATTTATTAAGTAGTTAAAATAGTTTTTAATTAATAATAATTAATTAAATAGTGTTAAAAATAATTTTCTTTTTCTAATAATTTTCTTTTATTTTTAGGATTCCAAAAATGTTATTTTCATATTTTTAGGCCTTTTATTTCTTAGTTTTCACTTTTTATTTTGTGCGTATACGTAGTTTTTAAAACTCACGTTTACGTTTCTTTAATCTGGTTGTTGTGCTTTCCAATTCTGTGTCCAATTCTATTCCCATCAATCAGTAGTGTAATTTCTAATCAAAACCTTTACAGATCACTATCCTTAGTGATCATTCTATCATCTGATTCAGTTTTACACACCATTGAGTCTCCTTGGGACTTAACGACCCGGGAATCCCCTGTATTCTCTGATCTTCATTGTATTTGTGTTTAAGCTGTTTTAAGTCTGTTAGACTTGACTGTTTTGCACAGATCAGCTCAGCACCAGGAATTAACTCAATGCTAAACTCAACTTCTCTAGCTGGGGGAAGACCAGGAAGTTCATCGGGAAAAACGTCGGTGAATTCACAAACAACAGAAAGGTTTTCAATGTCAGGACTCTCCAAAGATGTGTCCTTAACAGATGCCAGAAAACCTTGGCACCCATGAGCAATCATGGTCCGTGCCTTCATAGCAGAAATAAACTTAACAGATTTGAGAGGTTGAGAACCATAATAAACCAATTCAGGATGTTTTATGTCTCCAAAGATCACAGTTCTAGCATAGCAGTCGATGGAAGCTCTATGATAAGCCAACCAATCCATGCCTAGAATTATATCAAAGTCGACCATATCGATAGGATACAGATTTGCAGAGCGAATACGATCATCAAAACGAAGAGGACACTTAACGTATTTATGATCAATGATCATGTGGTTTTTCATAGGCGTAGATATCGATAAGTGATTCGTTAGCGGTTTGGGCTTCATATTAAGTTTCTTAGCAAATGTGACAGATATAATGGAGTGTGTGGCACCGGTGTCAAATAAAGCGAAGACAGAAAAATCATCAATGAAAAGAGTGCCCGTAATGGTACCTGAAGTGCGCTCCGCCTGATTCCGAGTAGTAGCATAAACACGTCCAGTAGTAGGTGGCGGCTTGATGTAGTTTCCAGGAATCACCGGGTTCCTCTTAGGGCAATCCTTGATCTTGTGAGTAGTGGAACCACAAGAGAAACAACCACCAGTGGCCTTAAAACACGGTCCCGGATGAGCCTTTCCACAAGTAGTACAGATAGGTGGGGGAGGCAAAACTTCAGCTGTCCTTTGCTGACCAGAAGATCCTGAAGCACGACCCTGATTTGATCCTCGAGCCGACTGATCCTTGTTGTAACGCTGGTTATTGTTACTTTGATTCTGACGATCATTTCCATTCTTACCAGCAGCTTTGCTATCCTGACTCCTCGCCTCAGGACGCCTAGAGTCCACATTCCTTCCTGACTGACCCCGCTGATCATAACTCCTATCCACTTGACCCCTTGAATCATAACTCCTGCCAGAATTTCCCTTATAATCATTACTTTGAGTCCTACCTTGAATCCGATCACCATCGCGATTACGCTTGTTGGAACCCGAACCCTCATGAAAGATCTCAATGTTACGAGCTGCGTCATTGCAGGCCGACACATCCTCATACTCAGTGTTAAGTAGTCGGTCCAACACCCACTTCTTCAATCCCCACTTGAAGTGCTTAGCTTGGCGCCTACCATCTCCAGCATTCGTTCCCACAAAACTTACCAGCCTCATAAATCTACTCATGTACTCATTGGAGTTCTCATGATCAAACTGATAGATTCCTTGATAATCCCTCTCATACCTTTGCTGTTCAGCATCAGGGAAGTAACGGTTATAGAAGATAGTCCGAAACTCAGTCCAAGTACAAGTAACAGCAAAAGCATCTCCTCCTTTTGCCTGTTTCAATGCCTTCCACCAATTTAAAGCATCACCCTCCAATTTGAATGCAGCCAAACGGGTTTTAAATTCATCTCCACAACCCAGTACTTCAAACAGCTTCTCAATATGAGTGATCCAGTCCTCGGCCTCAGTGGGAGTAGCAGCAGTGCTAAAAGAAAGAGGCTTGAGCTTACCGAAACGCTCGAGCCAAGTATAAATACCGATGGGTTGATTACCTCCACCACTTCCCGAAGGACCAGTCTGATTCCGAATGTTTGTTGATCACCTGTGTCATCACCTCAGGTGTAGTAAGACCAGGGAAAAGAGTGTTGAGCGCATTGGCAACCGCAGCATCCAAGCCAGGAATATGATCGTCTCCATCAGCGCTACCGTTAGTACGAGTTCGAACCATCTGAACGATATTCAAACGATTAGCAAAATGAACAAAGGTGAGATACGAAATGGAAGTTCGCAGAAGGAAACCTAAAGTCTACCCAATCCTCACAGGTCAAAGCCTAAGCTCTAAGGGTCTCAAAACCTAGGGTTCTTATGTCACAGGTCCTGACTACAAGTCGTAAACCTGGGCTCTGATACCATAATTTGTAACGCCCCGACCCGACAAGGGTAAAGGAATCACAAGTAATGGTGTCATATCAAAGCAAACATAAATATCCAAAAGAAATCTTAACATAAATGCGGAAATAACTCAAGTCAAAACGACTTCAATACATAGGTCCCAGCGGAAAAATAACTCCAACAAAATATCTGAAATAATAAGTCTTAAATGGCATCATAAGATCAAAGCTAATTATCTCTAAGGTAAGTCCACTCATGCACTCATCCCAAAGCAACACCCAGCTTCCAATGCTTAGATACCTGCCGCGGAAGAAAAGAAAATGCGGCTGAGCTTCAAAAGCCCAGTGAACAGATATGAAAGCAAAGCGAATACTAAACGATATCGAATATGAAATATAGTGAACGAAAGATAGCAAAATCATAATCATTTTCAAAGTATAAATCAGAATTTTCAAATACAGTTTATAGTTAACTACCACGAGCCCAGAAACAAATATCAGATCATAATCATATTCTCATAAGGCAGCATTTCTCGTAAGGCAACATTTTGTAGGGGAGACCTACCAGAGTTATGAAGGACGTGCATGCACGCAGCATCAATCATCAGATAACATATAACAGATAACAGATAACAGATCTAGGATGCATCCATACGCCCCTTCCTACATATACAAAATATGCTCCACCATCCAGGAACGTGGCAGAACATCACTCTACTGCCCTAGAGTCATATCAGAGGTGCATCACTGATACGGACATGGAACACCCATGACTAGTGAAATATTTGGCTCGGGTGTCAAACTATCTTAGGTCAAATCAGAATGTCATAACTGACACAGATCATATTTTATCAGAAGGTTATTCATATTTTCAAAATCAGAGTTTTCATATCATATAGTTCAAAATCAGATGTTTCATAATTCAGAAATCAGAGTTCAGATAAGCAACAGCTCAAACAAAATAGAATGGGGTTCATAGCAAAGGCTTAGGAAACCCTAATATAAAAGCTAACGAAAGAAAACGTTTAAAGGAACCTTTACTGAAAAGGTCAGAATATCTGTACCTTATTCCAAAGCAAATGATCGAAAAGCAGAAATACGGAAAAGCAAAGGATTACTCCTTCTTCTCAGAACCTATACACATTAACGGTCGTCCATGTTATTTATGATTCCATAATCGTCGAAATGATCTTTTAATATTTGGTGTTTATACTTAGTGTATTCAGTGATCTTCATACTTTAGGGTTTTATGATTAAATGAGACTTAAGTGTTTTATAATTAATATCGTAGATTAGGGTTCATTATGTCATTTATTAAAGTTTAGGGTTAAATGTGAAAATAGTTTAAAAGTCATAACTCACACATGAAATAACGAATTAACACTCTTAGCTTCAAACCCTAATCGACTCTCATTATGTTCTAGGGTTTTCTCATTCTTTTAATATCACATTAATATGCATTTACTTTACATGTTACGTCTTTTAATGACTCGCTACTTAACCAACACCTTCATGTCTTAACCATACGTTACTTATATACATGTTATACGTCAACTTTTATTCCCATGCACTTTTATGATTTCATGTGACACACAAGTTACTTATTACTCGGATTAATTGCACATCCACACACACATGCACAATAGTTTGGACTAGATACGACCACGTACTACGTTTACATATCCACAAACTAACTTGACTTATAAAACGCACGCATATGAGACACGGTTCACAAACCATTTATGGTTCGGCTTGCATTATTCGGTTCACACATTCAAACTAGGGTTTAGGTTTACATGACCTTTACTTATTAAACACACTTTCAAAACTCTTATATGGTTCGGCTAACACTTAGGGTTTCGGCTAATAGGTTTTACGCATACTCTAGCTCACCTACGTACAATACATATTCACGTTTGCATGTTTTTATCTTAGCCGAATTATTTACATGGTTCGGTTCTTATATACATATGGTTCGGTCCTATGGCTCAACATATAACTATGATCCGATTTAAAAATACGTATTACATAACATGTCCTTTAATAATTATGAGGTTCAAGTCATTACGGTTTGTCTTTGTTTGGTTTCACACGGCTCGGCCACAAAAGAAAAACACAAATCGACTAAACAAACAAGTTACAATAAACATTAACGTAAGGTGTAACGAAAGAAGACGAATAAACATTGTTATACCTTAGCTTGGTTGAAGCAAAATCTCGACACCACAAAAACTAGGGTTCGGCCGAATGGAGAAAAAGAAAGAGAGAGGCAACAAAACTAGGGTTTCAATTTCTTGTAAATGTATTATATTTATAGGTGGTATCATTTTTGTTTTAGGGCTTTGAGGAGGGGGTTGGGTTTCGGCTTGGTCCAACCGAACACACAAAACAAACGCCCCTTATGGGCTTCTTGGACTCTCGGCTTGGCAAAAAGAAAACGAGCCCATCGGATCAAAAATCAAACAAATGGCGAGGCCCAAACTTTTACGCGAGATGTTTAAATCTTTCGTCGTACCAAAATCGATCACGTAACATATTCGTTAAGTTTTAATTATTCGTAAATTAGTTTTAATTTCGTTAAATGATTATAAACGTATTTTACGTATTTTATAATTTTTGATTTCGAGGGTATTTTAGTCTTTATCTATGTTTTAGATTTTTAGGTTTTACACTTTGTCGTGACAGCTGATGGAGAAAACCCAATATGATGAATTTGACCCTGAAGTAAACTAACCCGAACTCGTGACTTAAACTTGCACATGTGTAACATAGAGCGGTGCCGAGAATTCATGCCCATTTGAATCTCTAAGTACTCTATACTCTTCAACCAACCAACCATCAAGTAATAGACGTACATCACCTCTTGAAACTCCACAATTCAATGTGACACTGAGCACTACAACGTAACTCCTTTAAGTGATAGTCATTTTGAGGTGATAAGAGCCCAATTCCCCCAAGTGGTAAAAGAAGAGGTAAAAGTCACCCAACAATAACTAGATTTCCAAGTCTTCATTTTTGATAATAAGCTTCGAACAAGGATCATGAAGAATCTTCATCCAACCATCCCCGATTCCTTCAGATACTAAGTACACTCGCCCGTGATATTTCACTTCAACCTCAAATAAATAATACTGAATTAACGCCGTTGTCACATCTTCTGAACTGCTCAAATCTAGCCTTCTTTGACATTTAAATGAACTTTGATAATGGTTCCATCCCGACCATGGTTAGTAGCACCATAATCCCGTAAAACCAAGTAATAACCAAAACTGCCATGAAGACAACCCAAACACACACCCAATTCATGAAGTACACTCTTTTATCCCTTCTTTGAAGCAGAAACCGTAGTACCAGCATCAGAAAAGATCTTGAAATACACTTTCCTTTTCTCCAGGATGGTTCCATCAAAACGGGATTTTACAACTCTATGGTTTAAACCGAAAAATAGTTTCTTTCGCGGGATTTTACAAAACCAAGAATAAACCGTAAGATAGATCCGGAAATGCACTTTAATATTACCAGGATGTTTCCATTGTCACGGGATTTTACAAGTCTATGATTTAAACCGAGAAATAGATTCTTTCGCGGGATTTTACAAAATCAAGACAAAACCGTAAACAATGTCAGCTTGAATGTGTCATGACAACTTTGGTTTCGGTGAATATCTGTTTTAGGGGAACATGCAGCGGTTCATCAATGATACTTACTCCAACATCAACAACATCATCATCCACCATCCAATTAACACCTTGGTAAACACATCATTCACGCATTCAGTAGGCAATTGTTGTGACAACAAGGTGAAGTAAACCCGATATGCCAAACTTGATCATGAAGTAAAGTTCCCCAGATTTGTTACTTAAACTTGTACTAATCCTTGTGAAGAAGAAACGATTTACCCAATGTACAAATCCTCTTGACATATCCACAACAGCGTGAGACACCGAAGTGATGGTTACGTTGAGGGATAAGCGAGAAAGAATCACAACCGTAACAATAGTCAAGTCTTTATCACACTCAATAAACGCCCAAACAAGTCATCTTCGCGGAAGGGTAGAAAGAAAGAAGATGAAATAAGTAACTTGCCCGGAAGACTTTACTTCAAACCCCAAATGAGAAATATCGTATAGACAACGCCATGGTCAGCTTTGTTCTAAAACCAATTTTAAGCCGAGACATAATAAACACCGTGAACATGCATAAACCAAAGTGTTAGGCCGAACCACACAATGAATCACATCAATACACCAAATTTCATCTGATCTCATCATGAGAAGTTAATCTTATCATCATTCAAATCCAAGTGATATATATTTTTGAGCCAACTTAGCAATAATGCTCGTCCAATCAATCAATAAAGTTGGCCTGTTGGAACAAATATCAGTAAATCCGTTCAAGCCCATATGAAAAGTTAACTCCGATCCAACCATAATCACAACATATCCATAAAAAAAATGTTTCCTCATGAGATAAATACCAAAATACCACTCTTGATCTCATAATTTTATTAAGACATTTGTATCTTTAATAAATTAATCAAACACATTTTAAGCGAATGTCTTAACTAATTTAGATTCAACAACAATGCACCCCGCCATCCAATCGATTAGTGATAGACTAATGTAGTCCAAACCGGTTTAATGAGATTATCAATTGAGGCCTAAGTGAAATACGAGCGGTATAAATGGTCAGCTCATCTCAACATACACTTATCACACGTTAAAAGTCACATACCCTAAAATTGAAATGAGGTTTAGATATCACTCGTTCCAACTGAGACATGAAGCTGGCCCGTTAAGTGCAATAGAAGTCCACTTCCTAAAAGAACCATCCTCGGCCCATTTCCATCATCAGATCCGGTAACAAACACATACCCTAATTTCACATGTAATATAAAAGGCTCTAAACAACACACACTCTTAACCCTAATACATAGCTGTTAAATCCAAAAAATACACTCAACACAACACGCCTCTATCATCAACTTAGCATCTTAAACCCTAAAACGCAATCTAACAATCCGCCCCCATCCTGAATAATCATTCACAACTCCCTCAATACCGATTCATTCACACACATTTTCCTTCGATAATTAGAGCTTGCCACAGGGATGGCTTTGAGCATATGGACGTGTATTCAAGAATCAATCCAAGGTAGGTTAATCATTAATCCCGTTCAGTGATGTTTTCCTTTATGTATACAACGAATCAAGAGTTAAGAAGATAACTTGATAGTTATATTTCTTTTCTTTTAATTTCGGATAAAACACATAAAGATCAATGATGATAATTGTTTCTTCTTATGCCTTTGGCTTGATGTATCTTTGAGAAATCCTAAGAAACAAATCTGAGATCTTTTTCCATTTTCATTTCGTGAATAAGGACTATTGGTAGTCACATATATTAGTGAACCACGAAATAAGAGGCTGAGATTATAAGTTATTGTTATGAGTCTTTGAACATGAACCTATGATGTATTATTGAAACAGAGGTCATGAGTCCATTTGGCTTTAATTCGGATCAGTGATTTGTTTTAGAAAGTATTTAGAAAGTGATTTGATTCGGGTCGTGAGTCCATTTGGCTATGATGATAATTTGTGATTCGGTTTATGCAAAAGTTGTAGTGTAACAGATGTGATATGGAATATGGTTTTGAGGTCAAGTGGTCATGGTCAAATCTCTACTTCTACCTTTCTGTCTAGTTGCTAAGAAAGACAAGTCGCTACCAATTTTGCAAAGCAAGTCGCTAACTATTATGAGTCACAAGTCGCTAGCCAAAGTCTTTAGCCCAAGTCGCTAGCACAAGTTGCTACGACTTGTAAAGACAAGTCGCTAGGTCTGAAACTAACAAGTCGCTACATATCAGTCAAGTCACTACACAAGTCGCTACTTAGCAACTGGCAAGTCGCTACCATGAGTAAATACTCATGGGTAAGTCGCTATGAAGACTTTTAGCATTTCCGATGAGTTTTCCGATTAAGTTTTCCGACCATATTCAAAGGAGCCCAGAAAAAGTGACAAAAGTATCATTTTTATTGCTTTGACCCAGAAAAATAGCATAAAAGATACACATTTTTTACCCATTTTGCCCTCAAAGTATGACTAGATTCAATGACACCCAGAAAAGCATCATAAAACTGTTATCATATTACCCGTTTGACCACAGGAATTGACCAGTTTGACCATTAATATATTTCACAGAAATGACTTGGAACAAAAAGGTATGCTCAAGATAACAGTTTTGGACAAAAGACACAAGACATAGTATAAATCTTTTGCTTCAATATTTGAGAAAAAGACATAGATAAGTCCAGTTGACAATATAAATCTTTTGACCAAAAAGGAGGATACAAAAACATGTTAAATACTGTTTTGCTTCAATATTTGAGAAAAAATGTTTCGACCAGCAGAAATAGTACAACATAAAAACAGCATAAAACATTTAGAGACCACAACAAAATCATCAAACCACAAAAACCTTGTCTCTGATACCAATTGTAGGATCGTTATATTTATTGTGTTGATGATTCGGGTGGTCTTGGATGATCAAAATACATGTTTACCATTTTAGAGAGAGAAAGTAGAGAGAGAGGGTGTTCTTGCTAGAGGTTTACACAAAGGGAATATTAGATTGAATGAGAAGCACCACCCCTTCCATGGATGGAAGGGGTATTTATACTTACAGACTCAACGACCTCCTATCGGCCTGTGGATCAGGGATACAGTGGGTAAAGACCCGTCCTTCCTCCACGGTGTTACACTACGCTAAACTATGCTACTAACTAACAAATAAACTACTAAACAACGTAAATAACTACAAGTCTACGAGCTAACTTATGCTAGATAACATTTGGGGTGACCGACACTTCACTATGGAATTTTCTAATTCTTAACAAGGCAAGATCCCGATAATCCTAGGGTTAGTTGCAATTTTCTTGGTTGAGTTAAGGGATTGCCCGTGTATGTAGGTAGTTTCACGTTTCCTACGGATTTCATAATTGTGAACGACATTAGTACGGCCATAGATCCTAGCTTATCCCACGTTATTCTAGGGAAGCCTTTCATAGAAAGCACCGGGATGACTTATGATCCCTTATTAGGAATAGCGCGATTCAAGGATGAGACCGATGATGTAGCTTACCAAATGCCGTTTAAGATTGAGAAGTTTTCATCACTCTCCAATGATGAAAAGGAACTTAAACTATCGGTCTACTATAGGAATGAGGAGGATAAAGAAAAGGAAGTAGATTATGTTATGGACAAGATTTTCGGCTTCTATAAGGATTGCTTGAACTTAGGACCAGAGTATAGAACCGAGTGGGAAGAGGACGACCTCTTAGAAAGGTGCATCATAGGGCACTTCTACAACATGGAATCACCCAATAGAGACCGTCATGAGGAAGAAGGTGACGGTAATGAAGTCACGTAGGGGCACGACTTCGAGTCTAGCTACAAGACTCATAAATAAAGAAAAGCGCTTCGTGGGAGGCAACCCATGCTTAATTGTTTGCTTGTTTATGTCGTGTATCTTTTATTGATTGTTTATTCTCATGTTTAAATTTGTAAAAATGATTTATTTTGTCTTTAACCTCGTCTTAATTACATATAAAGGTATTTTACATAAGGGATAAGTGTAGGGAGGATTACACACGTTTTCAAAAGAAACGTGAACATGAGAATTACAATTAATTAAAAGATACACATGTGTGTTTGTTCGAGTCAAATGCTTGTATCGAGTCATAATGGATGTTTTGCAGGAAATTTTTCCAGATTCTAAGATAAAAATGTTCCAGAATTTTTTCCAGAAAATCACTGACCAGTTTATGTCAGGATAACCTGACGGTGTCAGGAAGGAGCAGAAACAACTGATTACTTTTTCTCGTTTTCTGAGCTACTTATAAATTTTTGGAATTTTCCAGGTCTTAATTTTCTAGAAAATCTGTAAACATCCATTCCACAAGCATTATATCCTAGTTTAGTAGAGTCTTATATAAATGGTTACCGCCGATTTTACGCGAAGGTTTCAATGGTTTTCTTCAAGTGTGCAGGTTTAATTTACCAAGAAGAAGATACATAAGATGAGAAGGAACTTTTCACGCAAACATTCTTCTTGAAGAAAGATATAACCACCACTTTACACGGATCCTACCGAGCTAATCAGGGGAGTATTAGTTTCTTTCGTCTTTTTATTACCTTCCATTATCATAACTTTGATACTTTCGGGGAACATTGGGGACAATGTTCAGTTTAAGTGTAGGGAGGGAAAATAAAACGGGTACTTTGAAACTATGCTTATCCTTGATTATTTGCCTTGTCCAATTCATTTGTGTAATAAACCATGAGAAATATCGGTTAGGGTAATTTTGGAACCAAATTTAAAATTTTTCATGACATATAGGAGTGGGCCATTAGTCTTAATAAAGCGTCTCATGAATAGGAAAATATATGACTAGCACAAAAACCCTTTACCACTTAAATTCCACCCAAAATGTGAGGATCGCCCTTAGATTTGTAGGAATTAAAGCATTCATCTTTAATGCTTAGAGTATGAACCGGTAGTATAATAGATTCTAGAACTTGTTTTGTGATGCATCCCGAGATCGCTAGTGAGACTACACTTGTGTAGTTAGGAATAACTAAATGATAAGAGGCATTAGGATAACCATTGTTTGATACCCGTATTATAATTACTTCTTCCACATCGGTTGAGTAATTCCCCTACACCCTTGCGATGTACTCATCTTTAGTACATGATACCCCTAGTTAACCCCTCAGAGCCTATCCTTTTCGCGGTTCTCATGATGTTTCGGTTTTTCGGAATATCAATGAAGAGCATTGTTTACAATCCACCCCCAAATGTACACCCAAATAGCCTTAGCCTACCTTGTATGCACTCACTTTTAGTGCATTATTGTTATCACACTAAACCCTTAGTTCAATTATCTTGTTGCTTGCATAAGTTGCTAAGTCGAGTCATATCCTTTGTACACAGTTTTGGGACAATTAGGACTCATGGAAAAAGTTAAATTTTATGAGATGACGGGAAGGGAACTGTTAATACAAATAAGCCGTAAAAACGTTTATTTATACTTTACGATCTTCTACTGTTTTGTCGATAACAAACGTAAAATCATGTTAACGAAACAAATAAAATACGTAAATGGTTTGAACTAATAGTTTCTAACATATTCACACTTTCACATAAAACACTAAAATAAGTATAAGTGATTCTATGATTTAGTAATACATATGTACAACAATTAGTGTTTACATATTTGGGTATAATATACACATAACTAGTATGTAGTATATTGAATAATATAAATGGGTAGAAACTTAAGTATCACAACCCATTGGGCAAATACATTGAATATAGTTGGGTACAACCCAAAGCCCATGCCCCATGGATCTTGACCCATAACCCATTGCATGACATCATGCTTTTATCACACATGGATAATATCCATAACCCATGGATCAACCCATACCCAAGTGACTAAGTGCATTGCACTCAAAGATACATTGTATCTAGCCAAAGATCCATGGTTCAACCCATGACCATTGACCCATAACCAAAATACCCATGGGCAAAAGGGAGTGTCCCACATCCCTAGCTTAACGCTAGACGGATCCCTTGTGGAAGGGATCCGTGGGATCCGGGGAACAGTAGGATTTTTCCTCTATAAATAGTGAGCCATTTCTTCATTATTTCTCACCCCTTTCTAACACACTTTCTCCCTGAGTTAAAAACTCACTAACCTCAGATCCAAGAGATCTATGTTTGTAGTTTTGTATTTGTGTGATCTTTTAGGTTCCTCTTAAAGGAAAGATCACCATCTTTGAAGTCGAGCAAGCTCAAGTCCATGAGTTGCCATGCTTCCTCATCATCAAGGCTACTGAAGTCTTCTTGTTGATGATTCCTTTCTTTCTTCAAAGAAGTGTAGTGTTAAAGACATTAGTGAAAGATGTCTCAAGTGTCAAGACGAAGATATTGGTGAAGGGTATCTATCGTCTATAGCATAAGCACTTGTGGTAGGTGCTTAGAAGTCAAGACAAGAAGCATTAGTGAAAGGTGCTTAAAAGTCAAGACTAGAAGCATTAGTGAAAGGTGTCTTGTAGATCTAGTCAAAGGCATTAGTGAAAAGTGCCTTAGATGTACATTCGATATGGTGTGTTTCGATGTACAAGATAGACTAGTATTAGATCCAAGGATTTTGATATCCTTGATGATGTTGTAAAGGAGTAGATCTCCTTTGGGATTAGTCGTTGGTATAGTGTGGTAGTAGTTCCTCCATTGCAATGGAACTAGGTACTTAGCCTAGTACCTAATAAAGGGTAGGCGACGTTGTGAAGGTGTAGTTCACCTTGGAGTGAAAGAACTTGGTACTTAGCCTAGTACCTTATAAAGGGTAGGCGACGTTGTGTAGGTGTGGTTCACCTTGGAGTAAAAGAACCCGGTGGTTAGCCTAGCACCGGAAAAAGGGTAGGCGACGTTGTGAAGGCTTCTCCGCCATAAGGAGATTGGTGTAGTGATTACGAACTCTCGAGTAGGTGACTCGGGGAGTGGAGTAGGGCAAGGAAGGTGTCCTTGTAGCCGAACCACTATAAATACTCGCGTTGTGGTTTTGTGCTTCTTACTCTTATCTTTTCATTACTTACCTTTATATGCTTGTTTATCAACATCCAACACACACATCCAAATAGATTGACATAAGTCAATCTAAATAGATTAAAAGGAAGTTTTTAATTGGCAAAACTATTCAACTCCCCCCCCCCCCTTCTAGTTTTCCACAGGAACGTTAAATTCAAGTTCCCTTTATTTGCGTAATAATGTACTCCAAGTGTTTTGATCTTTTCAATTCGAGTCAAATTAGTGCTAGAATAATAAAAACTCAAGTGTAGGGATGTGCCTATAAATCCTTATCATTTTGATGTTATCGTAGAGGATGGTAGAGTAAAAGTGTATGGGAAAAAAATCGAAAAAAATAGAAAAAGAGAAAAAGAAAAAAAAAATAGAGAGTTGAAAAAAAAAAGAGGCTACCATCCTACATCTATCGTTAATTTTATGTTTGTTTATTTCAGTTATCTAGAGTTTAGAGTGTCGAGTCTTGGCTTAGCAACGCCATTCTTCGCATGCTTGTAATATAAAGATTTTTGACTTGCCAGCACTAAATCGCCTATCCCACCAAACCCTTTGTTTCCCTACCGTAAGCCTAACATTACAACCCTTTAAAAAGCCTCTTGGATAGTCTTTCCTAGGTGCTTACGCCAAAGCGATGGAGGTTTGATCTAGTCTCAAGCCTATGGTAATCTATGTACTAGGACCGGTTAATGAGTGTTTATCTTCCATTTCCAACTTGTTATATTTCTTATACACCCGAGAGATGTGAGTATCCAAACACCCCATGTAAGGTGCTAGTATGTAATTTCCGTGCTTGTTATGAATTTTGCGGGGCTTATATGTGTTGTGGATCATTCTAAACTAATGCTTCATGACCCATAACTTATAAATTAATTGGCTAAAAGCACATTTGCTTGAGGACAAGCAAATACCAAGTGTAGGGATATTTGATAAGGTTTTAAAATATACCTTTTGGAGGGGTCGTTTAAGCCCTTATTTGATCACTTTTGTATCCGTTATTACTTAATATCGTTCCTTTTCACTTTTTAGGTATCTTGAAGGCAAAATGCTGGAATGACACTTATTTGGACGAAAAGGCGCGAATATACGAAGAAAATGGCCAAAGTCAAGAATCGAGACACTCAGGCTGCTGGAACTTAAGGGGACGGCGTCAGGTTCTACATTGGACGGGGTCAGGTTCAACAAGAGACGTCGTCAGACAAATTTTGTGACGACTCAGTAGCTAAATTGCTCATTTACAAATGACAGCTTCAGGGTTTAAAAGAGTAGGGCGTCGCAGCTCAGACGGCCTAGATTTGATCTAGACGACGTCAGAGACTAAAGGGGACTGCGTCACAAGCATAAGGTGACGTCGCCGCAATACTAACGTGGCCAAGACGAAACCCTAATAACGGCTACCCGACAGCGTCACAAATTAAAGGGTGACACCATCGCATTTGTAATATTATATATAGAATCCGAATTTTTCAGTTTTCAGTGTGTAGTCTTTTGGAGTAAAAACCTAAACCGAACCAAGGCTGTCTTGTACAGTATTTTAGGGTTCCATACCCTATCTTACATCAAGATAAGTGTTTTACTTCATCAATTTTATTATGTCTTTCTTTGATTGTGTGTATGCTTGCATGTTCCCCATGTCCGACTAATTTACTTGTATGTTTGCTTAGGTAATATGAAACTTAGTTATTGAATATTGATTGGTTATCTCTTATCTTAATTGTTGTTGACCTAGTATTGCGATAGGTCATTCGTTGTGCTAATAATGCTTGATTAATCTTTGTTGACCCTTAGTTTATAATCACCTAGAGTAATTGTAGGCTATACATCCAAAGAATACCTTAGAGTTAAAGTTTATAAATCCTAGAGATTTTGTAGTCATTAACCTTTGGTAGCTTCAAAGAGTTAGGGATAAACGCATACCCTACGAGCTTAGAGACACAACGCAATTAAGAATAAGGACGTGACAATTCAACCACCAATAGGAGATAACTAGGGAGTAATAAAGCCTAAGCAAATACATTTTTAACTATCATACGAGCACACAACATAATAGACATAGACTACCCTCACCTTAGTTTAGATAATTAGAAAGTAGAAGTAATCGGTAGAAATACCAAACCCCCAAATTCAAACCCCGAGATTCGTACCTTTCCATTTCCTAAAAAATATAAAAAAGATAAAAAATAATCTTCCTCAACCCCAACCTTAGCATTGTAACTTCTCAGTTCTCACTAGCATTCCTATTCCCCTAGAGAACGATATCAATTCCCATGGCTTACCCTAATACTACACTACAACGATTAGGTTCACTGCCTAGGGTGTTGAAAAACTTTCTCGACGAAAAGGAAGCTCCTTTGACCCCGAACGACGCGTGTAGCGTTATCAAGGACACATTTTCTTTTTCAAGTTTGTCAAGAGCTTTTTCATATTTTGAAACAATTGCGGAGGTCTCAGACTGGAGTCTTTCATGATCTTCAACAGAGTATGTTTGTAAGACAATGGACATGATATCGGTAGTCATAACATCTTCGAAGAGAGAATCATTTAGATTTTCCAAAACTTTGATGTGTTCAAAGCATTCATTAGCTTGCTTTACCAGGGATTTATGGTCCTTGACAAAGTCACCTATTTCTTTCAAAAATGCTTGTTCAAAATGAATTACCCTCACACTTATGTTATTTAGTGGAATGGCAATTTGAGTTTCAAAAATCTTTTTTATTTCATCATCAAAACTAGAAAACCAGATGTTCGTTTGAATATTGGCTTTAGATTTAACAATTCCTTGAAGTATCCCAATTCTATGTTTAAAAACCCTAAAGTTCTCTCTCCCTAGAGGAGAAATCCGGCCGCTACCCCCTCTCTTTTTTCGGCCAAAATTCTGCCCAATCTGTCCTCTCTACCTTTCTTGCAAGGGTACGCAATACGTTTTTGGTTTTGGATTTTCTTTCAAGGGTGGTTGGCGGCTGTTATTCATGATTTATAATCGGATTTCTTCTTTTATATCCTTGATCGAAACCCTAAATATTATATCTATTCTGTTCGATTTCCTTTTCTTAGGTTATCGGTATTTTGTTTTTTAGGGTTTCGATTTCTTGATCGTTTTGCCTTTGGATCTTCTCTTGGTGGTGTAATCGTAAACGCTTAAACGGAACCCTGAGTTTTTAGGGTTTCGTTTTTATCTTTTTTATTTTTTCTGTTGTACGTTTATCATGGATGTGGTGTTCATATGGTTTTGGACAGCCTTGTGTTGCGATTTGTTATCCATGTACATGGGGTTGGGAGAGTGGAAGTCAAGTTGTTGATGGTTCTTGTTCAAAAACCACTATTTTTTATTCTCAGATCTGAACTCCTGGTATTCAATCTTATATGTTGTATCTTGAGAGTTTATTTAGTACGTTATGGTTGCTTTGAAGAACCCTATGGCTCGTTTTGTTCTTAGATTAGTAAGATCTTGGATCGTGGTTGTGCAAGGTTTGGTCTTTTTGTGGGGGCTAATGGGAGTTTAGGGTTTGCATAATCCTAATATTTGTTTACGCTGGTCCGTGCTGCAACTGCACATCATTCCTATTATACTTTTGTTGTAGTTCTTGACTTGTTCTGGTGGTTGGACGTTAGGACTTGCTTTGCTACCGCTTGCGTCCATGGCTGTTTTGCTAGGGTAATCCTAGCACATGAGTGTTAACGATCTGCTCTTTGGACTTACTTCTGATCGTGGACTCCTCGTGGATTGTTGGTGTAAGTTAGGGTTTCTATTAACCCTATGTCTTGTTGTAGCTGGTCCGATTGGTCCTTTGTCACATTCTTTAATTGTGGTTCGAGGTTCGTGACCTGCCTCTTTGGTTACTCGATCTGAATTGCATGATGGTTTGGGTATTTGAATGTATTAATGTTGCTGAAATTGATCGGGTTCATGGTGAATTTATTGTAAGTTGTGGTTTGTTTAACTGCATTTTCTGATTGTGTCGTTGTTGGCATGGTTGGAGATCTCTAGTTCCTTCGATCTATTTTTGGGCTGAATTCGTTTCTAGTGGTCGACTGGGACTATTTATTGGTATTTTGGTATATGGTGTAGCGGGGTCTCTACTAGTGACTCAGTGTTTACATTATGTGCCTATGTTTGTGGTCTTGGAAGTTGGTGGTGCGCTCAATGGTTTTGTTACGCATATTTTTAAAGATTAGAGTTGCTCACTATGGATGTGGTACTTTAAACCTGTTTTTATTGACATTTAGATTGTTTATTTAAATGTAATTGTTAGTTCTAGCGGTTAGCTAGGTAGTTGTACTGCATTTTGCAGATTGATATCGCCTATGTTATGGGCTGAGGGCATGGGATTCACCCATGTCATTTGTACTTCAATGTTTTTTGGTGTAATGAATTTTACCAGGGTATCAACCCTTTTACCCAAAAAAGCATCATCTAAAATGCTTCTAGCATCACTTGTATTAAAAGGATTGTTTGAAGACATTTGTTCCATGTTCGAAAATGATTTTGAGACAACTACGGGTTTTGAAACTGATTTTGAAATTGATTTTGAAACTGATTTTGACTGTTTATTTGAAACACTGTGTGTTATGGAAAAATTTGACTTTTCTTTTTGAGGGACAAATTTAATTCTAGAAATTTTGTAAAGTTTGTTGTAATCGATTGGTTTCATTTCTGGGTTCTTTTGTTTCATTTTTGTTCTACTCTCATCAATGAGTTCTAACGTTTCATGAGAATCACGAACTTCTACGGGTTCATGTTTACTAACAAAGCTTTTCCATTACACATAACATTTTGTTCTTTATGAGCTTTCTTGAGTGCACAAGGAGGTTTGTTACCAAGAGCCATTTTTTGAGTTGTATAAAAATACGGGTTTGTCTAATTTGTTAAGATGTTGACAGTTTGAGCTGAATGACCCGTTGTAACAAGCAAATTTTCCAATTTGTTGATTTTTTCAGTTTTCTCAAGAATTTCATCAAGAAGAGAATCTTCTCGTTTTGAAAAATCAGTTATCAACTTTTTCTTCTCTATTTCAAGATCAGAATACGTTGATTTTTGTTTAGAAAGTTGGTCTTTTAGATCAGAAATTTCCTTGTTTAAAGATTTTATTTTCAAGTTCAAGTTCACATCAAGTGTGTCATACTTGATTTGCAACTGTTTTTCTTTTAAAACGGAATTTTGATAACCAATTTCTAATTCTGACTCTTTGTTTTTGTGAAATTCAAAAGCTTTTGCATTTTCCTTGTACCTCCCAAGCTCAGCGGTCAATTTCTCATTCGCGGCCTTAACTTCGCGATTGACCGTTTTAACTTTCTCAATCTCAATACCACAATTATTAACTAATGTTTCAAAGAGAGCATGTGTTTCCTCATCATTAGCACCATTCTGTTAAACTTGACCTCCATTAGGATCCATATATGGAGTTTCAGAGTTAACATTGCTACTAACTTGCTCTCCCACATATGTGTCATAATAAGGTTCGGGAGACACATAATGTGGCTTCTCATGAGTAAACGGATTAGCAACATTACTATAATTTGGTACCTCATTGAGTGGATTTGTGTCGTAGACAGGAGGTGTGTCAGAAGTACTGCTTTATGTTGTGTCCTGCTGATTGATTGTATGACTGGAGTTTGCAATTATGTTTGCTATATCTGCCAATCCTGCGTCCCTGAAGTCGTATTCCTCAGCAGTCAACGGTATTCCCGATTCTTATTTCTGTGCTAACATCAACATGTACTTAACCTTTTCTACAGTCGTCATTGTTTTGACTCTATGATCTGACTTTTTGTTGTGATCGTTGGAGGTAGCTTGCTGAACTGTAGTCATAAAACAGTGATTCCCGTTTTGATATACCATATTCTGATTCACAATCTGACCCCGCTGATGTCCAACATACTGCCCTGCATATGGCATTTGATTCCCCATCTGTATACCCGTAGCAAATCCTTGCTGACTCCTAATAACATCAACCATTTGTCCTTCTTGACTCATATGTATACTTGGTTGAGCAAACTGCATATTGAACGCTGAAATCCATGTATTGGAGAATGAAGCAATAGCATTTGTGAAAGCAGTTTTGAAACGATCTTCCTGAGTTGCCATTGAAGCTTAATTAAACCCGTTGTGAACGTGTGAAATGAATTTGCGGATCTTGTAGACGATAAAGAAGTAATTTTTGATGTTGAACTTTCGATATCACAATAACTAGCACGGTAGTTATTTTCAATGAACACGAAAAATTCAATCCCAAAAGAATACTCGGTCTCGGATTATCGAAGCTTAATCACAACCGTGGTCAAACAATTATACCCGAAAATTTAACCCAAAATTAAGCGCTAAAATTCAAACCTTATCACAAAATTGTCTCTTGTTGTAATACACTTCTCGTCCCTTAAGCTAATAATCCAACAACCCAAAAGTTTTCTTTGTTACACGTAGGGGTGTAATCGAGTCGAGCCGAGCCGAGCTCGAGCTTAACAGGGCTTGAGCTTGGCTTGAAATTTATAAGTTAGGCTTGAGATTGGCTTGATAGCTTGACGAGCTTTAATCATCCAGGCTTGAGCTTGGCTTGAAAATTTCTATTAAAGCTTGAGCTTGGCTTGAAAAGCTTGAATGTATATAAAAATATTGTATCGAATAGCAAAACTCGTCAATAAATATATATATAAAATAAAACAAACTTAAATCATATAAAAATATATGTATAAAAATATTGTATTCAACTAAAAAACAAATTTTTAACCACATAAAAATATATGAACCTGATATGATTATTTGATAATATAATAAGAGTAGGTATTTTACGGTGCTGTTTGTTTATTAAGAGGCTCGGAATCTGAATCTGGTTCGCACATCTTAATCTAAATATGAGGCGGAAATGTCTGAATCTGAATCAAATAATATTGTTTTTTTTTTTTTTTTTTTTTTTTTTTTTTTTTTTTTTTTTTTTTTAAGAAAACGTCTGAATGTTTATTAGTTCAACTAGAGGCATTAAGATGCTCCTTCCATGTCTGATACATTTAGATGTTTTTACCTCTGAATTAAAAATAAAAAATAAATACACTTAATACCTAAAAGCTCTAATTGACTAAGAGCTTTGGTCTATTAAGAGTTTGTTAAGACTTTTTTAAAAAAAACAAACAACACATTTTCATTCAGATACATATCCCTTAATGCCGTAAATGTTTTTACATGTAATTTTAGAGCCATTTTACATGTCATTTTAGAGCCATTTTCATTCAGATACATTTAGAACCATATATGAACCTGACCTGATCTGATTATTCAGATACATTGTCATTTTAGAGCCATTTTACATGTAAATACTTACCAATTAAAAATTTGTCAAACACTTGATTATCAGCAAGCCCAACTCCAAACACTTTCCCTTGTAGTACATTTTGGTTTTGTAACCACTGTTATCTCATTTTATGTATTTCATACGTTAAACATTCAATCCCACATCTAAAGACCAATGACCAATGGACAAATGGACATTCAATCCCACATCTGATGAGCAATAGATTCTCGGATCTTCATGTGATCATACTTCCCATTTACAATGGCCGGTGCAAGGACATGCTCACTACTACTTACATTTGAACCATCAGGCTGAAAATTAAGCAACCCTTGTTTTTCCATTACAAGCTTTCTTTTTCCACAATGGTCTTTTAGATGCCTACTCAGTGTGGTGGTGGTTCCATTTTTGTTATATGCCGAGAGAATACCACAATGATTACACCTTGCCTTCATTAAACCATTTTTCTCTATTTTTTCAAATTCGTTCCACACTTTAGCTGTTTTAGTCCTTTCAACCTTTTTCCTTTTACTTGTTTGAAAGTCTTCATTACTCCCATTTTCGTCATCAATCATTGGATCATCTTGACACACGGAAGGGTTAGAGGTTGAATCATTAAGTATAATTGGATCTCGTGTTGTTGACATCGATAACCTAAGTATAAACAAAAAATAAAAATGACTATGCAATAGATAATCATTCAAATAAAAATGACTATGCAATAACAGCATAAAAAACACAAGCAAAGGCTTAAACAGGTTAGTTATCAGTAGATGTAATTCGTGGGGCTAGTCTTGGTAATCATACTTAAATAATTAAGGACCAGCTCATGGATAATAGAAACTTTGGACATGCATGTTTACAAGATATTTGAGCTCGAAATCTTACACTTCTAGAGCCTCAAATGAGATATTCATATCAGAAAAGCTTTGGACTTACTGAGTTATTGGGAGAAATGGAGAATGACTAGACTGAAGATTCAGAGAATGCAGCCAAGAAGAGTAAATAATACGTAGAATACAAAACGTTTTGATTAATTAGGGTTAATCTAGAATACATGTTTAATTATTTACAAAGTAAGTCCTTATAATTATGTTAATAATCAAATTATCCCTAGTTAGTTATATGAATTTATAATGGAAATATATTTATATTAAAGCTTGAAAAAGCTTGATAGGAGCTCGAGCCAAGCTATCAAAAGCTTGAGCTTGGCTTGTTATATGTTTCGAGCTAATTTTTGGGCTTGAGCTTGATAAAAGCTTGACTTGATCGAGTCAAGCCCGAGCTCGAGCTCGAGTTGCTTGATAAAAGATTGACTTGATTACAACCCTAGTTACACGCAGCCCAACTCCACTTAAAAATCTGGTCAGCCCAAAATAATACTAATAACGCCCAAGTCAGCTTACCCTAAATATTCGGTATAAAAACTCACTAATATCTCATTGTACCCTAATTTATCTCACAAAAAATGGACCTAATCCCTAATCCTGAAAAAAACGCAGACATCACAATTTTTCTGAGATCTCTCTCTCTCAAACCAACTAAAAACGCAGCCACCAAATAAATCAAACCCAAAGAAATCGTTCCTTTCCTTTTTGTAGATCCGAGTACAAACTGAACCAAACACACTTTTCTTTCTTGTTGATTACTTAAGTACGTTTTTATCATAGGGATTGTTTTTTTTCCAAGGTAAGTGTAATATTTTCTTTGTTCAACCGAACGGAAAGGAAGGCTAAATTAATTGTAATTTGATATTTCTTTTTAACTTCGGATATAAATCAAGAAGTGAAGCTTCAAGAGATCGATCGATGATTGTTTGATATTTTATTTCTTGTTGATTTCTCCTTTTTTTTGTATTTTTTTCAAGGTGCAAGTGATTGAGCGAAGTTGTTTGGTTGATGCTTAATAAGATTTGTATAATTGAAAGATGTGAGGTTGATAGATGTTCCTGAATCTGGTCTCGTTCTTTTATTATTATTTTTTTTCAAAATCTCTTACGAGTAAAATGGTTTCACAACTCTATCGTTATCCCTTACGCGTAAGCTGTTGATTGAAAAAAAACCTTACGCGTAAACTCCTTTTTTTACTCGTAAACTTTTGTTATGCGTAACCTCTTAGGCGTAAATACCCTTACGCGTAAGCACTTTCCTTAGGCGTAACCAACCTTACGAGTAAGGTTTATGCGTAAAAAGACGTACGATATACTTTCCAAGTACATCGTAACTTTATCTGAAGATAGCTGAAAGTCCTTATGCGTAAAAATGAAGTCTTACGCGTACACCAGGACCCTTACACGTAGAAAACGAGGGTTTTGACTTTTTCGTTGACTTTTTCCGACCAAGTTTTTCCGACCACTCTTTTCAGCAATGTTTTCCAACCAGTTTTATACCTCTAGACCCAGAAAGGATAAGTATATAATAAATTGTTAATGATGGTTTTGACAAAGTAAAGACTGGTGACTGTTTTGACAGAATAAACAGAAAATCAAGAAGGCACCAAACTAAAGATAAAACTTGGACAGCTCTTTCAGACACGTAAAATGGTAAGACTTGGACAGATTGGACTTTTAAGACTGTTTGGACCAAAAGTAAAATGCACAAAATAAACTTGAAAGAAGAAGCTTTTTGGACACAAACCACTTTAACTATTCAACAACAGAACAACATAAGCCAAAAAAATTGTAAAGATGCAATTTTTGACAATAAAGACACGAATTTTAACCATAAAAACACTTCTAAATCATCTTTTGGCTCTTGATACCACTTGTTAGGACCCTTTATCAATCCATTTCACACAATAATATTGTATGGTGACTTGAGATATATGATGTGTTTTAGAGAGATAGAGAATAGAACATGAAACTATATTTCATAAGGAAAACACACACTTACACACTCAAGCACACACCTCAAATGACACATTTGAGGTGTATATATACTCTCATACAAAATGCCCTAATGGGCTTGGCATGGGCTTGGATTGGACTTGGATTGGATTACAATTGGTAAAAGGCTAGCTTAACTTAACAAATAGCCATTTAGCTTAGCCCAATCCACGAGCCCGTTAACTATTCTATTGCGGTATCAAACACATGTTACAAAGTTCCTAAACGTGAATGACCATCACTTCTATTAAATATTAATAATGCTAACACATACCATGATGTTTAATAATGTTTAAATAGAAGTGTAGGTCGTAGGTAAGTTCGTAGACAAGGGTTCCTAAGAAAATGAACACTAAGCACAAAAATGACTCTACAAGTATAAAACTAACTCAACAACATGGAATAAGTAATAAATGTGACATAAGATGCTATCAGTTGCTAACCTGAGCTAGACGGTTGTCAAGCTTTAAGCCCTAGGTTGTGTGAAAGAGAGCACAATATTTGTTGTAAGAATACGGAACATATGGTTAATGCCCTCAAAGAATCAAGGAATGAAAGCTAGGGAGATGCTCTTGTCTATCCATGAAGGATTCAAACTACTTAATACCATTTTCGGAATGAATAAGAAATTAGAGAATGACAAAGTGAAAATGGGTGAGAAAGGCAAAGAAAAGTTAGGAGAAAATTAGGAATAATAAGTTGGTTATATGAATAATGTGTTAACTCTAAAATTTCGTGGTAAGCACTAGTATAGTGCTTTTATGGGAAGTACCAGTATAGTGCTCGTGTCATAAGTATTGTAGCATATTTTGCATAATTATACTAAAAATTGTATGAAATCTTATGTTTTAATTTGGAATGTGTAGATTGGAATTTATTGAACTAACTCATGTAATTAAGTCGCCAAATGGTAAACTAACACATGTTGGGCTTGTACATGTGAGTGTGTTGTTTGTGGTTCATTGTTTATTTTGTAGCCAAGGCAACATAAAGGTGATGCTCCTTGACCTATGGATCTTCACCTTTGAATAAGGGGGAGCAACGATCTATGGGGAGCCATTAAAAGATAAAGTTTACATACAATTGATCTCTCCATATATATATGATTGAATTTTAAAATTGGTATTGGCATTAAGTGCATAACTTGGAACCTTTTCTGATTCGACAAAAGGGGAGAAGAAAGCAAAGGCAGTGAAGATAAAAGAGCAAGATCTTTACCAAAATTACCTATGACCAAGAAAGTATGGCTCGCTACATTATCAAGAGTTAAAGAGTCGAATACCTTCAAGCTAGCAAGTTCAAGACTTAAGCCTCATCAATGACGGTCTTCATCATGCTTTGTAGTAATTTTATTTGTTGTTGTAATATTATTTGTCATCATCAAAAATGGGGAGATTGTTGGTGAAAATAAAGGCTAAGATCTCCTTTGTGTTTTAGTGATGACAAATATATAAGAAAACACTTAAAATCACAAATGATAGACACAAACAAAAGTACACGTCTAGGCTTGGCACACTCGGATGGCGCGTTGATGAGCTAGACCAGAGTGTTAGGCACTGTTTGGTGCGCTTTCAGTTTTTCCAAGTTAGCTTTCCTCTTATCCGACTAAAGTGGATATTTCAATACAGTTCCGTACATGATATTTAAGATGTTTGGTAAATTTGCAATAAGATTCGGACTTAGAGAGATGAACAAAACAAGTCCTACCATTTTACAAAATGCCAAATTAAAAGTATTTTCTAAAAGCTATTAGCCAAGGACAAAATGTTTTATCAAACCTAGGAGATTCATACTTTCACTAAACCTTCAAATGAAAGTATTCAAGTGACCATAATCCTTACATATATCCTTGTTAACCATATAACGAGTTTACTCTTTTATTGGTCAATTAAGTCAAGGTTACTTTGCGTGAACACAACTTTCCTTTTATGGGTTAATGCTTTACTTAAGATACAAAACACTTTACTTACTTGCATCAAGGTGTTAAGTGAACATGCAAAACACTTTACTTACATAAAGCATGTTTGTTTTGGGTATTTAGTCACATACAATTAATCATAAAGTGGCTAAAAGTGTTAATAAGTGTGACCATATGGTGTTTAAAGTGAAGAAATGTGTATTTTATGTGACTATTGATCATCCACTGGCCACATGAATTTTATGTTTGTGTGGCCTTTTCTAACATTTAGTCACACAAAGCATGTTTGTTTTGGGTATTTAGTCACATACAATTAATCATAAAGTGGCTAAAAGTGTTAATAAGTGTGACCATATGGTGTTTAAAGTGAACAAATGTGTATTTTTTGTGACTATTGATCATCCAACGGCCACATGAATTTTATGTTTGTGTGGCCTTTTCTAACATTTAGTCACACAAAGCATGTTTGTTTTGGGTATTTAGTCACACACAATTAATCATAAAGTGGCTAAAAGTGTTAATAAGTGTGACCATATGGTGTTTAAAGTGAAGAAATGTGTATTTTGTGTGACTATTGATCATCCAATGGCCACATGAACATAATTTAGTCACACATTTGTGATATCTGTTGCTATTGTAAAGGCATATAGTCACATGATCGTGCTAGAAGTAAATGTGACTATACAAATTATCTTTTGCCAAGCTAACACAAAATAAACTTTAAAAACACATATTAAGTTACGTGACCATATGTACTGGATTTTGGCTACACTTAAATAATGTGTGACAAAACGTTTAGTGTGACCATATATGGCATTTGGTCACAGTGTTAGTAGTAAATGTGACTGTATACATTAGCTTTTGGCAAGCTAACACAAACTAAACTTTAAACACACATATTAACTTACGTGACCATATGTACTGGATTTTGGCTACACTTAACGAATGTGTGACAAAACGTTTAGTGTGACCATGTATGGCATTTGGTCACAGTGTTCGAGTGTGTGACATATATTTGTCACTGTTTATATGTATATCGTGACTAATGCTTCAACCGTACTTTTCATTTGTCACGCGTTCCAATTTCAGATGTGGCTAAATAATTAGCAAAACATATCAGTCACCCTTAAATAATGTGTGACAAAACTTGACTCTATGATTTAGACACACAAAAAATTACTTCATGTGACTAATGCATCAAGGTTACTTGTATTTGTCACGCGTTCTAAATTCATATGTGGCTAAATGACCAGAAACAAAATTACCAGTTACCTTTAGCCACATAATGTTCGATTGTGTGGCAATACAGTTCTAATGGTCACACAATCAAAATTTTCATGTGTGACTAATTAGTAAATGTTGTCAATTTTTGTACCTTCAGACACACAAATATGCGAATGTGTGGCCGTTCCATTTCGCCCATGTGTGACCAAATCCCGTTTTTGTACTAGTGGTTATGCAGGTTTCAGATGAAGGTATTATTAGAAAGTCAGCAGCAAGCATGCTTGGTTGGACAAAACCTGTTACAACTGCCATGAGTTTCATTTATGATGCATCTCATTAAATTTAGTTGAATCTATAAAGACTAATGAATATATCGTGTTTTTGATACTGTCTTTGTTATATAGCAGGAAGGCATGTTCATAGAGATATCTTACATTAATAAAGTATCAGATAAGTTGATACTATAATATAATACATAATAATACGCAATATTTAGAAAGCCAGTAACAAGCACGCTTGGTCAGAAAAAACCTCTTACATGTTATATGAAGTTACATTTTAGCATGTGCTTATTTTGAGGTATTTCAGCGTCTTGGGGTCAACGCGAAAGAAGAGGTGTCATGTTGACCATTTTGATATAAAATAGAAATATACCTCTTAATTTTCATTCCATTTATTTTCAGGGTAAATGCTTTTATGATCCCTACATTAGCAAGACTCGAGATTCATTGAAGGAAACGGGTTTGATTATAGTAAGTTAATGGGATGAGGTGGTAATTCTTGAAGGACGAAAATTACCTCTTACTTTTCCAAACTCGAGTGCCTGCCAACAACTACATACAGATGATAGCAGTTTAGTGATTACGGCCTTGAAAGCTAGTATGTATGTGTGTGTGTGTATATATATATATATATATATATATATATATATATATATATATATTGTTGTGTTTGGTTGTTTTGGTCACATACACTTATACGCACTTGGAGACTTAAAATTTTTAAACTTTAATTAAGTTGTAAAGACTGTATTCACCTCCTCTACGGTTCTACACATGACTTTTATGGTTTCGTTTTGATCCATCACACTTCCAACATTTTTTACTCCTATTTTTACTTCTAATTAAATGAATTTCTTAAAGACAATAGTGGGTTTTTAAAGTGATCACAAGATATATGAAATGGGTATGGAAAGATTGTGTTGCAAAAGGTTGGTTTAAGTTTTTATTTTGAGGTAGTGGAAGAGAGGTTGAAGAAGATGGATGTTTGGATTCAGGTATTATTTTGGGGTCTTTGTACATGAAGTGCCGAAAAGACGAAATAGCTTTTGCAGCTAATGAAAAAAGTAACGAGCGTTATAAAACAGGACCAAATTCGTAATGATGAAAAGAAGTTGGGACTAAATTTACGATTTTTGAGAAGTTAAATACTCGAATGTTTAAAAGTTTAAGGACCACCAGTGTAATGTACTCTAAGCTAAAATAAAGTACTCCGTAGATAAGTTTGGAGGCGCCGTTGAGATAAACGTAGAAGTAGAATAATACGGAGTAGATAAACAAGTTAAACACAGGAAGTGAAGTTAGGCCTTTAAAAAGGGGTTTCCCTTCTGGTTTTTCATCCGAAAAATCAAAACAAATAAAAATGCTTGAATTTTTCAAGTCTTATTATTACTATATCACCGGTGAATTGAAACAACAACAAAAGTCATATGTTCTTCCATCTCCTATTCCTCAATGGCCCCAAGGTATACTACTTTTTATTGTTTTTAGTTAGTACTATTGAAGTTAATCGATTAAATTACAATGGTCCAATTTGTATAGCAATACTTGAATCCCCAATTTTACTTATATTTTCTTTAATTATTATGCTCGTTTTACAAGGAAAAAAAAAAGTTGTTATTTTTTATGTTGTTGTTTTAATGGATCAGGTGATGGTGGTTTTAGTACGGGAAGAATAAGGCTTAACGGAGAACTAGAGCTGGCTATGGTGACAGATTTCGAACCCATATTGTCTTTCACCCCAGAAAAAGATGCTGCAAACAAGGGTGTTACATTTTATAAACCCGTGTCAATACCATGTGGCTTCTTTGCCCTTGGCCACTACAATGAGCCCACCCGTGATAAACTTCGAGGTGCCTATGTTCTTGTTGCGCGAGATACTACTACTCGTGACTCTCCTCGTCCCCCTTTAAAGTTACCTCTGGATTACAAGCTTATATCGATGTCTATGGAGAAAGTTTTTGTATGGGAACCCTTACCCCCTGTAGGTTATCGAGCTTTAGGATTTGTAGTCACCACTTGTAGTAACGTTGGATATCAAATCGAGCCTGATGTACAACTGGTTAGGTGTGTTCGAGAGGACCTTACTCTAGATGCTCAACACCTTGTTGCCACCAATTGTACTCTTACTACACATTCTAAAGGTGTTTATGTAAACCCGTCCTTTTTTTTTGGTATGGATATAAATTGTGGTGATGTATTGAATCTTCGTTGCTTGAAGAATTCAAACCTTGAAGCAACTATGCCAAATTTGGAGCAAGTAAAGGCGTTAATCCATCATTACGGGCCCACCGTTTACTTCCATCCCGAAGAGGTTTACTTGCCCTCCTCAGTGCCATGGTATTTTGAAAACTGCTTTTCGGATGGTTTTAAACACGGCTGTCTCGAAACGGCAGAGGTTTATGTTCAAGTTAAACCGGCTATAGGTGGTGCTTTTACCGACATAGGTATGTTGATTTTTTTTCCATATGTTGGGCTGGACACGGTTACCCTCAAGCTATTCAACCTTAACATCGAGATGATGAATAAGAAGGCGGGCGGACATGTCGGCCATTGGGAGTACTTCACCCTCCGGATAAGCAACTTCGACGGTCAGCTTTGGAGGGTGTACTTACCAGATCATAGTGGCAAAAAATTAGTCGAAGCTACTTGTTTAGATTTTATTGAGGGAAGCAATAAGCCGATTATTTATTCCTCCAAGTTCAGGCACGCGAGTTTTCCCATTGCTGGGACGTACATTCAAGGCCGGCTGACGAACTTCGGGATCGGGGTGAAGGACGACGTTGCTAAAAGTGATATGTTTATTGACACAAGCAAAAAATATAAGATTGTTGTGGCGGAGTATCTTGGTGATGGTGCTGTGGTAGAGCCCGAATGGATGCGAGAACTGCTTCACCGACCGATGTGGGAAAAGATCACCGACCACCTCTCATAAATAAGTTGATTGATCATTTTAGAGTATGCATTATCTATTACTGTGTATGTTATGTAGTTTGTTATTCTGATACATTTCAGATTTTCTGTTTAGGTTTATTTATTTATTTTTCTTTCATGTCAGGTTTTTCGTACAGTTGATAGTTGTCATATCTATGAACCATGTAAATTTCATTTGGATATTTATTTATCTAGTGGGCAAATTACGTTAATAATGCTGGTTTGTTATTAGCCTTCAGTTTTCCGAACTCAATAATAATATATTTTTCTTCTGTTTAATAGTATCTTATATAGGATTTTGATGTTTTATTTACCTGCAAACTTGGAAATTTGCATTACGAGCTTGAATGAATAAGATATCAAATTAGCTTAAGAAAGATTTGTATTGAAATACTTCTGATTGATAGTATTCTTTTCGGTGTTACCAACTTTATGTTTATCTTCTCTAAACTTTATACCATTTTGCCGAATATCCTTTTCTAGCAACTGATGTATTTCAGGTTGATTCAGTTGACTTGTTTCATCTACGAATTTACTGGAACTTGTAAGCCGAGACGTTCTTCTCAACTATCTGGTTCACAAGCACTCAATGGAGTTTACGGCTTGAGCCCAAGAAGCCGGAATGTCACACTTTGTATTTGGAAAGTGATCCTGATGATAAAGTGTCTCTGTGAAGTTTGACCAAAGGCGTCCTGGCCTTGCTCCATTTTCTTGAGAACCTTCTGATTTGGACCTGAAAAACAAGGTTAACCAGCCACTTTTTGGCGACCCTGGTATCTGGTTTTGGAAGAAGGACTCCAATTTTTGGAGTAAACGTAATCCTAGATTCAGCTCTACTATACTCTTCTCAGATGGTTCAGTATGGATCTGGTCCTCCCACTCTTCTTTTCTGGGAGGTGTTAGTCATCTATTTTACATGTCCATCGTCCGTCCTGGAGTTCATTTTTATTGGTTTGAGAAATACCAAACGGTGGTCTAGCCATCTAGGTATTTCTTCATCCTTTTGAATTGCAAGGAGCATTTTGACCAGATATTTATTCTTCTCTGATCAAAGGATTTGTACAACAAAGGGGTAGGGACTTCAGGAACAAGGCTTTTGCTATAGTGCTAGGTATCGTTTGGTGTCAAAGGAGGGTGCCATCAGAAAAGTGATGCCATTTATGTTTTTTTCTTTTTCTTATGGCATAAGTTTTGGCTATGACACCAAAACCCCCATCCCCAGCATAACACCAGTTTTGTGATGCCATGATGCATAGTTTTTTTTTTTTTTTTCTTATTTTTTCATTTATTTAATAAACAATATATTTAACTAAAAATAACTTTCATTATAAAAAACACATTACGTAAAATAGTACATTAAATAAAAAAATAAACATAAAAAAAAAAAAGACAAAAATATAAATTTGCAAAGGATTAACTCTGCAAAAAAGTAAAGGACCTGGGATTAATAATGTAAACTATTATATTACAATGTTATAAACACAAAAAAAAAAAACACAGCCAAAGGTAGGGGTGTTTATGGGTCGGGTAATAACCGAATAAACCGAAAACCGAACCCGAACCGAACCGAAAAAACCGAACCGAACATGTAACCGAACCGAATTTGTCAAAACCGAACCGAACCGAACTAAAAATTCGGTTTTCGGTTTGGATATGGTTTTGGCTACCTGAACCGAAAACCGAATTTATATAAAAATATATATATTTTTTATATATTTATATATAAAAACACTTTATATATTTAATATATATTTTTTTTATATACTTATATACACAAAAAGACCATTAAAATTTTATCTTAATATAAAAAATCACTTTTTATACTTGAAATAAAATTTTTCTTTGCCAAAATCTATTTAATTAAATTAAAAAAATATATAATTCGATTTTCGGTTTTGACCCATAACCGAACCGAACTTCGGTTCGGTTACAAATATTTTCGGTTCGGTTCGGTTTTCGGTTATGACCCAAAAAAAAATTAACCGAACAAACCGAACCGAATAAACCGATTAACCCAATAACCGAACCGATGAACACCCCTAGCCAAAGATTTGTCTTCTTCCTTGAGCCCACGTACAAAACACAACAAAAAAAAAACACAACAATATCACACAATCAAAAAAAAAAAAAAAAAAAAAAAAAGAAAAAAAAAACCCTTAAAAAAAAAAAAAAAAAAAAAAATATTGCTCGGCGTGAGCTGGTAGCCACGACGCCAGGCCTTGCCAGCCCAACCCAGGTGTAGGGTTGTCGTGTCGAAAGCTCGTATCGAAGGCTGTGGCTCAAGCCAACAACCATTGTACCCAGGCATCTTAGAAGTGTAGTTTTCTATTTTCCCAATGAGCATTTTATGAATCTTATTGTTGTAAATGATGTCGAGGCATGTTATATCATATATAAAGGTGGCAAAATGGTTGGTTCGGGTCGGGTTGGGTCTTGGGTCTTAGATGGGTATGGGTATAGATGGGCATGGGTTTAGATAGGTCACTTGGAAGAATGAGTCTAGATTGGTATGAGTCTAAACGGGTACGAGTCGGGTTGGGTCGGGTTTTTTTTTGGTTTTCCAGTTTTTTTTTTTCATCATGGAACATAATAATTCTGTGAAAAAAAGACAAATAGTATTTAATATTTGTTTTTTATACGTTTTCGTCCGTTTTTTAACGTTTTTATACGTTTTCGTTCGTTTTTATCCCTTTTCGTATGTTTTGTACGTTTTCATCTATTTTCGTCCGTTTTTTACATTTATATATGTTTTCGTCCATTCTTTTTACGTTTTCATCCGTTATTTTACGTTTTTAACGTTTTTATCCGTTTTCGTCTATTTTGAATTTTAACGTTTTCGTCCGTTTTTCAACGTTTTTATACTCTTTCATCCATTTTCATCTGTTTTCGTCCGTTTTTATACATTTTCATCCGTTTTCGTCCTTTATTACGTTTACGTCCGTTGTTACACGTTTTCGTCCTTTTTTATGTTCTCATCCTTTTTTGTCCGTTATTTTACGTTTTTATTCGTCTTCGTCTGTTTTTTTACATTTCCGTCCATTTTTTAACTTTTTCATCCGTTTTTATACGTTTTCATCCGTTTTCGTCCATTTTTTACGTTTTCGTCCGTCTTTATACGTTTTCATCCAGTTTTTTAACGTTTTCATCCATTTTCGTCCGTTATTTTACGTTTTTATATGTTTTCGTCCGTTTTTATAGTTTTATGTTTTCGTTCATTTTCGTCCGTTATTTTACATTTTTTAACGCTATTATCCGTTTTCGTCCATTTTTTTACGTTTTTATACTTTTTCATTCGTTTTCGTCCGTTTATATACGTTTTCATCCGTTTTCGTCTGTTTTTTACGTTTTCGTACTTAGTTATACATTTTCGTCTATTTCATCCGTTTTAGTCCGTTATTTTACGTTTTCATTCGTTTTCGTCCGTTTTTTACATTTTCGTTTTCATGTTAGTGTTTGTTATAGGTTAATTCGGCTAAATATAAATGTAAAAATTGATAATAATAATTTACCTATACACAACGAAACACATCACTAATGTATGAAAATAAATACTTCTTGTATTATCCATTTACACATGAAATCACTCTTAAAATCACCTTTTTACTAGTTTTTACTTAACCATATCTTCCAAACTATTCACAAATCCCACTCCAATAATCCCACCATATTTCTAAGACACTAATAACATGTCAATACACTCATAATATTAGTTTACAAAATTTCATAAATTAAAACTAACAAGTAGATTTTGGGTTAAAAAACCCGTTTTTAGAGTGTTTTGGTGCAAGGGAGACACGAGCCACCTAGCACCTTGTTATTAACCTTCAAGAACTATTTCAAGATGCTGAGTATTAGTTAGGGGATGTGGTAAATAGGTTCTTCAATGGAGTGTTTAGAGTGACAACAAGAACAAAAACATATTATCGGTTAACAAGACTAGCCTTTTGTGGATAAACCTTGAATAATATCAAGATTTGATGGTGGTTGAGTAGCGTTTGAAGGGTGGACAGCCAAGGAGAGGAAGAGGAGAAAATATTTTAGGGTTGAGAGAAAGTGAGTGATACGCGTACAACGCGCGTTCGGGGTCAAAGGAACTTCCTTTTCGTCGAGCAAGTTTTTCAACCACCTAGGCAGTGAACCTAATCGTTGTAGTGTAGTATTAGGGTAAGCCTCGGGATTGATATCGTTCTCTAGGGGAATAAGAATGCTAGTGAGAAATTACTACGCTAAGGTTGGGGTTGAGGAAGATTTTTTTTTTTTTTTTTTTTTTTTTTTTTTTTTTTTTTTTTTTTAGGAAATTGAAAAGTACGAATCTCGGGGTATTGGATTTGGGGGGAGGGGTGGTATTTCTACCGATTACTCTACAATTATTTAATCTAATTAACTAAGCTAAGGGGTAGTCTATGTCTAATTGATGTGTGCTCGTATGATGATTAAAAATGTGTTTACCTAGATACTATTACTCCCTAGTTATCTTTTATTGATGGTTGAATTGTCACGTCCTTATTCTTAACGCGTTGTGGTTTCTAAGGTCATAAGGTGTGCATTCCCTAACTCTTTGAAGTCACCCTTAAGTGTAGTAAACGAAATCCACTAAGTCATTCATAAACTAACTTTGAGGTTATCTTTGGGTTTAGTAAACGAAATCCACTAAGTCATTCATAAACTATCAAAGATTTATCAAGTATTAAACACAACGATAGCCTAGTCGCACTCCTAAGCCAATTATAATTAAGATAAGAGACAACCTAACAATAATTAACAACTAGGTTTCATAGATCTAAGCAAACACACAAGAAATTTAGCCGGACATGTTAAACAAGCAAGCATACACACAATCAAATGAAGACATAATTGAATTAATGAAGTAAATCACTTATCTTGTTGTAAAATAGGGTATGGAACCCTAAGATACTGCCCAAGACAGCCTATGTTCGGTTTAGGTTTTACTCCAAAAAACTACCTCTCTCAAATACTGAAAATTCGAATTCTATATATAGAGTTACAATATGCGACGGCGTCACTCTTTAATTGTGACGCCGTCGGGTCGCCGCCATTAGGGTTTCGTCTTGGCCACGTCAACTATGTGACGGCGTCACCTTATGCTTGTGATGCCGTCGGCTTCAACCTCTGACGCCGTCGGGATCCAAATCTAGGCCATCTGAGTTGTGACGCCCTACTCTTCTAAACCTGATGCCGTCACTTGTAAAATAGCAATTTTCTCTCTGAGTCGTCTCAAGGTGTGTCACGACGGCGTCGCAATTAAGCCGTGACGCCGTCCCCTTCAGTTTCAGCAGCTTGAGTGTCTCGATTCTTAACTTTGGCCATTTTCTTCATATATTCGCGCCTTTTCGTCCGAATAAGTGTCATTCTAGCAATTTGCCTTCAAGAGACCTAAAAAGTGAAAAGGAACGAAATTAAGTAGTAACGGATACAAAAGTGATCAATTAAGGGCTTAAATGACCCCTCAAAAGTGTACCTTTTAAATCCTTATCTACTAACCCTACACTTGGTATTTGCTTGTCCTCAAGCAAATGTGCTTTTAGCCAATTAATTTATAAGTTAGGGGTCATGAAGCATTAGTTTAGAACAATTCACAACACATATAAGCCCCGCAAAAGTCATAACAAGCACGGAAATTACATACTAGCACCTCACAAGTGGTGTTTGGATACTCTCATCGCTCGGGTGTATATGAAATATATCAAGTTGGAAATGGAAGATAAACACTCGTTAACCGGTCCTAGTACATAGATTACCGTAGGCTTGAGACTAGATCAAACTTCCATCGCTTTGGCGTAAGCACCTAGGAAAACTATCCAAGAGGTCTTTTAAAGGGTTGTAACGTTAGGCTTATGGTAGGTGTTAATACAAATAAGCCGTAAAAACGTTTATTTATATTTTACAATCTTCTAATGTTTTGTCGATAACAAACGTAAAATCATATTAACGAAACAAATAAAATACGTAAATGGTTTGAACTAATAGTTTCTAACATATTCACATTTTCACATAAAACACTAAAACAAGTATAAGTGATTTTATGATTTAAGTAATACATATGTACAACAACTAGTGTTTACATATTTGGATAAAATATACACATAACTAGTATGTAGTATATTGGGTAATATAAATTGGTAGAAACTTAAGTATCACAACCCATTGGGCAAATACATTGAATGTAGTTGGGTACAACTCAAAGCCCATAACCCATGGATCTTGACCCATAACCCATTGCATGACATCATGCTTATATCATACATGGATAATATCCATAACCCATGGATCAACCCATACCCAAGTGACTAAGTGCATTGCACTCAAAGATACATTGTATCTAGCCAAAGATCCATGGTTCAACCCATGACCCATGACCCATAACCAAAATACCCATGGGCAAAGAGGAGCATTCCACGGATCCCTAGCTTTATGCTAGCCGGATCCCTTGTGGTAGGGATCCGTGGGATCCGGGGAACAGTAGGATTTTTCCTCTATAAATAGTGAGCCATTTCTTCATTATTTCTCACCCCTTTCCAATACACTTTCTCCCTTGAGTTAAATCTCACAAACCTTAGATCCAAGAGATCTATGTTTGTAGTTTTGTTTTTGTGTGATCTTTTAGGTTCCTCTTAAAGGCAAGATCACCACCTTTGAAGTCGAGCAAGCTCAAGTCCATGAGTTGCCATGCTTCCTCATCATCAAGGCTACTGAAGTCTTGTTGATGATTCCTTTATTTCTTGAAAGAAGTGTAGTGTTGAAGACATTAGTGAAAGATGTCTCAAGTTTCAAGACGAAGATATTAGTGAAGGGTATCTATCGTCTATAGGATAAGCACTTGTGGTAGGTGCTTAGAAGTCAAGATAAAGAAGCATTAGTGAAAGGTTCTTAGAAGTCAAGACAAAGAAGCATTAGTGAAAGGTGCTTAGAAGTGAAGGCACAAGACATTAGTGAAAGGTGTCTTGTAGATCTAGTCAAAGGTATTAGTGAAAGGTGCCTTAGATGTACATTCGATATGGTGTGTTTCGATGTACAAGATAGACTAGTATTAGATCCAAGGATATTGATATCCTTGATGTTGTTGTAAAGGAGTAGATCTCCTTTGGGATTAGTCGTTGGTGTAGTGTGGTAGTAGTTCCTCCATTGCAATGGAACTAGGTGCTTAGCCTAGTACCTAATAAAGGGTAGGCAACGTTGTGAAGGTGTAGTTCACCTTGGAGTGAAAGAACTAGGTACTTAGCCTAGTACCTTATAAAGGGTAGGCAACGTTGTGTAGGTTTGGTTCACCTTGGTGTGAAAGAAACCGGTGGTTAGCCTAGCACCGGAAAAAGGGTAGGCGATGTTGTGAAGGCTTCTCCGCCATAAGGAGATTGGTGTAGTGTTTACGAACTCTCGAGTAGGTGACTCGGGGAGTGGAGTAGGGCAAGGAAGGTGTCCTTGTAGCCGAACCACTATAAATACTCGCGTTGTGGTTTTGTGCTTCTTACTCTTCTCTTTTCATTACATATCTTTATATGCTTGTTTATCAACATCCAACACACACAACCAAATAGATTGACATAAGTCGATCTAAATATTTTAAAAGGAAGTTTTAATTGGTAAAACTATTCAACCCCCCCTTCTAGTTTTCCACAATTGGCATCAGAGCTTCGCTACCAAGTTTCTTGAAGTATATTGTACTTTAAAAACTGATACGATCCATGGTTAATTGAAAACTATAAAGAAGGTTTTTCATAAAAACAAACACCATGTCTTTTAAAACTATATGTTTGGATGTTGATTTGATAACAACATTTTTCCTATTTTTTTTTTTCATTTAATTGCACTAATCTTCTTTGTCATGTTGATTAGTCAAAGCTCATACCCACCAAGCTTTAGGAGTCGCTTGGTGTAACACCCCAACCCGACAAGGGTAAAGATATCACAATACGGTTTCATATCAGAACTTTAAAATACTATACAATAGCGGAAGCCTTTACAAAATATTCAAAAAGAAAACGTAAATAGCTAAACTTCAAAATAAATCTAAGATCTCTATGGTCAAATCTTGCTCTCATCTCTACTCTCAACCCAGATCAGCTATCCCATAAGCTTATCTTGAACGCTTAATACCTGCCGCAGGAAAAGAAAAGTGCGGCTGAGCTTACAAAGCCCAGTGAACAGATATAACGAAACAAAAGCAAAACAAATATACGAATAACAAAATAAAATGAAATAATGACGAAGGATCTTTTAGGATTCTGCGGAAGCACAAATATACAGAAATCCAAACAATCACATAACAGTTAAACCATTTACTTATAAACCAAACGAAGAGTCTAATGACTAACAAAACAGTTACCAACAATAAACATGGCATTCAACAAATTAATTAACCTTCACTTAACACATTTAAAACATTAAAGCAACAGCGGAAATAGCAGTCCAAGACATAGCAGTCTCACAAACAAATAGAAACATAGCATAACCATTAGCAATTATCAAACAACTATTATAAACTAAACCAGTTCTCAGATCAAATCCTAACATCAGCAGAGTTCAAACATGGCAGGTCACATAGGCAATAAAACACTAACACATAAGCAAGGTTCCCCAAAATTAACTGATCAGACTATGCATATTATACTTATAAAATACTAACTATCACACTAATACATTCATCCACAGTTCAATGAATTCACATAACGAGAACTAACATAACACCAGATAACAGCATACAAACCCCCATTTAATCATATTAATCATAGGCTAGCATTATAAACGGTAATCACATAAACATACAAAAGCATACACATATAAGAACATATAATAAACCGATCACATAATCATAAGCATTTGAACATACCAAATCATAATCAGAACACTTATCATAGAAATAACAAATACAGATTTAGTTAACTACCTCGAGCCCAGAACATATCATATCAGAAATATCTTTCTTATTCAGAAGATAACCTCATAAACTAATTGGAGTAGCTAGCTCCCAGAATTTGTGAAGACGCGTATTGCACACGACATCATTCACCAGACAAATCATATCGGATAACAGATCAGATCTAGGATGCATCCATACGCCCCACAGACATATATAGGTAATATAATACCAACTGAGCTCATAACAAATAACAGATAAGGGACGTGGCAGAACATCACTCTACTGCCCTAGAGTCATATCAGAGGTGCATCACTGATACGGACATGGAACCCCCATGACTAGTTATTATTTGGCTCGGGTGTCAAACTAACTTAGGTCAAACAAATTGTCATAAATGACACAGATCATAATCAAACACAAAGTTCAACAGATAACATATCAGATAGCTCATATCATAAGATTCATATTCAGACGAAATAAGGTTCATCAATTACACATATCAAAGTCTTCCTAACATAAAGTTCAAATCAGATATCGCATGGTTCCATAAAGCATAAGTTCAGATAAACAACAAATCACACAATCAGGAAAGGGTTCATAGCAATGGCATTGGAAACCCTAATAAGTAAAATGGAAAGACTAACGAAAGAACATCAGAAGAAACCTTTAGTAAGAAGGTCAGAATGTATGTACGATAACATAAGTGTCTTAAGGTAAGACAGAATATCCGTACCTTAAAGCAATTGAGAGAAGAGTAACGAATGAACGAATATGGAGATGTAACGTCGCGTCTCCTTCAACGAATCTACACCGATTATGATTTATTTAATACTTATTAGAATCATTAATATTATAACGGATTTATCGCATTAATACTTTTAAAGTTGTCAGAATATTCTCATTTTAGTGACAGACGAAATTACAACATTTTAGGGTATTCCTCATTAATTCACCAACCTTCTATTTAGGTTCTAGGGTTTCCCATACTCTTTAAATATTACTAATTACGCATTAAATTCACATATTACTTCTTTTAATGATTTTCCAAAGTTAACCTAGAACGCAAATGATAACAAACCGAAATTAACTTAAACTCATGCGTGTCTCTATAAAATCAATCTTACACTTGTTGAACCCATAATTGCTCAGAATTACAAATTACACCCTTGACCTCTTTAAGTTCACAATCTCACCTTACTTTATCAGATTTTAGACTTTTAGCCCAAAGGTTTTAGAATTTACAAAACGTACCCTAATAATTTTAATACAACTCGAATAGCCCTTTAAATATCCAAAATTACATGTTTAACCCCCACACTTATTTTTATACGTTTATTACCATTATTTTACTGTTCACAAAAATAACCTTTAAGTTTCAATATTTACAAAACCAACCCAAACCTTTCATGTAGAAACCGAATAATGTACAAATTCAAGTACAAGCCCTAAACCCAAGTATAACCAATCATTAGCTTATCATTACTACTTCATTAATTACCTTCCATGATTATAAGGAAACCCTAGTCCATGCAAAACCCTAATCGTCCCTTTTTAATTCTTTCCTTTTTCCATGTTTAATCGAACCCTAAAACTCAAAACAATTCATACAAGCTTCAAATCCATAAATATGTATTTTATTCAGGTCTTATAACATGTAACAACTTCTGGAAAAATCAATTCATGATCTCTAAAAATATTATAAGCTCATTCGTTAATATATACGATTTTAGGGTTTTAAATTCTAATAATTTCATACGACTTATTAAACATGCATGGCTAATTTTTATGTGTTACATATGACTTATAGGACTGAAATCAACATTAGAAACATACCCTTGATGAGCTTGAATCGCTAAAACAAAAGAAACACAAAAACCCTTCTCGCCGAAACCCTAATTCACTCAAAAACTCACCACGCTTAAACCAGCAGCTTTGGAACTCGATCACTATTTTTCCCACCTTCTTTACCTTCAAACTTGTCCAAGAAAATTGGTCTCAAGCTCTGGAAACTGGAAATCGATTTGTTAGGGGTTTTGGAGTCGGTTTGTGATTAATCGGTGTTTAGGGATTTATGAGGAACCGAATTTTATATATATACTTGATTTATTATTTTTATTATGGGATTTATAATGTATTGGACTTAAAATAAATGGACTCTTAATTTTACAAATTATATTGGGCTCTTATTTAGTTTTATTCTTTTATTAATCTAAATAAATATATTCGGCTAATTAGTTAAAATACAAAAACGAATTTTATAAAATTGCAAACTATAAAAATTAACTTTACGAAGTCATTCAAGATTTATTTTGAATCATATGTGATTTTCTTATAAGTTTTCTGAATTTACATAGCTCATTTGGTATTGTGTTTATTTAATTATTCTTATTTCTGATCATAAGGGTATTTTTGGTCTTTTTGTGAAATTTTAGAAATTCAGGTATTACAATTTCTTCCCCTCTAAAAAGAAATTTCGTCCTCGAAATTGAACAAGACGGAATAGTACGGCGACAAATGTGGATTTCGAAACTTCATGGAATATATGACGAATGCTAATCGTATACTTATTAAAGTATTAGCAGTAAATGATGAGATAAAGAAAATCAAAACACGCTCTAACTTACACAGGTATCAGATGATGAAAACTATCATATGCATAGATGGAACGAATCCTAACGGTTACTAATCGCAGGAGTATGTGGAAACATACAGATCTAAGGCAGGCATGGCAATCTATAGGTTAACACAGATAATAACAACTTCGGATCCCAATGGTACAAAACTTATATGCAACAAATACCGACGAAAGTCTCATAATCAGATACAGAGTCTCAACCCAATATGAAAAGTACCAAATATCGGATACAAGGAAAAGTCTATACACACATCAATCACAGGCATTTCCCAGACGTCGTATACCTTCAATAAGTTCAGATTATGTGATCTCGGTATTATTACGTTGATCAGGCGTCATAATACTTGCATCACATAACAAGTTCTTATTGTCATTATATTCGGTCTCGGGTCATGACAAAACACATAACTAATATCAAATCAAAACATACCACATACAGATAGCACACAAATAGCAAATAACCTACTATAACAAACCAGATACACATGAGTATGCCATCATGATGGCCATACTTCATTCAAACGGAAATTAAACAATATCACCAAGAAAATAAAATAGCGGACAAAACTTATGAGGACTAACGGAAACTTAACGACTCTAGCAGAAAGAAACAACAGACAGGAACTATACTTTCAAAATTTTGTTTTATTTCCATTAATCAAACAAAATTTGCAGAATCGTCTTAAGATGAACTTCCAAAACAAAACTTAAAAATCCCAGATTCAAACGTCAAATGAAAACAAAAGGACCTAGTTCAAAATCAAACGTCAGAAAATTCTCATAAGGAGGACAACTAATCAGAAGCGCAAATTCCTATTCTTGTGTCGGATTAAACCTACTAGTAGCCGTAGACTCCAAATCTGAATCCACCTCGTATTCTTCCTCATGACTTATTACTAACGATCCAGAAGAAAAGCTGGGATATACCAGAATGCTAAACGATAAACCTCACGATTCACACCGAGTTCCGAACAAATCAGAGAAAAGCAATACAGATCAGAATCACTTATCTGAATATCAAATCGTCTTGAAACGCATGACAAACGAATCAGAGTGACATAAGTCGCGCCCAAATCATATGAAGTAGTTGAATCTTCTCAGCCACCGGTTGAATCTTGTCTCCGTCTCTTGCGCCTTTGGTTGGTCCATCCAACTTCCTCCAACAGCATCCTGATGTCTCCAACAGCACGGCAGTCGAGGGTGGCTTCTGCTTCACGAACCTCTTCAGCACAGGAACCGTCGCAGCAACGCAGGGTCGGCACCATCTTCTTCGGCTCCACGGGTAGTCTCCATCTAACGATCGACAAACGGACGAGCGAAAACAAAATAACAAAATTCGATGCGAACAAAGGAGGGCCAACTCAGTGAAGACAAAAGAATATCGAAGTCAAATCTGAATGACAGTCAAAAGGAATCGAAAGATATCTGAACAGACGGAAACCTAATGTCTACCCAATCCTCACAGGTCATAGCCTAAGCTCTAAGGGTCCTAAAACCTGGCTCTGATACCATAAATTGTAACACCCCAACCCGACAAGGGTAAAGATATCACAATACGGTTTCATATCAGAACTTTAAAATACTATACAATAGCGGAAGCCTTTACAAAATATTCAAAAAGAAAACGTAAATAGCTAAACTTCAAAATAAATCTAAGATCTCTATGGTCAAATCTTGCTCTCATCTCTACTCTCAACCCAGATCAGCTATCCCATAAGCTTATCTTGAACGCTTAATACCTGCCGCAGGAAAAGAAAAGTGCGGCTGAGCTTACAAAGCCCAGTGAACAGATATAACGAAACAAAAGCAAAACAAATATACGAATAACAAAATAAAATGAAATAATGACGAAGGATCTTTTAGGATTCTGCGGAAGCACAAATATACAGAAATCCAAACAATCACATAACAGTTAAACCATTTACTTATAAACCAAACGAAGAGTCTAATGACTAACAAAACATTTACCAACAATAAACATGGCATTCAACAAATTAATTAACCTTCACTTAACACATTTAAAACATTAAAGCAACAGCGGAAATAGCAGTCCAAGACATAGCAGTCTCACAAACAAATAGAAACATAGCATAACCATTAGCAATTATCAAACAACTATTATAAACTAAACCAGTTCTCAGATCAAATCCTAACATCAGCAGAGTTCAAACATGGCAGGTCACATAGGCAATAAAACACTAACACATAAGCAAGGTTCCCCAAAATTAACTGATCAGACTATGCATATTATACTTATAAAATACTAACTATCACACTAATACATTCATCCACAGTTCAATGAATTCATATAACGAGAACTAACATAACACCAGATAACAGCATACAAACCCCCATTTAATCATATTAATCATAGGCTAGCATTATAAACGGTAATCACATAAACATATAAAAGCATACACATATAAGAACATATAATAAACCGAGCACATAATCATAAGCATTTGAACATACCAAATCATAATCAGAACACTTATCATAGAAATAACAAATACAGATTTAGTTAACTACCTCGAGCCCAGAACATATCATATCAGAAATATCTTTCTTATTCAGAAGATAACCTCATAAACTAATTGGAGTAGCTAGCTCCCAGAATTTGTGAAGACGCGTATTGCACACGACATCATTCACCAGACAAATCATATCGGATAACAGATCAGATCTAGGATGCATCCATACGCCCCACAGACATATATAGGTAATATAATACCAACTGAGCTCATAACAAATAACAGATAAGGGACGTGGCAGAACATCACTCTACTGCCCTAGAGTCATATCAGAGGTGCATCACTGATACGGACATGGAACCCCCATGACTAGTTATTATTTGGCTCGGGTGTCAAACTAACTTAGGTCAAAAAATTGTCATAAATGACACAGATCATAATCAAACACAAAGTTCAACAGATAACATATCAGATAGCTCATATCATAAGATTCATATTCAGACGAAATAAGGTTCATCAATTACACATATCAAAGTCTTCCTAACATAAAGTTCAAATCAGATATCGCATGGTTCCATAAAGCATAAGTTCAGATAAACAACAAATCACACAATCAGGAAAGGGTTCATAGCAATGGCATTGGAAACCCTAATAAGTAAAATGGAAAGACTAACGAAAGAACATCAGAAGAAACCTTTAGTAAGAAGGTCAGAATGTATGTACGATAACATAAGTGTCTTAAGGTAAGACAGAATATCCGTACCTTAAAGCAATTGAGAGAAGAGTAACGAATGAACGAATATGGAGATGTAACGTCGCGTCTCCTTCAACGAATCTACACCGATTATGATTTATTTAATACTTATTAGAATCATTAATATTATAACGGATTTATCGCATTAATACTTTTAAAGTTTTCAGAATATTCTCATTTTAGTGACAGACGAAATTACAACATTTTAGGGTATTCCTCATTAATTCACCAACCTTCTATTTAGGTTCTAGGGTTTCCCATACTCTTTAAATATTACTAATTACGCATTAAATTCACATATTACTTCTTTTAATGATTTTCCAAAGTTAACCTAGAACGCAAATGATAACAAACCGAAATTAACTTAAACTCATGCGTGTCTCTATAAAATCAATCTTACACTTGTTGAACCCATAATTGCTCAGAATTACAAATTACACCCTTGACCTCTTTAAGTTCACAATCTCACCTTACTTTATCAGATTTTACACTTTTAGCCCAAAGGTTTTAGAATTTACAAAACGTACCCTAATAATTTAAATACAACTCGAATAGCCCTTTAAATATCCAAAATTACATGTTTAACCCCCACACTTATTTTTATACTTTTATTACCATTATTTTACTGTTCACAAAAATAACCTTTAAGTTTCAATATTTACAAAACCAACCCAAACCTTTCATGTAGAAACCGAATAATGTACAAATTCAAGTACAAGCCCTAAACCCAAGTATAACCAATCATTAGCTTATCATTACTACTTCATTAATTACCTTCCATGATTATAAGGAAACCCTAGTCCATGCAAAACCCTAATCGTCCCTTTTTAATTCTTTCCTTTTTCCATGTTTAATCGAACCCTAAAACTCAAAACAATTCATACAAGCTTCAAATCCATAAATATGTATTTTATTCAGGTCTTATAACATGTAAAAACTTCTGGAAAAATCAATTCATGATCTCTAAAAATATTATAAGCTCATTCGTTAATATATACGATTTTAGGGTTTTAAATTCTAATAATTTCATACGACTTATTAAACATGCATGGCTAATTTTTATGTGTTCCATATGACTTATAGGACTGAAATCAACTTTAGAAACATACCCTTGATGAGCTTGAATCGCTAAAACAAAAGAAACACAAAAACCCTTCTCGCCGAAACCCTAATTCACTCAAAAACTCACCACGCTTAAACCAGCAGCTTTGGAACTCGATCACTATTTTTCCCACCTTCTTTACCTTCAAACTTGTCCAAGAAAATTGGTCTCAAGCTCTGGAAACTGGAAATCGATTTGTTAGGGGTTTTGGAGTCGGTTTGTGATTAATCGGTGTTTAGGGATTTATGAGGAACCGAATTTTATATATATACTTGATTTATTATTTTTATTATGGGCTTTATAATGTATTGGACTTAAAATAAATGGACTCTTAATTTTACAAATTATATTGGGCTCTTATTTAGTTTTATTCTTTTATTAATCTAAATAAATATATTCGGCTAATTAGTTAAAATACAAAAACGAATTTTATAAAATTGCAAACTATAAAAATTAACTTTACGAAGTCATTCAAGATTTATTTTGAATCATATGTGATTTTCTTATAAGTTTTCTGAATTTACATAGCTCATTTGGTATTGTGTTTATTTAATTATTCTTATTTCTGATCATAAGGGTATTTTTGGTCTTTTTGTGAAATTTTAGAAATTCAGGTATTACACTTGGTAACAAGAATACCTTCCTTAAGAAGGTATCTTAAACCCAAAGGAGCGGGAATAGTCTAAGTGACAATTGCTGTGTCATTTGTAAAGACATTCCTAAGTGCGCTAGAGGTATGATTTTCTTTTTACATTGCTTGATAATTAAGTATACCTATTTAGGTATTTATATGATTATCTTTTGTGCAAATTACATGTTTTACATGAAGCTTCATTAGGAAGCCTTTTTCTTACATACGTGTGTTATTTCTCGTCTAAAGTCGTGGTATATAAAATTTATGTTTTGTTTTCTTTTAATCCAATAATAAAACAAAACACGAATTTCAAAAATTCCTCCTTCACCATAAATACTCCCATCGTCGACCACTCTATCAAACCCTCACTTTTTCAAATCTTCCAATTTCAAAAATTTCCTCTCACTCAAAAAACTTCATCTTCCTCCTCATTCCATCTCAACCGAAACCAAGAAGATCCGTCATCAACATGGTTTACATCGCTCTCGTGCTCATCGCCTTAACACTCATCGCACTTGTGTTCCCTATGATGAAGTTCACATATGGAGACATTTACTTTGTGTTGTTAATCTACATTGGGATCATATACCCAATCCTTTGTATCATCCTTAGCATTGAAATGCAATATTACTAATAATCTTGTTATCTTTGTTATTATTTATTTTCTTGTGATTTATATGCTTCATATTCCTTCGTGATACATTAGAAGTCATGTGTGCATGCTAAAAGAAAATGTAGGATAAAACACTTCTCGTGGTATAAAAATGTAAAACATATGTTTTTATCAAATCTGTTTCTGTTACTACAGATCCACGGATCCCGGAAGTTATACTAGCCGGATCCCTTTTGAAAAGGAACCGTGGGATCCGTCCTACTGGAGAACAATTTTTCATGCAAATTAAAAACCATTTTTCTTCTAGAAGTAATAATCCACTAGAATGTCAAAACCATAAGTGAGTCAAGTGTCTTTCTTGTTTAAAAACCATTGTTAATAAAAATCTAATAAAAACGTTAGATAATTATAGGTCGACCATAAACATCACCTCTTATTAACCCATCATTTCTATAGGTTCAACTATGACGCATGAATATGAGTTTGATTTTTCACTCACTAGCGTCTACACTCCGAACATCTCTCTCGAACCCAACACACCTGGCAATCATGTCCGTGGGTTCAATAATCTCAAAAACCGTCACTTCCACGAAGGACGTATTGTAGACACCTCTCTACATTTCGAAGAAGGTATCAATACCTCCTTCCGAGCCATAGGACTAGAATGTCTTCTTGAAATCAACGAGAAGATATGTCCAAGGTTCATAATGGAATTCTTCCGTCAAGTCGAACTCGTTCGTAACGAGGATCGCTCTCTATCTCTTTGGTTTTATATCAAAAACCAAAATTTCACTCTAACCCTTGGGCATTTTGCTCACATCCTCCGGATTCCAAATCATGGACAATGTGCCTTCACCGAAGATTGGTCTCTTGATTCTCTCTTCGACTTTCGTGAAGAAAATAGTCCATATTGTTCACACATACCCTCTCCGGAAGATTTAAATCGCATAATATGCAAACATCGACCATATTACTCCGATCCAAACATTATCTTTACAAGGGATATCCGAGAAGAGTACAAGCCTCTTGCACTCATCCTACATGAAAATGTTTGGAGTCTTAGGGGAAATCGAGAAATTCTTCACGCTTGTTGTGCTCACATGTTGTACTGTTTGCTAACACAGCAACCATACAATCTCGCCTACTTCTTCGCAAGGCGAATTGCAAATCTTTAAGGCTCCAAGAATAAACTCATCCCTTATGGAATGTTCTTGACACACCTCTATCATAATGTTATGCACTTCCATCCTCAATTTCAAAGTCCGTTGTACATACTTGTGAACAAGATGATGGAACCGCTAAACATATCTCTCATGAAGACTTTCTTCATTCTTGATTCCACCAACACTCATCAATCACATAATAATCCTCCTAGCGAAAACACTCAAGAAACCTAGTAGTATTCCAAAATAGGATCAATTCTCTTGTACTCGTGCTCTATCAATGTCATCCAATTTCTTTCATGAAATAAAACATCTTACATTTGATATCTTAGTATTAGAACTCCTTTTAGACTATCCTTCAGATATAATGCATTGTCAAGATCATTGCATACCTTTAGTAAAGGTCCTGCTGAGCAGATAGGCGGATCCCAAAGATTGTGCTAGACGGATCCCTACACTTAGGGAACCGTGGGATCCGGCAAACAGAAAATGCAATTGCAAGCATTATATTTCAACCATATCCTTAGAATACCTCACACTAAGCTAAACATAGTGTCTTAAGGTAAATTAAGTCCTTATGAAGATAATTGATCCTTTACATAACTCACCTAGATCACACTCTAAGAAGCTTGTAGATCTACCGTTTCATTTTTAATCCATTACTCTTCCGCTCTTAAACTCACACATCAATTTTTACTTGATCCCTCACATCTAGTCTTAGAAATCTTTCGATTATGACAAAATTGATCATAAATCATCCTCACCTCAAAATTGATCAAAGTTGATCAAAATCTAGTTTTCCCATCTCAAAGCTTCTAGGATATTCTCCAAAACACTATCCTAAGACACAACCTGATCTCTAGGATCATTTAGCTTCAATTGACACTCTAAATCTTTAGTGTCATCCTTGCTCATCCATTGGTACTCTTGAAAGTTCCAAATCCTTCCATAAATAACAATCATTAGCTACATCATTCATTACCTTCAAGTACTCAAGCACCCCTTCAGTTAAAACACTTAGGAGGACTAAAACACTCAAGATGATATAGGTCTTAGATCTTAGAAACATCATTTCCACTCTTTCATAACTGATGAAAGCCGGATCCCTAGGATTAGCCTAGACGAATCCCTCTGAGGAAGGAACCGTGGGATCTGGATGACAGTTTATGTCAAATCTTGCTAAAAGAATCATTTCAACTCATCTTCCTAAATCAAACACTCCATCTCATCTTAAATGAATTCCTATATCAGCACAACATCTGAAGTTGACTCTTGTGTATGTTAATCATCACATTTCAATGAATTCTAGTGGCTTAAGGCTTAAATGCACTTGCCAAATCTCTTGGTTTATAAACCACTTTGTTAGAACCTCCATAGTCATCACTCTCATCCTAATGTTCAGCTCTTGCAACCTCTTGAAATCATCTCATCATGAGGAAAACCCCAAGTAGTATCTTATCCACCAAAGAACCACCCATGAAAAAGGCTCGTGTTATACACGAAATCTCTTCAACCGAATCATCTCCGGTCAAGCCAACAAATGATAGAATTCATCCTCATCCAATCAAACCAATTCCTAAAAGGATAGTACCCACAAAACTACCAATACCAAACACCACCATACCTCCTAGGCCAAAAAATATTATCTCCACTAAACCATCACCATTGGTTCCTAGAGCTATTTCATTTACATCCCCACTATCATCACCACATCTCTACAATTTAGAGGACTTACCTCCTAGGCCGTCTCATCCGCTTCCACCGACAACATTCTCCTCATTAGGAGGAATAATGGTTCAAAATCAAGGTGTTGAGTCAACACTTGCTCCGGCTTCCTTTTCGCCGTTTCCATCATATAATCCCATTTGGATTATGAGAAATCATCAAAGTCAACCATCCGATCATATGGAAGTTGACACTTCTCTACCACCACCATCATTCTTGGTTGAGTCATTCTCAAATGTACCTCCACCAATCCCTCCATTGTTTAAAGCTCCACAAGCCGCTTCACTTGATCCTTCGCATCAAGCTATTTCATTTCTTCCACCACCACTACCTAGCCATGACAAAGATTGCTATCATTGTCAACATGTTGAAAGTTTGATACATGAAGTACGAGAAGACCAACGTTTCATGTTCTATCATCTCCTCGAACGTTTCGACGAGATTAAACCTAAACAAAACTTGAGCTAGAAGATTTTAGTGGTGTCCTAGCATCAAGCGTTAGTTGGTCTAGAAATTCCTAGTCATGTATTGTCTATTTTCTTAGTTTTTAGAGTCATGTATATCATAACTCTAGTTTTATTAAATGGAATTACATGCTACTTGTTATTTTTCTGAGCATATGATTACCTTGTATTCATATCTCATTTTTGTGATAACATTACTTGTTATATCACCGTTGTTGAAATTAATCAGCTACTACGGATCCCTTAGAATTGCCTAGACGGATCCATACTAGGAGGGAACCGTGGGATCCGTGAGACATAAATTTTTCTTTCTACTAACTTGAATCACATTTGCAGGAAATTGTGAATTATACTTACTTTCTAATCTTTGTTTTGTAGTTATTCAATTTACACATGAAGAATTTGACACCTTAAAGCTAGGGGGAGCTTGGTGTCAAAACAATACATTGCAAAATTACTTGCAATCTTAGATTTATATTTCATGACTTCCCGTTGCAAAATTGCAATCATCTAGGGGGAGCACACCCGTCACATAGACGTAATCTTTTGCAAAAGTTAGTTGCAAATGAACTAGATTAGAATTAGTTTCTTGACGCCCTTACTTAGGGATGGACTCGTCAATCCTTTCCCGTTACTTGCTCTCTATTTCTGTTTACTTTTACTTCTTTCACATGTTTTTCTTAAAAACGATGTGTTTCTTTCCTTCAATCACTTTTTGTTTCGACAAAAAGGGGGAGAAGAAAGTAAAAACTACAAATTCAAACTTTTACGAATTTTAGCTTTTCCTTAAAATAATTTTATGTTTTGTCATCAAAAAAAGGGGGAGATTGTTAATACAAATAAGCCGTAAAAACGTTTATTTATATTTTACGATCTTCTAATGTTTTGTCGATAACAAACGTAAAATCATATTAACGAAACAAATTAAATACGTAAATGGTTTGAACTAATAGTTTCTAACATATTCACATTTTCACATAAAACACTAAAACAAGTATAAGTGATTTTACGATTTAAGTAATACATAGGTACAACAACTAGTGTTTACATATTTGGATAAAATATACACATAACTAGTATGTAGTATATTGGGTAATATAAATGGGTAGAAACTTAAGTATCACAACCCATTGGGCAAATACATTGAATGTAGTTGGCTACAACCCAAAGCCCATAACCCATGGATCTTGACCCATAACCCATTACATGACATCATGCTTATATCATACATGGATAATATCCATAACCCATGGATCAACCCATACCCAAGTGACTAATTGCATTGCACTCAAAGATACATTGTATCTAGCCAAAGATCCATGGTTCAACCCATGACCCATGACCCATAACCAAAATACCCATGGGCAAAGAGGAGCGTTCCACGGATCCCTAGCTTTGTGCCTGCCAGATCCCTTGTGGTAGGGATCCGTGGGATCCGGGGAACAGTAGGATTTTTCCTCTACAAATAGTGAGCCATTTCTTCATTATTTATCACCCCTTTCCAATACACTTTCTCCTCTGAGTTAAATCTCACTAATCTTAGATCCAAGAGATCTATGTTTGTAGTTTTGTTTTTGTGTGATCTTTTAGGTTCCTCTTAAAGGCAAGATCACCACCTTTGAAGTCGAGCAAGCTCAAGTCCATGTGTTGCCATGCTTCTTCATCATCAAGGCTACTGAAGTCTTCTTGTTGATGATTCCTTTATTTCTCGAAAGAAGTGTAGTGTTGAAGACATTAGTGAAAGATGTCTCAAGTGTCAAGACGAAGATATTAGTGAAGGGTATCTATCGTCTATAGGATAAGCACTTGTGGTAGGTGCTTAGAAGTCAAGACAAAGAAGCATTAGTGAAAGGTGCTTAGAAGTCAAGACAAAGAAGCATTAGTGAAAGGTGCTTAGAAGTGAAGACACAAGACATTAATGAAATGTGTCTTGTAGATCTAGTCAAAGGTATTAGTGAAAGGTGCCTTAGATGTACATTCGATATTGTGTCTTTCGATGTACAAGATAGACTAGTATTAGATCCAAGGATATTGATATCCTTGATGATGTTGTAAAGGAGTAGATCTCCTTTGGGATTAGTCGTTGGTGTAGTGTGGTAGTAGTTCCTCCATTGCAATGGAACTAGGTGCTTAGCCTAGTACCTAATAAAGGGTAGGCGATGTTGTGAAGGTGTAGTTCACCTTGGAGTGAAAGAACTAGGTACTTAGCCTAGTACCTTATAAAGGGTAGGCAACGTTGTGTAGGTTTGGTTCACCTTGGTGTGAACGAACCCGATGGTTAGCCTAGAACCGGAAAAAGGGTAGGCGGCGTTGTGAAGGCTTCTCCGCCATAAGGAGATTGGTGTAGTATTTACGAACTCTCGAGTAGGTGACTCGGTGAGTGGAGTAGGGCAAGGAAGGTGTCCTTGTAGCCGAACCACAATAAATACTCGCGTTGTGGTTTTGTGCTTCTTACTCTTATCTTTTCATTACATATCTTTATATGCTTGTTTATCAACATCCAACACACACAACCAAATAGATTGAAATAAGTCGATCTAAATATTTTAAAAGGAAGTTTTAATTGGTAAAACTATTCAACCCCCCTTCTAGTTTTCCACAGTAGGGAAACAAAGGGTTTGGTGGAATAGACGATTTAGTGGTGGCAAGTCAAAAATATTTATGTTACAAGCATGAGAAGAATGGCGTTGCTTAGCCAAGACTTGACACTCTAAACTCTAGATAAATTGAAACAAACAAACATAAATTTAAAGATAGATGTAGGATGGTAGCCTGTATGTTTTCCTCTTTTTTTTTTTTTTTTTTTTTTTTTTTTTTTTTTTTTTTCATTTTTTCATTATTTATTTTTTTTCCATACACTTTTACTCTACCATCCTCTATGATAACATCAAAATAATAGGGATTTATAAGCACATCCCTACACTTGAGTTTTTATTACTCTAACACTAATTTGACACGAATTGAAAAGATCAAAACACTTGGAGTACATAATTACTCAAATAAAGGGAATTTGAATTTAACGTTCCTTCCCGTCATTTCATAAAATTTAACTTTTCCCATGAGTCCCAATCATCCCAAAACTGTGTACAAAGGATATGACTCGACTTAGCAACTTATGCAAGCAACTAGATAATTGAACTAAGGTTTTAGTATGATAACAATAATGCACTAAAAGTGAGTGCACACAAGGTAGGCTAAGGCGATTTGGGTGTACATTTAGGGGTGGATTGTAAACAATGCTCTTCATTGATATTTCGGAAAACCGAAACATCACGAGAACCGCGAAAAGGATAGGCTCTGAGGGGTTAACTAGGGGTATCGTGTACTAAAGATGAGTACAACTCAAGGGTGTGGGGGAATTACTCAACCGATGTTGAAGTTGTAATTATAGTACAGGTATCAAACAAGGGTTATCCTAATGCCTCTTATCATTTAGTTATTCCTAACTACACAAGTGTAGTCTCACTAGCGATCTCGGAATGCATCACAAAACAAGTTCTAGAATCTATTATACTACCGGGACACTCTCTAAGAATTAAAGTGGAATGCTTTAATTCCTACAATCTAAGGGCGATCCTCACATTTTGGGTGGAATTTAAGTGGTAAAGGGTCTTTGTGCTAGTCATATAATTTCCTATCCATGAGACGCTTTATTAAGACTAATGGCCCACTCCTACATGTCATGAAAAATTTTAAATTTGGTGCCAAAATTACCCTAACCGATATTTCTCTTGGTTTATTACACAAATGAAATTGGACAATGGCTAATAGTCAAGGATAAGCATAGTTTCAAAGTTCCCGTTTTATTTTCCCTCCCTAAACTTAAACTGAACGTTGTCCCCAATGTTCCCCGAAGGTATCAAAGTTATGATAATGGAAGGTAATTAAAAACGAAAGAAACTAGTACTCCCCTGATTAGCTCGGTTGGATCCGTGTGAAGTAGCGGTTAAATATTTCTTCAAGAAGAGTGTTTTCGTGAAAAGTTCCTTCCAATCTTATGTATCTTCTTCTTGATAAATTAAACCTGAACACTTGAAGAAGACAAACGAAACCTTTGCGTAAAATCGGCGGTAAAAAAATATATATGACTCTACTAAACTAGGATATAATGCTTGTGGAATGGATGTTTACAGATTTTCTGGAAAATTAAGACCTGGAAAATTCCAAAAATTTATAAGTAGCTCAGAAAACGAGAAAAAGTAGTAAGCAGTTTCTACTCCTCCTGACGCCGTCAGGTTGCGACCCTGATGCCGTCATATTATCCTGACATAAACTGGTCTGCGATTTTCTGGAAAATTTATATCTTTAGAATCTGGAAAAACTTCCAGAAAAACATCCATTATGACTCGATACAAGCATTTGACTCTAACAAACACACACATATATATCTTTTCAATAATCGTAATTCTCATGTTCACGTTCTTTTAAAAACGTGTGTAATCTTCCCTACACTTATCCCTTTTGTAAAATACCTTTATATGTAATTAAGACGAGGTTAAAGACAAAATAAAGTATTTTCACAAATTCAAACATGAGAACATACAATAATGAAAAGATATATGACACACAAATAAAAAATGAAAAACAAATAACACATGGGTTGCCTCCCAAGAAGCGCTTGTTTTTGTTCGAGTCACGAGCTTGACTCTACCCTTATTTAACGGATAAAGGGGAAGTTTTTTCTACACTTAAGCTTAAGTTCGGGTGATAGTAGCGATACACACCCTTAGGGTGGAAATTTGCTACGTGAGGAGAGGGTGATGGGTGATTTATATGCTCAAAGGGGTGTGCTCCATTCATTATAACCTTACCTAATTTTATGCGTGTAGAGGGTGAATCAATTCTATCTTATAGAAATGGATCATCTTCTATCAACTTCAAGAGATTCTTAGTTAAGGATCCATCTTGACCTAATAAACCCGGTTTAAACCCATAATATTTTTTGTTATCAACCTTGAATGGGTGATGTAAGTGTGTAAAGTCATGGGTTACTCCTATATTAGCTTCCACTCTACATGTCCTAGAGTCCACTACATTTATCAAGCAACTACCCGGACTATTTAGTTTGATGGGTGGATTGGGGCCTAATTCAATTCCTAGATTCACATCTAAAGACGGAAAATTGGGTAAGGTTTTTGGTTGAGGCTCCGGTTCATCAAAATTAGGAACTTCCCTAAGACTAAGAGAGAGGTCATGACAACAAGCATCTAAACCTACATTCTCTAGTGGCATTTGGTTCAAAGGTTTTATATCAATCGAGGCTCCTATAGTCTCTTCTACTTCTTCCGGGTAAGTTATAGGCTATGTGTGTTCCTCAAGTGATGGTAGGGCTTGTGGGCTTGGAGTTTCCACCTCATTCTCCATTATATCTAGATCTCCTAAATGTTCATCATGTGTTTAAGTATGATCTAACCCAAATACACTCCTAAGTATCTTAAATCCTTCTTTAGCCATTTCAAATTCGTGGTCCGATTCATAAGAATAAGTCTAAAAAATTTGATTACTATGTTCTATTTGTCTAAAGGATTCCTCATGCGTGTCATATGTTTTAAAATCTATCCCACACATGCAAATAGGTGGTTCAACTCTAACCATCTCACAATATTGTTCGGGTTTAGGTTTCATGTTCTTAAAAACTAGGTATTTTTGATCATGGTGCCTAAGAGCATTCAACTGATGGTTTATGCTTAGGAGGCTTTTCTCAAAAAATTTCTAGATGGTCTCGCTAAAAGGAGCTGATTCTAACAATGATCGTTGAATAGAAGCCACACAAGCGCAAAATTTATCAAATCCATCCAACCTTACACCCGTCTCCTTTTGGATATCTCTAAGATCACTCGCAAATTCATTAGAACAATAAAAAGCAATCCAACTTGCGAAATTCAATTGTTCCTCATTTGTTAATGATTCAAATGCAACTTCACTTGCCATAGCGACAAATGAAAAGGGTTTTACGAACACAAACACAAAGAAGGGGGATAGATTACAAGGAAGCTAAAAATGAGAAAAAAGCTTACTTGATAGGAATCAAGCAAGGAAACCTAAACGAGGTGAAAATCTAACTAGCTATTCTATTCCCCGGCAGCAGCGCCAAAAACTTGATACGCGTACAACGCGCGTTCGGGGTCAAAGGAACTTCCTTTTCGTCGAGCAAGTTTTTCAACCACCTAGGCAGTGAACCTAATCGGTGTAGTGTAGTATTAGGGTAAGCCTTGGGATTGATATCGTTCTCTAGGGGAATAGAAATGCTAGTGAGAAATTACTATGCTAAGGTTGGGGTTGAGGAAGATTATTTTTTATCTTTTTTTTAATATTTTTTAGGAAATTGAAAAGTACGAATCTCGGGGTATTGGATTTGGGGGGTGGTATTTCTACCGATTACTCTACTATTATCTAATCTAATTAACTAAGCTAAGGGGTAGTCTATGTCTAATTGATGTGTGCTCGTATGATGATTAAAAATGTGTTTACCTAGATACTATTACTCCCTAGTTATCTTTTATTGATGGTTGAATTGTCACGTCCTTATTCTTAACGCGTTGTGTTTTCTAAGGTCGTAAGGTGTGCATTCCCTAACTCTTTGAAGTCACCCTTAAGTGTAGTAAACGAAATCCACTAAGTCATTCATAAACTATCAAAGATTTATCAAGTATTAAACACAACGATAGCCTAGTCGCACTCCTAAGCCAATTACAATTAAGATAAGAGACAACCTAACAATAATTAACAACTAGGTTTCATAGATCTAAGCAAACACACAAGAAATTTAGCCGGACATGTTAAACAAGCAAGCATACACACAATCAATTGAAGACATAATTGAATTAATGAAGTAAATCACTTATCTTGTTGTAAAATAGGGTATGGAACCCTAAGATACAGCCCAAGACAACCTATGTTCGGTTTATGTTTTACTCCAAAAAACTACCTCTCTCAAATACTGAAAATTTGAATTCTATATATAGAGTTACAATATGCGACGACGTCACTCTCTAATTGTGACGCCGTCGGGTCGCCGCCATTAGGGTTTCGTCTTGGCCACGTCAACTCTGTGTCGGCGTCACCTTATGCTTGTGACGCCGTCGGCTTCAACCTCTGACGCCATCGGAATCCAAATCTAGGTCGTCTGAGTTGTGACGCCCTACTCTTTTAAACCTGATGCCGTCACTTGTAAAATAGCAATTTGCTCTCTGAGTCGTCACAAGGTGTGTCGCGACGGCGTCTCAATTAAGCCGTGACGCCGTCCCCTTCAGTTTCAGCAGCTTGAGTGTCTCGATTCTTGACTTTGGCCATTTTCTTCGTATATTCGCGCCTTTACGTCCGAATAAGTGTCATTCCAGCAATTTGCCTTTAAGAGACCTAAAAAGTGAAAAGGAACAAAACTAAGTAGTAACGGATACAAAAGTGATCAATTAAGGGCTTAAATGACCCCTCAAAAGTGTACCTTTTAAATCCTTATCATTGAGATAGTGTGTGTGAGAGATTTTTGAAAAGTGAATGAGAGAAATGATGAGTATGGAGGAAATGGAAGAGTGTATAAGTGATTTTGTAAGTTCCCATTAAGGGGGGGGGGTTGAGTGTGTGGCTGGTGTAAGCTCCCATAAAATTTCATTGTAATTAACATCTTAAACATGAATAAAGCACGGTTTAGAACATCATGAAATTTTCCACTCATCATATTTGCATATCATTTGGCATATGCATGATCAACGTAACCTAAGCATTCAAAATTATACCATTGTGATCCGAACTAAATTCCACTCGATCCCGATATCTTTAAATATTTAAAGTATATATAAAATTATATAAAAATATATATAATAAATAAAAATAAATTTATATTATATTGGACCGGGCTTAAAAGCCCAAGTCACACCCATCTCACATTGAGCCTCACCGAGTCCAACTCCTACTATATTTTCTTGGGCCTTGTTTTGCATCCAAACCCAACACCACTTTATATCTCCTTGAGCCTTTGACATGCATCCGATCCAATCACCAAGCCCACCTCCCTTGTGAACTTGGGCCTCGCCTACTGCCGGCCCAACACCACCTAAATATGAATTTTGTACACTAATTTTACACTAGAAACTTTACCACTTATTTACCCCCTCCCTTGTTCCTATGTCCCAACGAGCCCAACATAAGTTCCAACCCAACACCTCTAAAACTTTGTCAATATAATTCCTTTCTTCTCTTTTGTGACCGGTTGTAGTGAGCCAAGGAAAACAATAAAACAAACTTAGTAACAAAACTTGTTACTTGATCCTATGACTAATCGAAGCTAACATAGAAACACAAAACAAGTAAAAATTTTCCTTTTCCTCCTTGATCACATATGTGTTTGCGTGTGTGTGTGTGTTAAAAAGGAGGCAAAAACCACACTTAGCCACCCTACAAATATTAGTTTAATAACCCAAACCCACCCAAAACCACTTTGACCTAGCTTTGACCTCAAGACCCATTGGATTTTATGTTTCAAGCGACTTGACAAGCCATTGCATGCCTTGATTTCGGCTGCCCCAAATCCCATGCCTCACTACCTTACAAAGATCAAATATAAAATATTTCAATGGGCATGCTTACATTTTCCTTATAACCACCACCAATACTTAGGATATTCACACAAGAACTGTAAAAAACACTCACTCTCACTGTCCAATATCATCAAGGAAAAAGAAGGGAAACGTTGCAATACAAAGGGAATATAGGAAGTTGGGTAAAACGAGCAAGTTATAAGGAGAACAAGGGGTTCTCGAGTCCATTCTACTCGTTCACTCATCTCACGTATCTTCACCACTCCTTGTGAGTGTAGTAAGTCTTTTACAAACTTGTTTACTTATTAACATAGTTATATCACACGATAACAATGTTAAACGCACCATTTGACACATTTCTTTCTTTTGTAAAACGCGTATATAAAGATTGATGTTACACTCGACATTCAATATTGCTAATAATCTCTTATAAACACGCCACACTATGCTCACGACATTAATAGTCAAACTAGAAACCCCCTAAACCCCTTTTCCTCGTACGTTTACAAAACTCAACCAAACACCGATTGGGCCTTAAGGCCCAATACGCGTAAACTAAGCCCAAAACCTCTTAAACCGGTCCATTAACAAAAATATTAAGCAATAAGCTCAAAATAAGCTAACTTGAGCTTTTGAAGAAGCTAAATAAAAGTATAAGTCGAAAACATGAAAATTGGACTAATATTGCAAATCGTTTGTTAATTGGGTTAAAAATGTAACTTTTCAAAATTTAAAGGGTATGTTTTGTACGTAAATTGTTGCATGGGAAAGTTTAGGGTAGAAAAGGGTAATTATCCGAAAGTTAAGGGTTGATATATATATATATATATATATATATATATATATATATATATATATATATATACATATATATATATATATATATACATATATATATATATATATATATATATATATATATATATATATATATATATATATATATATATATATATATATATATATATATATATATATATATATATATATATATATGCACGTGTGTGCATGGGAAGTCCAAGGGGCAAAAGTGTACATATGAAAACTAGTTATAAAAAGGAAAATATAAGTTTTGTGCCAAAATTGTAACTTTGAAAAGTTAAAGGATTAATTGTGTAAAATACGATTTTTAAAACATTTATAAAAACAGTTTCTTGCAAGGGCCAAAACTGTCATTTCTGGAACTTTGTAACATAAGTATTTTTAGGGTAGAAAATGTAATTTTCCCATAGTTGAGGGACTAAACTTGTATATTTTGAACCTTGAGGGTAAAAAGTGTAAATTCGAAAAAAAATTTAGAAAACTTATAAATTTATCACGACTTTGTGAAAATGAGTATTTTGACAACTTAAAGTTAGGGGTGCTCATCGGTCTAAAACCGGACCGGACCGACGAAAACCGGACCGGACCGAGACCGAATCCGGCAAAAACTCCGGACCGAGACCGAGACCGAATGAGGTCGGTCCGGTCCGGTCCGGTCGGTTTTGTCGGTCGGTCCGGTCTACAAGGCTAAATTTCGGGTTTTCGTCGGTTTTGGGTCCGGACCGGACCGGACCGGACAGGACCGAGACCGAATCCGGCAAAAATCCTAGACCGAGACCGGACCGCCGGTCCATCGGTCCGGTCGGTTTCGGTCCGGTCCGGTCGGTTTTGTCGGTCGGTCCGGTCCGTCCGGTCCGTTTGAGCAGCCCTACTTAAAGTGTATAACAACTATTTTTACTTCGAAAATTCGTTTAACTCATATATATATATATTGGTTTGGGTTATTATATTAGCTTCCACTCTACATGTCCTAGAGTCCACTACATTTATCAAGCAACTACCCGGACTATTTAGTTTGATGGGTGGATTGGGGCCTAATTCAATTCCTAGATTCACATCTAAAGACGGAAAATTGGGTAAGGTTTTTGGTTGAGGCTCCGGTTCATCAAAATTAGGAACTTCCCTAAGACTAAGAGAGAGGTCATGACAACAAGCATCTAAACCTACATTCTCTAGTGGCATTTGGTTCAAAGGTTTTATATCAATCGAGGCTCCTATAGTCTCTTCTACTTCTTCCGGGTAAGTTATAGGCTATGTGTGTTCCTCAAGTGATGGTAGGGCTTGTGGGCTTGGAGTTTCCACCTCATTCTCCATTATATCTAGATCTCCTAAATGTTCATCATGTGTTTAAGTATGATCTAACCCAAATACACTCCTAAGTATCTTAAATCCTTCTTTAGCCATTTCAAATTCGTGGTCCGATTCATAAGAATAAGTCTAAAAAATTTGATTACTATGTTCTATTTGTCTAAAGGATTCCTCATGCGTGTCATATGTTTTAAAATCTATCCCACACATGCAAATAGGTGGTTCAACTCTAACCATCTCACAATATTGTTCGGGTTTAGGTTTCATGTTCTTAAAAACTAGGTATTTTTGATCATGGTGCCTAAGAGCATTCAACTGATGGTTTATGCTTAGGAGGCTTTTCTCAAAAAATTTCTAGATGGTCTCGCTAAAAGGAGCTGATTCTAACAATGATCGTTGAATAGAAGCCACACAAGCGCAAAATTTATCAAATCCATCCAACCTTACACCCGTCTCCTTTTGGATATCTCTAAGATCACTCGCAAATTCATTAGAACAATAAAAAGCAATCCAACTTGCGAAATTCAATTGTTCCTCATTTGTTAATGATTCAAATGCAACTTCACTTGCCATAGCGACAAATGAAAAGGGTTTTACGAACACAAACACAAAGAAGGGGGATAGATTACAAGGAAGCTAAAAATGAGAAAAAAGCTTACTTGATAGGAATCAAGCAAGGAAACCTAAACGAGGTGAAAATCTAACTAGCTATTCTATTCCCCGGCAGCAGCGCCAAAAACTTGATACGCGTACAACGCGCGTTCGGGGTCAAAGGAACTTCCTTTTCGTCGAGCAAGTTTTTCAACCACCTAGGCAGTGAACCTAATCGGTGTAGTGTAGTATTAGGGTAAGCCTTGGGATTGATATCGTTCTCTAGGGGAATAGAAATGCTAGTGAGAAATTACTATGCTAAGGTTGGGGTTGAGGAAGATTATTTTTTATCTTTTTTTTAATATTTTTTAGGAAATTGAAAAGTACGAATCTCG
>BPTQ01000004.1:160807954-160836783 GCA_019973895.1 Chrysanthemum seticuspe
ATTGGATAATTCAATGATCTATTGAATAAGTATATTCAATGATCTATTATTTTGGTTGCGAACCAAAAGTTTACCATATTCTGAGACTTGCCATCTCATTTTTAGGTTTCGGTTTGCGAACCAAAGTGTTAGGTTCCCTTTTATGTAACACAAGCATCAATATGAAGAAATGAGATGAAGAAAGGATTGGATGAACACTTAACCAAAACACACGAATAAATGAAGAAAGTTTATGCTTAGAGTGAAATAGAAAAGTGCACAACCAACCTTCAAGTGAAGGTTTACAAGATTATTTATAGGGAAGGAACTAGGGCAACATGCAAGTTCCCTTCCTTTCCTTATTGGGCTTTTGCATAGGCTCATGGGGTTTCTACATGAGCCTAGCCTTAATTACTAACATAAAAGCCATAATTAAGCTGACTATTACATATTAATTACTAACACTTGTAATCTAGTTTAGGAGTGATTCCAACAATCTCCCCCTAAGTGTTGGTGATTAATGATTAGAGTGAGAAACGTTGTAGGTGCTGATGTAATAGTAGCTTCGACGTCTTCTGACATTCTTCTTTCTTGTGAGCAGAAGTGCCTTGATACTAACAATCTCCACAGTGTAGGGATCTTGTTTTCTTTGAAGTTTTCAGCTTTGACGTCTTTGTATTCTTTGTTCTTTAATTCTTTGTTATTTGTGGTGGTAGTGATAGTATGTTGTGGTTATCTGCATCAGGTCCGCTTCGTTGCTCCAGTGTCTCCACGTCTTTCTCCAACATGCTCATACGCTCTTTAACATTGGATTTCAGTACTGATGTAGTTCTCTTAGTCTTTAAACTTTGTAGATTCTTTGACTTTGACGAAGAATCATTCTGACTTTGTGTTGCCTTTTGAGAGAACTTCAATTAGTGTTGTTGTTGGTATGAGCATGTGAAGAATCTGCATGATCTTTTCCTCCCGCGAGCATCCATAAGAAGAAAACATAAAACATGGGTTAGAAATAATCCAGCGCTTACAAGTTTGAACTTCGAGTGTGTTAACAGCATAGTGTGATAACACGACTCTAATTCTCACAAAGGCTGTTCCTGAACTGGAGTCCCACAAGTGAGATAACGCGATGTACCGAAGTACACCTACAGTTAAGATGAGTCGCTGAGGTACACCGAAGCATCACCCCACGACTGTAGACCGTTTGAGACACACTAAGCGTAACCCACAAGGAGTTACCGAAGTGACCTGCTGTCAGAGATGTTTGATGTTGACCCTGGCAGGAGTTTCCATTCAATCACTGAGGATCACATGTGTGAACCTCTCATAAATGTTCTCGACAGATTGCTAAGATCTGTGTAGGACTCTTGATTGTATCACTCGCATCCTTATTGTTGAACGACAAGTGATGAAATGTCAAGTGTACCTAAGAGATCTTGATAAAGTTTTAAAATGTACCTTTTTGAGGGGTCGTTTAAGCCCTTATTTGATCACTTTTGTATCCGTTATTACTTAATATCGTTCCTTTTCACCTTTTAGGTATCTTGAAGGCAAAATGCTGGAATGACACTTATTCGGACGAAAAGGCGTGAATATACGAAGAAAATGGCCAAAGTCAAGAATCGAGACACTTAGGCTGCTGGAACTGAAGGGTGTAACCACCCGCATTTTTAGGTTACTTTTCATTTTCGAGAATTTACTATTCACTTTTTCTATTCACATTTACTATTCACTTCACTATTCATCCCGTAAAACTTTTATTTCACATTCTCGTAAGATAAATTATTTTAGTAATGACCTGAGAGTTCGACCATCGTTAGATCATTTTCGAAAAAGTTATTAAGAAAAAACATCGTTTTAAAGTTTCGTTTTAGACGGTCCACCGTTTAAACATCACGCGCTTAACGAAAATCAACCCTGACAATTTTCCTCGCATCAGATAAATTTTTAGATCATTCATGATTAATTTGAGAATTTTTAAGATTTATTATTTTTAATATTAACAAATAAGCCCAGCGCTGAACAAAACTAAACTTACGTTTTAAACAATTCTACTTACATCCAGACTTAACGATTCCTGAACTGTGTTTCTAATATGTTTTTGACACTTTTACATTTTTGGAAAAGTCAAACATATTTCCCTCCTCCTTTGACCATAAAGGAATTAACCTTGTACGTTCTACATTTTTTTCTTAAATCACGTAACTTTTAAACTTCATGAAAAACTGTAAAGTTATCCCGCGTATGACGAAAACTACATTTTGACATCTCATATCACTTTTAGACTAATTTTAGTCTATTCTAAATAAATTCACGGTCGTTTCCCTGAAATTTCGTTCTTTTCCGATAAACTGCGAATTACGCGTTTTTGACCCGTATTTCCAGCTTTAAGCAGCGTTTTTGCACCCAATGAGACTTATCACCCATTTTATATTTTTAGATGGAGTATAATGACGAGTTTCATCATTCCTACAAGTTTCGTATTTTTACGATACCCGGTTTTACGTTTTATGGCTTAACGACTTACGGTTGGCATTTAACGGAACCAAAACTTACTCTAAACTCAAGATAAGATAAAAAATAACCACCTAAGTCATCTTATCATGTCTTGGCCGACTTAGGGGGGGGGGGAGTCATCATTTTGGTGGCATCATCCTAACCATGGTTCATTTAGATCTTTACAAGTGTCCTAACTTAACCATGGTTAATAATTAACCCAATATATGGTTAACCAAACTTACCCTCCTATAAATAGCAAGTGAAATTCATCCTAAAGACCTTCACAAGCTGTTTTGGGTCGTTCATAACTTAAATCCACCATATCTTCCATCATTTGATCCATAAACTCCAAGTTTATGCAAGGAAGTTCCAAAGATCAAGCTACTACATCAAATCTCTAGCAAGTTTAAGTGATCTTCTTGAGTTTAGATCCACTCAAGTCACTTAGAACTTCATCACCAACTCTTCATGTTTGCAAGGGTGCCAAGGTGTAGAAAGCTAGCTCAATCCAAAGTCTTAAGCAATCAATCAAAGTCCGATCCTTACTAGTTACTCCTTTCTTATTGAAAGCCAAAAGTTGTAAGCAACTTATCACCACCATCATCTCATCTTTATTATTCATAATCTTAACTATTTTATGCTATATACATAGTTACTATGTTGGATCATGACGTACAAAAATCTTTAAAACAAGTTATAAGAACCTATATGTTAAACTTGGGTTAGTAAGTATATAAATGATAAACTTTTGTACAAAGTTTCCACAAAATCGACCATATATAGATCTGATACTTTTCATATTCTTGTAGATAATATTAAAACAAAAACATAGCAATTTGAATCACCCGAAACGGACAAACGAGTCAAAAGTTATAGGCAAAAGAAGTTAGCGAAACATAAACGCCAAAACTGCCATTTTGTAACTGTTTTGGTTCTGCCATTTTAAAAGTAGTACTTCTGGTCCGATTCATCAAAAAGTTAAAACACGAAAGTTGTCTGGAACGCCGTTTTCCTTCAATAGCCAAGAAGCTCGGACCTTGAAAACGCATAAATAGGCCAAAATATTTCAAAAACAGAAACTGCCGTAAATATAGTCTCACAACTATACTTTTGTCATAACTACAAGCAAACCAAGAGGCCTAATGGCCATAAGCCAAGACCATGGCTACAGCTAAGGTCAAAGCTAAGTCTCAAGACCATGGAAGTCAAGACCAAAGTCACGGCAAGGCCATGGCTAAAGCCTCGAGGCTTGTTTGAAACGACGAGAACTTGTAAAAACTAGATAGTTATTAAAACATGATAAACTTTATGTTATAACAATCTTCACTAAAAACATATGTTGTATTTACTAAGTGCTACAATAGTAGGGAGCTTCATGTGAGGGGTTTCATTTGAGTAAAACGTATCGACGAGTTGCTGGATTTACGAATTAAAATGTCCTAGCTCCTCGAACGTTTACTGCATGACCTCTGAATTATGATGGCCCGAACGGTAGTACGATATCTATAAACTAAATACGTTTTCACATATTAAAGATCTTTCTATAAACATCAAATGAAAATTGACTACATCATGATCAACATAGGGATATATATAGGATGGTTTATGTTTTCCTAAAACATTATTCCAAACTTAAGTCGCAACATTTCATTTTTAGGTTGCACGTAGAAGTCTTCCGACTTATCCATCATCCGTTAAAGTACTTAATATCATCAACTATTGGTGAGTTCATAGCCCCACTTTCTATTACTTAATTGTTTTACAAACCCTTGGGGGAGATACATGCTTTATTTTAAATCGAACACATTGCTTTCAAATTATACTTGAATATATTAGTTGCACTAAGTACCACTATTGCCAATCTTAAGTCCCTATTATCATGAGCCATTAATCACTTGCGAGTGAACGCGAATAATGTGGATAGATCTATCGGGAATGACAAATCCCGTTTGTGTTACCAGGTCCGGTAAACAAACGCACTCTATTTGAAGAACCATAGGTTTATTGGCAAATTACCTATTAGGGCAACTGTTTGACCAATGACCTGGCAAACTATTATATCAATTTCTATTGACAAGCTGTTAACGTTTTCGGTGTCATGAGCTTAGTGCAATAATATCTGTTTTGTTTTCAAAACCTTGGTGTGAGTCTAATTAAATCACACTACCAACATAATGTTTCAACCATTTAACAAACTCTATGAATTTCACTCAACCTTTGTGTTGACAGTTTTACGCATGTATTTCAGGTCCATAATGTCGGAAGCTGGCACGGAAGGGCAAGATCAAGAAGGCTATATATATAAATAATTTATCATTCACAAAACATCAAAAACTTTATATTGAGGTGTTTTGTAATCAATGGAACCAACTGAGACCTATTTTGTAAACTCTGATATATTTGAATGATAAAGCCTTTTTAAAACGACTCTTTTAGAGATCGTTTTCTATTATTATGACTGTTGTGCCATCAAGTAATACCCAGTTTGAATTCCGCTGCGTATCACGAAATTGGGGGTGTTACAGATTGGTATCAGAGACACATTTATAGAGAAACGGGTCTAATTGAGACTTAAACTATAACTACTTTTACAAACAAAAACATTTTATAGCCTTCCGTTCTCCGTGCCTTCCATCCTCCATACGATTATGTGACTTTTTGGCATTTTAAGCTATACAAACATACTAGTATATTGACATATACACTTGACATAATTTCAATCATAAACAAAGTACTCAACATATCTGCGTATGCCTATTCTAAGGCATTACGGCACAATCATATTTTCCCAATCTCCCAATCATGCATCTACTCATGCATTTTAGGATTACGAAACTTCCTCCAAGACATTGTAACTGACTACAATGGTCTTTCCTACTTCCCAGACATTGTGAGATACAATGGTCTCATTCATTTTTCAAGACACTGTAAATCCTACAGTGGTCTCTATTACATTCTCAGACACTGTAAATCCTACAGTGGTCTCTATTACATTCTCAGACACTGTAAATCCTACAGTGGTCTCATTTATTTCTCAAGACATTGTGAGTACACAATGATCACTCCATCATTTCTCAAGACATTGTGAGTACACAATGATCTCTCCATCATTTCTTAGACATTGTGAGTTGCACAATGGTCTCAACTACTCCTCAGATATTGTAAGTTATACAATAGTCTCTAAAAATTATCTTATAAACAATATATGATATTGTTTTACATGAAACCCGTCACAGTCTATCAATTTCCCTAATGGAAATACAAGAAATAGGATTTCTAAAGGACAAAGTGACTCATCATCTACAAAAGCTGAAGTTCAGCAACGTTCCCTACATTCATCAAAATTTTCTTCTGAAACCTTCATTGTTAAAGGTCCGTGATGCTAGCCAAGTGTAGACTATTTAGAATTACTTAAGATTTCCTTCCCACACGTATCTACCCATGTTATCTTCTATGCAATGGAATGTGAAAACATAGGTTACAAGTATTTTATGGCCAGGACTTGCAACTGGATGGTTTGATATCGCCTTTGCTTAGTGGACAATTTCTCAAAAGCTATGAACATATCACAAGTATACCTAATTTAGGTATTTGAAAAATTTATCGAACCTCGGCTAAATATAGCCTAATCACCTATATTTAACCATGGGATAATGGATCATAGTCTGATTAACTATGTTCAACTTAAAATTTTCAAACATTGAGAATAGTTATACAAGGGTTATATTCAGGTTAATTTCCTACTTAAACTCGATAAACCACCAGAAAAGATCTAGAGACGCGATAGTGTCTTACCACTCAGCAAAATCTTAACATCTCATTTATACTACCTAATTTCATTCTTGAAATTTTCATACATGAGCTAATCCGAACTACTATCTTGGGATAGTCATCAAATCTTCTCGTCATTCCTTAGAAATACTAGCCTGATTAGATTTCAAGGATATCATTCCGTCATTCTTTATTTTTTTGATTTTAAAACAAACTTGACATCTCTACCTAAGAATAATGGTAAACTTACGCTACACTCTTCTAATCGTCAACATATCATATCATTATCTGAACTCCATTATAATTCAGTATGTAAAACTTCACTGTACCACGTTTCTTCTAAACACTATATGATATAGCCTTCATCCCGAAACCACCTAAGACATGATCAACTTTGGAAATAGTTTGGATAATCACTTGTCACTAACAAGACTTTCCCTACAACGACATTTATCACATCATTACAAACTATTTCACATCAACCATATCTTACACCTTTGATTAACAACAGATACCCCAACAACAACAAAACAATTCCATTTTGAGGCACTATATAGAAGAAAGTGTTAGTTAACCATTTGTTGGACTAAGGTGTTTAGAAAATCACCCACGAAACAACTAAGGAACCATACAAATAAAAATTAGGCTCCATGCCACACACTATCACCAAAAACTCCATGTTAGAAATTAAGGTTTTATTGATAGCCTCGATACAATAAGATATGATTCGTTTTGAGAATCGGGAAAAGCCAAACTTGAGGTATATTGGACTCTATAAGGTTTTAACAAAACCCTTTAAGTGATCAACTTAAGCCACATGGTACATAATACATCCTATGACCAGAAACTTGAAAACGCAAAGGCTAGGATTCAGCGTATACACCCTCATGTTCCTAGACACTTCAACATCGAGTAACACACATTGAATTCCGGGACGGAATTTCCATTAAGGGGGTGAGACTGTAACCACCCGCATTTTTAGGTTACTTTTCATTTTCGAGAATTTACTATTCACTTTTACTATTCACATTTACTATTCACTTCACTATTCATCCCGTAAAACTTTTATTTCACATTCTCGTAAGATAAATTATTTTAGTAATGACCTGAGAGTTCGACCATCGTTAGATCATTTTCGAAAAAGTTATTAAGAAAACATCGTTTTAAAGTTTCGTTTTAGACGGTCCACCGTTTAAACATCACGCGCTTAACGAAAATCAACCCTGACAATTTTCCTCGCATCAGATAAATTTTTAGATCATTCATGATTAATTTGAGAATTTTTAAGATTTATTATTTTTAATATTAACAAATAAGCCCAGCGCTGAACAAAACTAAACTTACGTTTTAAACAATTCTACTTACATCCAGACTTAACGATTCCTGCACTGTGTTTCTAATATGTTTTTGACACTTTTACATTTTTGGAAAAGTCAAACATATTTCCCTCCTCCTTTGACCATAAAGGAATTAACCTTGTACGTTCTACATTTTTTTCTTAAATCACGTAACTTTTAAACTTCATGAATAACTGTAAAGTTATCCCGCGTATGACGAAAACTACATTTTGACATCTCATATCACTTTTAGACTAATTTTAGTCTATTCTAAATGAATTCACGGTCGTTTACCTGAAATTTCGTTCTCTTCCGATAAACTGCGAATTACGCGTTTTTGACCCGTATTTCCAGCTTTAAGCAGCTTTTTTGCACCCAATGAGACTTATCACCCATTTTATATTTTTAGATGGAGTATAATGATGAGTTTCATCATTCCTACAAGTTTCGTATTTTTACGATACCCGATTTTACGTTTTATGGCTTAACGACTTACGGTTGGCATTTAAGGGAACCAAAACTTACTCTAAACTCAAGATAAGATAAAAAATAACCACCTAAGTCATCTTATCATGTCTTGGCCGACTTAGGGGGGGGGGAGTCATCATTTTGGTGGCATCATCCTAACCATGGTTCATTTAGATCTTTACAAGTGTCCTAACTTAACCATGGTTAATAATTAACCCAATATATGGTTAACCAAACTTACCCTCCTATAAATAGCAAGTGAAATTCATCCTAAAGACCTTCATAAGCTGTTTTGGGTCGTTCATAACTTAAATCCATCATATCTTCCATCATTTGATCCATAAACTCCAAGTTTATGCAAGGAAGTTCCAAAGATCAAGCTACTACATCAAATCTCTAGCAAGTTTAAGTGATCTTCTTGAGTTTAGTTCCACTCAAGTCACTTAGAACTTCATCACCAACTCTTCATGTTTGCAAGGGTGCCAAGGTGTGGAAAGCTAGCTCAATCCAAAGTCTTAAGCGATCAATCAAAGTCCGATCCTTACTAGTTACTCCTTTCTTATTGAAAGCCAAAAGTTGTAAGCAACTTATCACCACCATCATCTCATCTTTATTATTCATAATCTTAACTATTTTATGCTATATACATAGTTACTATGTTGGATCATGATGTACAAAAATCTTTAAAACAAGTTATAAGAACCTATATGTTAAACTTGGGTTAGTAAGTATATAAATGATAAACTTTTGTACAAAGTTTCCACAAAATCGACCACATATAGATCTGATACTATTCATATTCTTGTAGATAATATTAAAACAAAAACATAGCAATTTGAATCACCCGAAACGGACAAACGAGTCAAAAGTTATAGGCAAAAGAAGTTAGCGAAACATAAACGCCAAAACTGCCATTTTGTAACTGTTTTGGTTCTGCCATTTTAAAAGTAGTACTTCTTGTCCGATTCATCAAAAAGTTAAAACACGAAAGTTGTCCGGAACGCCGTTTTCCTTTAGTTACAAAGAAGCTCGGACCTTGAAAACGCATAAATAGGCCAAAATATTTCAAAAACAGAAACTGCCGTAAATATAGTCTCACAACTATACTTTTGTCATAACTACAAGCAAACCAAGAGGCCTAATGGCCATAAGCCAAGACCACGGCTACAGCTAAGGTCAAAGCTAAGTCTCAAGACCATGGAAGTCAAGACCAAAGTCACGGCAAGGCCATGGCTAAAGCCCCGAGGCTTGTTTGAAACGACGAGAACTTGTAAAAACTAGATAGTTATTAAAACATGATAAACTTTATGTTATAACAATCTTCACTAAAAACATATGTTGTATTTACTAAGTGCTACAATAGTAGGGAGCTTCATGTGAGGGGTTTCATTTGAGTAAAATGTATCGACGAGTTGCTGGATTTACGAATTAAAATGTCCTAGCTCCTCGAACGTTTACTGCATGACCTCTGAATTATGATGGCCCGAACGGTAGTACGATATCTATAAACTAAATACGTTTTCACATATTAAAGATCTTTCTATAAACATCAAATGAAAATTGACTACATCATGATCAACATAGGGATATATATAGGATGGTTTATGTTTTCCTAAAACATTATTCCAAACTTAAGTCGCAACATTTCATTTTTAGGTTGCACGTAGAAGTCTTCCGACTTATCCATCATCCGTTAAAGTACTTAATATCATCAACTATTGGTGAGTTCATAGCCCCACTTTCTATTACTTAATTGTTTTACAAACCCTTGGGGGAGATACATGCTTTATTTTAAATCGAACACATTGCTTTCAAATTATACTTGAATATATTAGTTGCACTAAGTACCACTATTGCCAATCTTAAGTCCCTATTATCATGAGCCATTAATCACTTGCGAGTGAACGCGAATAATGTGGATAGATCTATCGGGAATGACAAATCCCGTTTGTGTTACCAGGTCCGGTAAACAAACGCACTCTATTTGAAGAACCATAGGTTTATTGGCAAATTACCTATTAGGGCAACTGTTTGACCAATGACCTGGCAAACTATTATATCAATTTCTATTGACAAGCTGTTAACGTTTTCGGTGTCATGAGCTTAGTGCAATAATATCTGTTTTGTTTTCAAAACCTTGGTGTGAGTCTAATTAACTCACACTACCAACATAATGTGTTCAACCATTTAACAAACTCTATGAATTTCACTCAACCTTTGTGTTGACAGTTTTAAGCATGTATTTCAGGTCCATAATGTCGGAAGCTGGCACGGAAGGGCAAGATCAAGAAGGCTATATATATAAATAATTTATCATTCACAAAACATCAAAAACTTTATATTGAGGTGTTTTGTAATCAATGGAACCAACTGGGACCTATTTTGTAAACTCTGATATATTTGAATGATAAAGCCTTTTTAAAACGACTCTTTTAGAGATCGTTTTCTATTATTATGACTGTTGTGCCATCAAGTAATACCCAGTTTGAATTCCGCTGCGTATCACGAAATTGGGGGTATTACAAAGGGGACGGCGTCAGGCACAACTAGCGACGCCGTCAGACAACTTTTGTGATGGATCAGTAGCCAACTTGCTCATTTACAAGTGACGGCTTCAGGTTTTAAAAGAGTAGGGCGTCGCAACGCAGACGGCCTAGATTTGATCCAGACGACGTCAGAGACTGAAGGGGACAACGTCACAGGCATAAGGTGACGCCGTCGCAAGACTAACGTGGCCAAGACGAAACCCTAATAACGGCGACCTAACGGCGTCAAGAATCAAAGGGTACCGCCGTCGCATTTGTAATCTTATATATAGAATCTGAATTTTTTAGTTTTCAGTGTGTAGTCTTTGGAGTAAAAACCTAAACCGAACCAAGGCTGTCTTGTATAGTAGTTTAGGGTTCCATACCCTATCTTACATCAAGATAAGTGTTTTACTTCATTAATTCAAGTATGTCTTCAATTAGTTGTGTGTATGCTTGCATGTTTCCCATGTCCGGCCAATTTACTTGTGTGTTTGCTTAGGGAATATGAAACTTAATTATTGAATATTGATTGGTTGTCTCTTATCTTAATTGTTAATGATCTAGTATTGCGATAGGTCATCCGTTGTGTAGTTAATGCTTGATTAATCTTTGTGAACCTTAGCTTATAGTTACCTAGAGTCATTGTAGGCTAAACCATCCGAAGAGTACCTTAGTGTTAAGTTTATAAATCCTAGAGATTTTGTAGGCAATAACCTTTGGTAGTTTCAAAGAGTTAGGGATAAACGCATACCCTACGACCTTAGACACACAACGCGATTAAGAATAAGGACGTGACAATTCAACCATCAATAGGAGATAATTAAGGAGTAATAAAACCTTAGTAAACATATCTTTAAATCATTATACGAGCACACAATAATTAGACATAGACTACCCACTAGATTAGATAATTAGATAAGTAGAGTAATCGATAGAAATACAAACCCCCCAAATCCAAACCCCGAGATTCGTACCTTTCCATTTCCTAAAAAATAATAAAAAAGATAAAAAAATAATCTTCCTCAACCCCAACCTTAGCGTAGTAACTTCTCACTAGCATTCCTATTCCCCTAGAGAACGATATCAATTCCCGTGGCTTACCCTAATACTACACTACAATGATTAGGTTCACTGCCTAGGGTGTTGAAAAACTTGCTCGACGAAAAGGAAATTCCTTTGACCCCGAACGATGCATGTAGCGTTATCAAGTTTTTGGCGCCGCTGCCGGGGAATAGAATAGCTAGTTAGGAGCCCACCTCGTTTAGGTTTCCTTGCTTGATTCCTATCAAGTAAACTTTTTTCCATTTTTAGCTTCCTCGTAGTCTATCCCCCTTCTTCGTGACCTTTGTTCGTAACCCCATCACTTTTCATCATGGAAGGTGATAACTAACCACCTTTCATTAACCTACCACCAAATGACCCGCCAAGAGGCCGTACTCTTGGTGAATACTCGAGACCAAGCCAGCTAGGCTATAGGAACACCATTGAGCTTCCCGACCAAGCCCAAACTACGGCCCTGCGATCCGACACCATCCGGTTGGTGCAAAACGGATGTGCATTCCAAGGACTTCGTTCCGAAGATCCTAATCAGCATCTTAAGGACTTCCTTAAAATTGTCGATTCCATCGACCTCGATGCTACTACTCGGGAGACCACGCGTCTGTGTCTCTTCCAATTCTCTCTACGGGACCAAGCTAGTAATTGGCTTGAGCGACTTCCCGCCGGCTCCATCTCTAGTTGGGATGATCTCACCTCTCGCTTCCTTGCTCAATTTTTCCCACCGGGGAGAACTACTAAGCTTAGGAATGATATCTTGATATTCCAACAACGTCAAGGTAAATCTCTCTATGAAGCATGGACTCGATTCAAGGACTTACTCCATAAAGTCCCTCATCACGGCATTGATCTTTGGCTTCAAGTCCAAATCTTCTATGCTCATGTCAACTTCCCCACCAAGCGATCCATTGACCAAGCGGCCGGTGGAAAACTTAGTGATCTCACCGCGGAGGAATCGTGGGGTATAATAGAGGACCTTGCTCTCTATGACAACAAAAGTTGGAATGACCCCCGTGAGTTGCCCAAAACCGTTAAGGCAATCTCCTTGCCTCCCATTGACTGACAATCTTCCGACCGTAGGATGCTCGAGCTTGAAGATCAAGTTAAATTCCTAATGAGCTCCTACGAGAATCCTAAGCCTTCACATCAAGTGAATAAAATCACTCTACCTTGTGAGTTATGTAGTGGTCCCCATGACACTCGTGATTGCACAAGACTCCCTGAACAAGCTTTTGCGGACTACGCCTCCACGCGTACCGACTGAGCGGGAGAGAAGTGGTACACTTTCAAGCCCGAACAAAACAACTTAGGAAACTCTTACAACCCCTCATGGAGAAATCACCCTAACCTTAAGTGGAACCAAAATTCAAGCACACCCCAAAGCTCATCTAGTCCATCTAATAGGTTCAATCCTCCAAACACCGGGAACCCCACTAGTCTTGAGGCAATTGCATATAGATTTATGTCATCTCAAGAAACTCGATTAACTAAGCTTGACGCCGATTTTAAGCGACGATAAGGCGAGATGACAAACAAGCTTGATGCCCTCTTAAAAGCCTTTAATGACCGGGAAATCGGAGCACTCCAAAGTAATACTATAAAGAACCCAAAAGTGAGTTCGATTTCATCGACTTCATGTTCTTGTTCACCATGGGAGAGTGCACATCCATGCCCCTCACACCAAACGGTTCACTCGGTAAACGCTATCAACAAGGGTTCCTAGCAATCCAAAATGAGGTACCAAGGCCCCGCACCATTGGTAGAACCTACTCTTGAGAATCTCTTCAACCAAGAACCCAAACCTAATCTAGAGGAGGAGTACAAGGAACTCCATCAAGAAAAACCGGTTCTTGAAGTCTTAGCTCATGCACCTTATTATAATGCTTTAAAAGAAAAATATGAGTTAGAACTTAAACTTGGAAAACATGGGTCAGCTTTTGTGCGAAATAATCTACCTAAGAAGTTAGACGATCCCGGGCTATTTACTCTTCAGTGTATGCTTGGAACTTCCAAACCTCTCGATGCTCTAGCCGACTTAGGATCATGCATCAATCTTGTTCCATTGTCCCTCCATAGAAACCTTAACTTAGGTAAGATAGAACCAATGGAAACCATCTTAGGTCTAGCGGACGGTAGTATTGCATATCCGGTAAGGATAATAAAAGACATGGTGGTACACGTAGGAGAACTGACTCTTTTGGCGGATTTCCATGTACTAGACATGAATAAGGACCCGACATGCCCATTGCTAGTAGGAAGAGGATTCTTAGCTACCGCTAGTGCCATCATTGATTGTAAGATGTCCAAAATAGTGGTAGGAGAGGGGAGTGCTAGGTTAATTTATGATGTCAAAAAGTATACGTACTACAAAGAAGAGGAAATCCCACATGAGATTAGGTTGGATAGAACGCCATCTAGATATGGACCTTGGTTAGATAAGAACTTCATAGGTCCCCAACGACCTTTCTACCTAGATGAAGCCTTTGCTAGTAAAGCAACTTTCCATGAAAAAGAAATTGCTAGGGACATGGAAGTGAACCCGTTCGAGGACGCCTTAGTATTTAGGAAGATGACCGAGTTCCTAGGAAGCTTGCCCGTCAACCTTGTCATGAATAAGTGGAAAGTTGAGAGCGATAAGCCTAAACATAAGTGGGATTGGGATAGACTGCCTAGTGATGGTAATGGAGAGTGGCACATTAGGATAACGATCTATGATCCCGATGGAGAAAAATTTGAAAAGGCATATCGAACCAAACGTACTACTAGGAACTTAAATGATAAGTTTGAACCTTATGACATTCTAGAGGATATGCTTACTTATATCGGTACGTAGGGGCACGACTTCGAGTCTAGCTACAAGACTCATAAATAAAGAAAAGCGCTTCGTGGGAGGCAACCCATGTTTAATTGTTTGCTTGTTTGTGTCATGTATCTTTTATTGATTGTTTATTCTCATGTTTAAATTTATAAAAATGCTTTATTTTGTCTTTAACCTCGTCTTAATTACATATAAAGGTATTTTACATAAGGGATAAGTGTAGGGAGGATTACACACGTTTTCAAAAGAAACGTAAACATGAGAATTTCAATTACTTAAAAGATATACATGTGTGTTTGTTCGAGTCAAATGCTTGTATCGAGTCATAATGGATGTTTTGCAGGAAATGTTTCCAGATTCTAAAGATGCAAATTTTCCAGAAAATCGCAGACCAGTTTTTGTCAGGATAACCTGACGGCGTCGGGATCGAACCCTGACGGCGTCAGGAAGGAGCAGAAACAACTGATTACTTTTTCTCGTTTTCTGAGCTACTTATAAATTTTTGTAATTTTCCAGGTCTTAATTTTCCAGAAATTCTGTAAACATCCATTCCACAAGCATTATATCCTAGTTTAGTAGAGTCCTATATATACTATTACGGCCGATTTTACGCGAAAGGTTTCATTTGTTTTCTTCGAGTATGTAGGTTTAATTTACCAAGAAGAAGATACAAAAGATGAGAAGGAGCTTTTCACGCAAACGTTCTTCTTGAAGAAAGATGTAACCACCACTTTACACGGATCCTACCGAGCTAATAAGGGGAGTATTAGTTTCTTTCATCTTTTATTACCTTCCATTATCATAACTTTGATACTTTTGGGGAACATTAGGGACAATGTTCAATTTAAGTGTAGGGAGGGAAAATAAAACGGGAACTTTGAAACTATGGTTATCCCTGATTATTTTCTTTGTCCAATTGCATTTGTGTAATAAACCATGAGAAATGTCGGTTAGGGTATTTTTGGCACCAAATTTAAAATTTTTCATGACATATAGGAGTGGGCCATAAGTCTTAATAAGGCGTCTCATGGATAGGAAGTTATATGACTAGCACAAAAACCCTTTACCACTTAAATTCCACCCAAAATGTGAGGATCGCCCTTAGATTAGTAGGAATTGAAGCATTCATCTTTAATGCATAGAGTGTGAACCGGTAGTATAATAGATTCTAGAACTTGTTTTGTGATGCATCCCGAGATCGCTAGTAAGATTACACTTGTGTAGTTAGGAATAACTAAATGATAAGAGGCATTAAGATTACCCTTGTTTGATACCTGTAATATAATTACTTCTTCCACATCGGTTGAGTAATTCCCCCACACCTTTGCGTTGTACTCATCTTTAGTACACGATACCCCTAGTTAACCCCTCAGAGCCTATCCTTTTCGCGGTTCTCGTGATGTTTTGGTTTTTCGGAATATCAATGAAGAGCATTGTTTACAATCCACCCCCAAATGTACACCTAAATCGCCTTAGCCTACCTTGTATGCACTCATTTTTAGTGCATTATTGTTATCACACTAAACCCTTAGTTCAATAATCTTGTTGCTTGCATAAGTTGCTAAGTCGAGTCATATCCTTTGTACACAGTTTTGGGACGATTGGGACTCATGGGAAAAGTTAAATTTTATGAGATGATGGGAAGGGAACATTAAATTCAAATTCCCTTTATTTGCATAATAATGTACTCCAAGTGTATTGATCTTTTCAATTCGGGTCAAATTAGTGTTAGAGTAATAAAAACTCAAGTGTAGGGACGTGCCTATAAATCCCTATCATTTTGATGTTATCATAGAGGATGGTAGAGTAAAAGTGTATGAAAAAAAAAAATCGAAAAAATAGAAAAGAGAGAAAAAGAAAAAAATAGAGTGTTGAAAAAAAAAACATACCATCCTACATCTATCTTTAAATCCATGTTTGTTTATTTCAGTTATCTAGAGTCTAGAGTGTTGAGTCTTGGCTTAGCAACGCCATTCTTCGCATGCTTGTAACATAAATATTTTTGACTTGCCACCACTAAATAGTCTATCCCACCAAAACCTTTGTTTCCCTACAGTAAGCCTATCATTACAACCCTTTAAAAGACCTCTTGGACAGTCTTTCCTAAGTGCTTATGCCAAAGCGATGGAGGTTTGATCTAGTCTCAATCCTATGGTAATCTATGTACTAGGACCGGTTAATGAGTGTTTGTCTTCCATTTCTAACTTGTTATATTTCATATACACCCGAGAGATGTGAGTATCTAAACACCCCATGTGAGGTGCTAGTATGTAATTTGCGTGCTTGTTATGACTTTTGCGGGGCTTATATGTGTTGTGAATCGTTCTAAACTAATGCTTCATGACCTATAACTTATAAATTGATTGGCTAAAAGAACATTTGCTTGAGGACAAGCAAACACCAAGTGTAGGGATATTTGATAAGGTTTTAAAATGTACCTTTTTGAGAGGTCGTTTAAGCCCTTATTTGATCACTTTTGTATCTGTTATTACTTAATATCGTTCCTTTTCACTTTTTAGGTATCTTGAAGGCAAAATGCTGGAATGACACTTATTCGGACGAAAAGGCGCGAATATATGAAGAAAATGGACAAAGTTAAGAATCGAGACACTCAGGCTGCTGGAACTGAAGGGGACGGCGTCAGGCACAACTAGCGACGCCGTCGGACAACTTTTGTGACGACTCAGTAGCCAAATTGCTCATTTACAAGTGACGGCTTCAGTTTATAAAAGAGTAGGGCGTCGCAAATCAGACGGCCTAGATTTTATTCAGACGACGTCAGAGACTGAAGGGGACGGCGTCACAGACATAAGGTGACGCCGTCGCAAGACTAACATGGCCAAGACAAAACCCTAATAACGGCGACCCGACGGCGTCACAAATCAAAGGGTGACGCCGTCGCATTTGTAATCTTATATATAGAATCCAAATTTTTTAGTTTTCAGTGTGTTGTCTTTGGAGTAAAAACCTAAACCGAACCAAGGCTGTCTTGTAGAGTAGTTTAGGGTTCCATACCCTATCTTACATCAAGATAAGTGTTTTACTTCATTAATTCAAGTATGTCTTCAATTAGTTGTGTGTATGCTTGCATGTTTCCCATGTCCGGCCAATTTACTTGTGTGTTTGCTTAGGGAATATGAAACTTAATTATTGAATATTGATTGGTTGTCTCTTATCTTAATTGTTAATGATCTAGTATTGCGATAGGTCATCCGTTGTGTAGTTAATGCTTGATTAATCTTTGTGAACCTTAGCTTATAGTTACCTAGAGTCATTGTAGGCTAAACCATCCGAAGAGTACCTTAGTGTTAAGTTTATAAATCCTAGAGATTTTGTAGGCAATAACCTTTGGTAGTTTCAAAGAGTTAGGGATAAACGCATACCCTACGACCTTAGACACACAACGCGATTAAGAATAAGGACGTGACAATTCAACCATCAATAGGAGATAATTAAGGAGTAATAAAACCTTAGTAAACATATCTTTAAATCATTATACGAGCACACAATAATTAGACATAGACTACCCACTAGATTAGATAATTAGATAAGTAGAGTAATCGATAGAAATACAAACCCCCAAATCCAAACCCCCGACGGCAGGGGAAACATTATGGGGGTTAAAGCACTATGCGTCGCCTTAAGTTTGACCCATAATGAACTACCGTGTTGTCAGTATTATTATCTTTTGCTAGAGATTTTCTCAGCAAAATTTTTCCGAAATAGTAAGTTTATATAGTCTCAAATGTTTTATCCAGGGTCAACCAAGGTAACTAATGTTTTGTGGAGTTATATTTCAAAAACTACAAAACACTTACTATTTAATAAATATTGTGAGTCTAATTAACTCACACTACCAACATAATGTGTTCAACCATTTAACAAACTCTATGAATTTCACTCAACCTTTGTGTTGACAGTTTTAAGCATGTATTTCAGGTCCATAATGTCGGAAGCTGGCACGGAAGGGCAAGATCAAGAAGGCTATATATATAAATAATTTATCATTCACAAAACATCAAAAACTTTATATTGAGGTGTTTTGTAATCAATGGAACCAACTGGGACCTATTTTGTAAACTCTGATATATTTGAATGATAAAGCCTTTTTAAAACGACTCTTTTAGAGATCGTTTTCTATTATTATGACTGTTGTGCCATCAAGTAATACCCAGTTTGAATTCCGCTGCGTATCACGAAATTGGGGGTATTACAAAGGGGACGGCGTCAGGCACAACTAGCGACGCCGTCAGACAACTTTTGTGATGGATCAGTAGCCAACTTGCTCATTTACAAGTGACGGCTTCAGGTTTTAAAAGAGTAGGGCGTCGCAACGCAGACGGCCTAGATTTGATCCAGACGACGTCAGAGACTGAAGGGGACAACGTCACAGGCATAAGGTGACGCCGTCGCAAGACTAACGTGGCCAAGACGAAACCCTAATAACGGCGACCTAACGGCGTCAAGAATCAAAGGGTACCGCCGTCGCATTTGTAATCTTATATATAGAATCTGAATTTTTTAGTTTTCAGTGTGTAGTCTTTGGAGTAAAAACCTAAACCGAACCAAGGCTGTCTTGTATAGTAGTTTAGGGTTCCATACCCTATCTTACATCAAGATAAGTGTTTTACTTCATTAATTCAAGTATGTCTTCAATTAGTTGTGTGTATGCTTGCATGTTTCCCATGTCCGGCCAATTTACTTGTGTGTTTGCTTAGGGAATATGAAACTTAATTATTGAATATTGATTGGTTGTCTCTTATCTTAATTGTTAATGATCTAGTATTGCGATAGGTCATCCGTTGTGTAGTTAATGCTTGATTAATCTTTGTGAACCTTAGCTTATAGTTACCTAGAGTCATTGTAGGCTAAACCATCCGAAGAGTACCTTAGTGTTAAGTTTATAAATCCTAGAGATTTTGTAGGCAATAACCTTTGGTAGTTTCAAAGAGTTAGGGATAAACGCATACCCTACGACCTTAGACACACAACGCGATTAAGAATAAGGACGTGACAATTCAACCATCAATAGGAGATAATTAAGGAGTAATAAAACCTTAGTAAACATATCTTTAAATCATTATACGAGCACACAATAATTAGACATAGACTACCCACTAGATTAGATAATTAGATAAGTAGAGTAATCGATAGAAATACAAACCCCCCAAATCCAAACCCCGAGATTCGTACCTTTCCATTTCCTAAAAAATAATAAAAAAGATAAAAAAATAATCTTCCTCAACCCCAACCTTAGCGTAGTAACTTCTCACTAGCATTCCTATTCCCCTAGAGAACGATATCAATTCCCGTGGCTTACCCTAATACTACACTACAACGATTAGGTTCACTGCCTAGGGTGTTGAAAAACTTGCTCGACGAAAAGGAAGTTCCTTTGACCCCGAACGATGCGTGTAGCGTTATCAGATCTTTTGATGAATCTCGTAGCTCTAGACTCAATAGTGCACTTTGGTTTTCCTGAGCAGAGACTAGGGAGAGGGTCTCCTTCTTTAATACCAGCAATCTCTAAGAGAAAGACGATAGTTTACGTAGGTTTCCCTGTGAGAATGAAACAAGCTTCTGTTGAGAGAAACTTGATTGGCTAAGAAGGTTTAGTGCATGCGTCACTGGGTCCATGATGACTTTGATCTTCAATACCGGTGTCATCAAGTGACAACCAGTAGCCTATGAATTGAACCCGGTGTCTACCCTAAGTTGAATAATTTGGAGGGCTATTTATTTTCACCCTTTTCTTTACTTTTCTTTTTAATTCTTCAACTTCTTCTTTTTCCGATTCTCATTTTCTCCTTTTCATAATCATACCTAAGGACTTCTAATTCTAACTATTGGTGGTGTCCTTGGGTAGATCCCTCCGGCTCTGGCGGATCATAGGACGGTTATTCCTAACCTTAGTCACCTTATAACTCCATGACTAACCTATGTTGCCGTAAACCATTTTCATGAAAATCTCTCAAAGTGGTTATGAATAAAAGCATTTTATTACCACTGTGAGAGTTTTGTATTTTGCAGAAATACTCCCCCTCCACACGTGCTTAGGTATTTTGACAGAAATTTGCACGGTGAGAGAAGAGCGCGCACTTTTGAATTGATCAACTCAAGATAAACAATTCCCTGCGAGACACGGTTACATTGCATAGTTAAAGAGTTACATTGTCAGCTTTTAGGTGACAACTAGCTCTAATAACTACCTTGAAGGCGTGGAAAAACCTCGAAAGGTTGTCAAACCCGTCAAGGTTCATGTCTACCAAGAGTTTCTCGAATGATACATTCAACTAGGACAAGTACTTTGCGAGACACGTTTACATCACTAGCGAACTAGCTTGAAATTATTACCCGTCCCAGACAAGTCTTTTTGAGTTACTAACATTTAAGATCTCGTCAATTCATTGGTTAAGTCTTTTTAGCATGACGATTCATTAGCAATTCACAACATATTTCTTATCACATAATTTTTCTCCCCCTTAAAAATGGCATATAAATGATATTTTTGACGAAATTTGAGATCGAATATGTCCATTTCGAGTTTTGTGGGAAGATTACCACGAAGAACAATTTTGTGAACAAAGTTTTTAAGCAAATACTCCCCCTCAACAAGTGATATTAACTTTTGAGGTTTTGAAAATCATAAGGGGAAGTACTTGTCCTTTTGAGCAAAACTTTGAAATGAAAATTTTGATTAGTTTTACTCAAAAGTAAGAAGCTTTCGCTCCTTTTATAAGGATTGTGGCACTGAAGCGTACCACAGGGTCCTTTCAATACAAGTACGGGTTGTACACTGTTATATGTGCACAAGCCATTGTCAGTTTTAAATAACACATCCAAAGAATGATAAGAGAAACAAATCAAGGGGTACAAGGAGTGTCAGGTAGTCCAGCAATAACTCCAGGAATGCGTTCTGGACGTTGATAGCTTGTGAGAGATATGCTTGGACGACCACCAACGAAACTCTCCAAAGTTTTGATCTGATCCCGCCTAAACAACCTTTCATCAATCCGAGTGATGATCTTCTTTACATCCCTTCTGTCCCTCGAATTCCATCTCTTCGGTGACCCTATGCCATCATGTATCTCCTTTAACCGATAAGCTAATCCGTCCCTGACTTTCTTCAATGTATGATCCCCAAACTTGTGAAGCTCTTTGCACGCCATGAAGAAATTGTGGTGTAGTTCACTTCGGTAGACTACCCCAAATGGTTTCCTGATGATGGTGTACTGAGCCAGTTGGTTTGTGTCGGGAAGGTCTAGCCGAGGTTTTGTGAGATTGACACATTTCTGATAGGATTCCACGGCAAGTTGAATATCTTCTACACGTTCTTGGATCACGATGCTTCTGATGAAGATTAACAATGACTTGATGTAATCGCGTTGGATAGTTGTAGAGAATTGTCGCATTCGTCCTTGTACCTTTGCAAGATACATATCTTCAATGTCGTTTAGTGACAATCTCGGAAAATCCGCTTCACAGAAGTCATATTCCTCTTCGTCTTGTCGTTTGACCACTATTTTCTTAAGGAATGTGTAGTCCCACATCGACGACAAGGAAACATGCTGAATGTCAACGATCCGTTTATAACTGAACACTTCCTTTTTGAAGTTTAGAACCTCGCAGCTTTTGTAGTAGATTCTTCGGCGTTCAGGCCAATGATGAATCCCATACAATGCATCGAGGTCATACTTTTCCACTTTGTCAGCAAACATGTGAGTGGCGTCTTCCTCGATGGCTATGTTGTTGGAGTATATTGCTGCCGGGAAAGGGAGTGTGAGTGATGTAGCATATTTCTTGGAGACATCTCTACCGTGTAGAAGAAACTTTAGGTCGTTGTTGAAGAAATAGCGGAATGGAATCTTGGGTTGATCCGGTCGGCCAATGGTAGGTAGAGGTTTGGTCCAGTCAGTGTAGTATGGAGCTTTGTCTGGTCTGGTGAAGTCTATGTTTGATTCAGGATTGAGCCAATCAATGTTGTTAGACATGGCTCGTGCAATGTTATCAAGATAATATTCGACTTCAATTGCACTTTCTAAGCTGTCTTTAAGTAGTTGAAATGCATCATTCTTGATTCGCCTCAACTCTGCTTTGGTCATTTTCTTCACTTTGAAATTTTCCTGTATAAGCTTCACATGCTCCATTGTGAGACCATCTACCATTTCTTGACCTTCTGGTAATGGAGGAATAGCATCAACAATTTTAGAAAACCAGTCATATTCTTCTATGTCATCTTCATCTAGCCATGAGACAACAACGGTTTTATTCATCTTCTTCTTTGGCTTCGATGATGATTATGGTTTCTTTGTTGTGGTAGGAGAAGTAGGTTGTTGTTGGGGCTCAGGGACATCTTCATTATCACCACCAGTGTATTCAAAATGATCACCGGTTTTCTCTGTTTGTGGTGGTAACTCAGAGTCCTGAGGTTTATCAGCATTAGTAGAACGTGGAGGAGATCTTCTGTCGGTGGAGCTCCTTTGGGGTTGTGGTGGCATAGAGGATGAATCATCATTTTCTTCTTACGTTTTGGCTCAGAGTCTTTATCTGCATCATCATCGTTTCTTGGCCGCTTAGCCTTTTCCGCTGTCTGTTTGCCTGAGGTTTTGAGTTGATATTTCAGCAATGCCATAGTTTAATTTCGTTAGAAGTAAACGTTGCAGATCATTTAGACATTTGTAATACCAGCTTGGAAATCAACTCTGCATCAGACACAACTGCAGGCTCAATTAGATTGCTCTTCATAGCTACCGGAGTAGATTGCATTGTTTGCTTGACCAATTGCATGAGATTTGGATAAAGTTGTCTGGTAAACATCTCTCTTGTCACTCCAGGAACAGTGTCGAGAAGGAACTTATGAGTGTAGTCCCTAATCGTCTTGTTCATTTCACCCTGTATATCTCGATCGAGAAACTTCTGGATCTGTTCCAGTTCTCTCAACATCTCGTTTAACCCTTGTTGAAGAAGATTGACTCTGTCAGCGAGTTGATTGAGTTTCTTGTTGACTACATTTTTCTTCCTTACTTGCTTGACAGCTTTAACAATCTTTGTCTTTGCTCGGGATGCCCAAGTGTCGGTTAGTTTCTTTATAGATCTGGATGTGGATCTGGTGGTAGCTTCTTTGGATGGTGGTGGTGAAGAATGAGATGATAAGTCAGACGAAGATGAGACATGAAGAGGCTCAGGGTCCTTGGGTGGCTCAGAAGTTTGTTCCTTGCTACGTGCGGGACTATTAAGAATGTAATCATTTACTTCTTTTTCCGCTTGAGCCTTTTCAGCAGCCTCAACATCTTCATCAAAAATTTTATTTGTCTTCTCATTCTTTTTGTCTGGTTCCTCAAAGTCAAAAATGATCTTGTCCTCTAGTTGCTTTTGTTCTTATTCGTGGGTGGTGGTACCAGTTCCCTTATCGGGTTGATTAACCACATCAGAAACTGGTGTGGTTAGTGCACCACCACTTGAACCCCCTGGGCCACGAGTTTGTTGTAGGTTGAATTCCTGAGCAACATGTTGGAGTCTGAGATTCTTAATCTTCTTTCTGTAGTCTTTGTTTTCATCTAGTGGCTCTTCTTCTGAGCTCTCTTCTTCCTGCTCTAGCACTTGAGTTTTCCCTTTATCAGCCTTGGGACTTAGAGGTTTTGCAACTGTTAGTGTGTCATCTATGGTAGATTCTGAGTAGATAATCTCTTCGTCTGTTTCAGTGTCCTCCGAGTCCTCGTCCATTAGTTTTGGTTCTGGTTTAGGAATAGGGATGGCCTCCTTTAACGAAACTCTCTTTTTGAGTGTGTGAGTTCTCTTAGGATACTTTCTCGTACTCTCAGTGCTCGCAATACTTCCAGCACTGCCTCTCCTGGTCTTCCTAACAGGTGTACCAGAAGACTTTTCATCAATGAACCCCACTTTGCCTGATTTAACTGCTTCCAAATATCGTTTGTACGATTGAAGTCCCTTGATAGCAGCAGTAAGAAGGCAATATGGTAATACCGCATCTTGTTTCTTCGTTGTTGAGTCCTTAAATCTGAAAAAATTGAGTGTGGGCTCAAGCAACACGGAGTGATGGTTGGGGTAATCAAGTCTCAAGGGAATATCTGGATTATTCCCTAGAATCCTTTGGATCAACAGTTTTGTATATCTGATATAAGGGATCTTGGTGCCAGGATTTTTAAGGTATGACATCATGTCGTCCCAGATCAGAGCTGCAAATTTGATGTGTTTCATGTTGACCATGCCCCAAAATATTTGAAGTTCCATGAGCTTGGTATGCTCATGACCACTGTCACGTCCAAAAATGGATTTGGCAATCATGATGTAAAGTGTTCTCCATGGCTGAGGAATATTCTTGAGATCTATTGAAGAGTGTTTTGAATAATCCCAGCAGCTTCATCATAGTCGATGTTGACCATGAACTGGAGAGTGACCTCTTCCGAAGGAGTAGCAGTATACTCAGTAGGCTCGATGGTAGGAAGAAGAAGAATAGCCCTTAAATTTACTGGTGTGATGGTAACTTGTTTGTCGTTAAGTGTTACTGTCACAGCATCTTGACCTTTGACATTTTGCATGGTGTGCCAGAATTGGTGAACATAGATCTTCGGCACAGTAGCAGAATTAGTGAGCATGTTGTGGTAAGGGCGAGTCTTCAGAATATCCACAGCAATTTGACAAGAAGACTCAGAACAAGTGAAGTTGTCAAAATCCACTCTGAGATTGTTCCTCCCAATCTTCATTGTGTAACCGTTGGGGAAGATGTCTTCCATTGTGAGAACATTCGGTGCCATTGTGACGTCCATATTGTGATCTGAAAGATATTGAGCCAAAAGAACCAACATATCGAAAGACATTATGTTAGACAAAAGTTGATTTTATTGATCAATTATTGAATATGTTATGTTGATGAATGTTACGAGTCCAACGTCACTTGTTTGTCCAATAGTTGAAAGTAGTTGTGATAAGTTTCGTGAGTTGATTAATTTTGAATTTTGAAGTCCAAATTTTCACTTATTTTCACAACATATTAACCATTTAAGCTTATTAGTGACATTTTGGTTTCGTGACGTTATGATTTATTTATTTTACAATTTTGTACGCATAACAATTCATAATAATGGTTAAGATAAGGCTTAGGCGTAAAGTTCCAAGCTTATGCGTAAACAGTTGTGGTCATACGTGTAAGCATAAGCTTATGCGTAGGATCTTATCTTATGCGTAAGAAATATTACGCGTATAAAAAGAGAGCCTTAGGCATAGAGCTTACGCGTAAGCGTATGTGGGAGCTTACGCATAAGGTTTACTCGTAAGAGTGAACCTTATGCGTAAGACTCAATGTTTACGCATATCCTTCACAGGATACGCGTAGTCCCCTAGTAGAACCTTACGCGTAAAGGTTACGCGTAAGATTTGTCTTACGTGTAACTTTCTATGCGTAAGATGATTCTTATGCGTAGGAGTCCATGGTTAACCTTGATTATGAATATTTCACGAGTAAAACCTGAAACAAATTAATCATAACACTTTCATTAACACATTATTCAATCCTTTTTCAATTTTCACATGGACACACAATCATACACAGTTACACGTAAGATTTTCATACGCACAACACTCAAACCCTAAGCATTCAAATATTACGAGTAAGGACTCTAGCCATAGGATTGACACCAAATGATTTATGTGATATCTTAGAGGCCTAATGAGTTGTTTTAAACAAGTTTTAACATCAAAACACTTATGAATCAATAATACCCAATTCCTACGAGTATAAACCCTAATTCACAATTACTTAAGATTTCTTGTTTCTGGGTATGATTCAAGCATGGTTTTGGTCAATTAAACATGTAACAAACATAACACAACCATCTAATTAACCAGAAACACTCTCATAAGAAAACGCCCAAATCATGCGTATGAACCCTAATTTTGAAAATGATGAATTATTGTTTCTGGGTGGATTTGGTTGATAGAAATGGTTTAAGAATGATCAAATTAACATTTTAACACATCCATTTTACCAAGAAACACCCAAACATGATTCCATGTTCATATGCTTATGTGTAGAACATGAAATCATGCCTAGGGACACATCTAGCCGTTGGATTTTAAAACAAATCAAAACCTGTGTTTAGATGATCACCTAGAACAATTAAACACTTACAAATATGAAGATTAAAACACAGATTTGAGTATTGAATCTTATGCGTGGGATGAGTGGTTGAGGGAATTTAATGAAAGTAATAAATGATTTGAAAAGTTTGGTGAGAGGTGTTGTTAAAAATTAGTTTGAGCTTTTGACAACATTGGTCCCTCCACCTCAACCATCTTCATCCTAAGCCCATAACTTCCATTTTGGTTACGTAAAGTATGATATTTGGAAAGAAACATGACGACACTCCCCCTCGACTTAAGAAATAATGAAATTTTATAAATTTGAGCCCAAGGAGTGTTAATAAACCAGAAATGTGACCACCATTATCAAAGAAACAACCAGAATAAGGTAACATGCAAGTACAAGGTTTTATGAAACAGAAAAATATTTACTTTCTCCCCCTCAACACTTGACCAAGAAAATACTGAATTTTGAAAGAGTAAAGTGTTGACGGAAGATTTGTACATGCTATGTTTGAAAGAAATTAGATAGGAGAATATTTTTGAATTTTATCAGATTTTATATTTTTGTATTTTGTTTTTGAAAATATTTACAAAAGAGATTTTGGTGTTTAACTGGTTTTAAGATTGTTTTAAAAGTTCATCCAGTTCCTCTGGAGTCAAACACCGCATACCAATCCGGTGGACCAACTCAGTAAACCTAGAAGGAGCCAAGGCTTTGGTGAGAAGGTCTGCCAATTGGTATTCAGTACCCACAAAGTATAATTCAACGATACCCTTTTCCACATGCTCCTTGATGAAATGATATCGAAGATCGATGTGCTTTGATTGCGAATGTTGAACAGAGTTGCACGAGATCGCAATAGCACTTCGATTGTTGCAGTACATCGGGAATCTATCAAATACGTAACCATAGTCTTTGAGTTGTGTTCTCATCTAGATGACTTGAGCACAACACGCCGACATGGCTACATATTCTGCTTCGGTTGAGGACATCGATGTACAGTCCAACTTCTTCGATTGCCATGACACCAGTTTATCACCAAGAAATTGTAAAGCTCCTGAGGTACTTTTCCGAGAATCTAAGCAACCTGCGTGATCAGCGTCTGAAAAAGCTATTAGTTCCAAACCAGAATCCGTCGGATAGCAGATCCCCAAGTTAATGGTTCCCTTGATGTATCGGAGGATTCTTTTAGCCTCAGAGAGGTGATTTTCGGTTGGTCGCGACTGATAACGGGAGCAAAGATATACAGCAAAGACAATATCAGGTCTGTGGAAAACTAGAAGGGGGAGGGGGTTGAATAGTTTTGCCGATTTTAAGTTAGTTTCAAAAACTTTAGATTCGTTAATATGTGAGATCTTATGGATGTAGAGAAAGTATAGATCTAATGATAAAGCAAGTAAATAAAGTAAAGAAAAGGGATAGAAATGACACAACCGATGTATAGTGGTTCGGCTACAAGGACACCTTCCTTGCCCTACTCCACTCCCCGAGTGTCACACCCCCAAATTACCTGTTTTGCAGCGGAATTGAATACCTTGGGGAGGACTGTCATAGCATCAAAGTTACAGTTATATCGAACGACCTAAAGTGTCGTTTGGAAAACACATCGTTTGATTTATTAAAACAATCAGAGTTTACAAAGTATTGGTCTCAAATGAAAATCTACTTGTGCGGAAATAAGTTTGTTACAAGCCAAACGATGTTTTAAAGTTTATAAATCCCAAGTGAGACGCGTCGTCACCACAACTCTATGATATGTCCATATGCATGCCATGAAGTGAATGCCTTAGGTACCTGAGATAAAACATGCTAAAAAGTGTCAACACAAAGGTTGAGTGAGTTCATAGAGTTTGTGTTGTAATATAAAGCCTTTAAAGAACGTTCATGCAACAAAGTCTAAGTTTTTGGTCATATAGAATAGTTCACAAAGCAAAGGCATCGTAAATCCACTCAGTTCCAAGTCCCGCCCATACAAAACTTGCAACCTGTGTGTTTACAACCCACTGCTAAAAATAGTATGACAATCATGTATATGCACATTAAGATGGTTAAAAGTATAAATGTCACCACAAGGGTCTTCCAACAACTCGTGTTGGGATGTTCCTCCAACGCTCACGTTGGGCTGTATCCATATAAATGGCCTTCCAACATATAAATGCTGGGATGTTCCTCCAACGACGCACGTTGGGCTGTATCCAAATTAATGATTAAACCTATGTCGGGTTGCACGCAGCAACCTCCTTGTAGGGTCGTAAATATACAACCTTCCGGTA